>CP135574.1:756491-1139805 GCA_032401905.1 Swietenia macrophylla
ACTCATGTATATAAACACATCATTGTAAATGAAAAAGGGAAAGAAATCAATACTTTCTTTTGCACCTGAAACTTCATCATTCTTTTATCAATATTTTTTACAAAATCCACCACCAAATTTGGCAAAAATTTGGATAAAGGAAGAAGAAATGGATTACTGATACAAATCATGGCACAACTTCAAAGAATTCAATTCAAGTTCTGATTGGTCCAGTTACGAGAGCCCAAGTAAAGAAGTTCAAAGATGCACTTAACGGGTTAATTCAAAAAGTTTGGACGCAAGTAAATTTGTGGAGACCCATTAGGCTTGGTCCACATATCCAGCAAAAATGGATATGCATGATTCAAACTCTAGAAAAGTCTGACCAAATCTAAACTCGATTTTTTAGCAAGTAAAATAGGAATATTTAGGAGTGTTTGAGTTCATTTAGAAGTCTATCTAATTAGTCAGCTTTCCTTGGAGTGTTTGAGTTCATTTATAAGTCTATTTAATTAGTTACCTTTCCTTTCTGTTTTAGGTAAGTACAAGTTACGATTTTTGCCTATAAAAAGGCACATTTTGAATAAGAAGCAATCAGAATTCATTAGTCAAAAATTGAGAGTTATTTTCTCTTTGGTTCTTTGAAGAACTATTCGAACTTATGAAGAATTATTGTTGTGACGTTTATCAGTGACTTATCGAACGGACTTCCATCACCGTTTGTGGCGTCTACATTATACCGAGGTTCTTGTTTCTTTATAAATAACGGGTCGAGGTTCCATTCAAATCTGATCGTAGAATGATCTCGGGTTCTTTCTTGAGTTCAGGTCTCGTTATTCTTAGCGAGGTTCGTATCAATTACCACTCAAAAGAAGCACTTCTTATTTCCATGATCTGTCTTGACAAAATTCGGCTTCTTTTTAGGTGCTTCCATCAGCTTCTTTTTTCCTTTGTCCCTGGTGGTAATTTCGAGTTTGCTGAAGAATGAAGAACCCTTGTAATATGAGTTCCTTTTACTGAAATTCTTGGGTGCCGAAGTCTTCATAGTTTTCTTTTGTTTCTTGACTTTAATGGACAACTTACAAATATCTTCAAACGAACAAAACGGTTGTAATTCCACCATATTAGCAATCTCCGTATTTAACCTTCCTAAGAATCTGGCAATAGTCAGTTCTTTAAGCTCTGGTGCAACCTAAGGTAGAAATCTTGTCTATAGTTTTCAGGCAACAATCTCCTCCTCATCAACTTTTTCAACTTCTCCCACAATCTCTCCTTCTCTATCTCTTTGTTTCTTGACATTCTCCCACCATAGAGATGCATAATCTTTAAACTTTAGAATTGCTATCTTACATTTTCTCTCCTTAAGCCAATCCAAAAAATCATCTGGATTTAATCCCCCCTCAAATTCTAGAATATCAATCTTTAATCCTTTATCATCATCACTCTCCCTTCTTCTTCTTTTTTTGTCCACTTCAAACTCACTAGAATCACTTTCATCCTAAATTTCTTCTTCATAATAATGGTGTCTTGGGTGAGGTGATGGTCTTTGGTGGTTCTAGTTTGGAAGGGCACTCCCTCGTTTTGGTTGGCCTTGGTTTTGATTTTGGTTTCTCAAGAGCTGGAAGAATTGCTCTCTAAGTTCATTCATCTGTTCTTCAAGTTTCATAGTTACCAATTCCCATGGTGGGGGTGGAGTGGATGATCTACTCATAGTTTTTTTTTTTTTTTAAAGTGTGGTGATACAGCAGTAGGTTAATTAGGTTTAGGGTTTTAATGAAAATAAGAGCTCCAGCAGAAATTAAAAAGGATTCAGCTGTTGAAAATAATAGTCATAGCCCATTAGAAGACCCAAGATTATTCACACATTCTACAAGACCCATTACAAGCAACTAGACACAACAAGACAAATAAACTAGCCGTTGAAGAGTAGCAGTTATGAACAGTAACGGTCAAAAAATTTGAAAAACTAGCTGTTACAAACTCATGTATTTAAACACATCATTGTAAATGAAAAAGAGTGAGAAATCAATAATTTCTTTTGCACTTGAAACTTCATCATTCTTTTATCAATATTTTTTACATCAGCAATGAAAAGATGATAATAAGGTGAAAGATTACTCACTCTTGACAATCCAGTGCTCTGATACTAATTTATGCGCCTTGCGGAAGCTAAGAGTGAGTTTTATTCTTCAAATTCGTCACTATTCACAGTATTAGAGTTTTGAACTCTTAAACTCTTCAAATGATGATAACAAAAAAGAATTTAAAGATAAAAGCCAAGTATCTAGGGCCTAAAGGTAATGCCACCAGTCAAGGAAAAATCTACCACCAAATTTGGCAAGAATTTGGATAAAGGAAGAAAAGAAATATATTTTCATTCAACCAACCAAATCCCAAAATGAAAAAAAATGAGCCTTTTTATAGGCATTACATATTTGGTCAAATATAAAAGAAAGCTACAGATTACATAAGGACTACAAGCATTAATTATAATAAATAATTGTACAATGCTCCATATTTATGCTTCCAAAAGTCACATGAATGCTCAGCTTTCATTCCAAAGATTCATATAAATGCTACTCCATGACTTTGACTCCAAGTAATCAAATTAAGGCCAAATGAAGTGTATAGACTGAGGAGATCATGGGCTGGACGAATTTGGGCCTGGGTTAACTTACCTTGTGCTGAATTTACATCAGTTTCTTTATAAATAATGGATCGAAATTCCATTCAAATATGATTGTAGAACGATCTTGGGTTTTTTGTTGAGTTCGGGTCTCGTTATTCTTAGCGAGGTTCATATCATTTGGTATTAGAGCAAAAATTATTTTAGCATCAGGTTTGTCTATCCCTTTTGTTATTCTTTTCACAATTCTTGATATAAAAAAAAAAAAAAAAGAAAAAAAAAAGTGAAAAAAAACAAAAAAAAATAAAAATTTTATATTTCACTTTATCATCAACACCCTAATATTTGTATATCAAATTCTAAAATTTTTTTTTGTGATTATTATTTTCCAAATCAATGGGTATAAAATTGAAATATTTTGTGCGAAATTAAAACCTTTAAAATTCATGACAGGACCTTATTTTCAGCCTTTATTTTGCCGTAGTAAGTCTTGAAGAATTGTTGCAAGAAATTTTTGGTTATTGTTTGTTAGTTTGAAAAGAAGCGAAAGAGAATTATTAAGTGAAAAAAGGCAAGAGTGGCGAGAACATTAGAGGGACTTATCGAATGGACTTCCATCACTGTTTGTGACGTCTACATTATACCAAAGTTCTTCTTTCTTTATAAACAACGGGTTGAGGTTCCATTTAAATTTGATTGTAGAACGATCTTGGGTTCCTTGTTGAGTTCGGGTCTCATTATTCTTAACGAGGTTCGTATCATCACCTTTCTGTAATATAGAACTATTCTACATTGCCTGCAAAGAGACACATACGTGAGTAGTAGCTGCTAAATCGACTATACAAAATTAATTATCTAAAATAACATTTATTTCATAATCAATCATATAACAACTATATATACCTACTTTAGTCTTTTTAAGACTTTCCAAGTATTGAGAATGATTCCTCTTCTAGTGACCAAACTTTCCACAATGAAAACAGTTTTCTTTTTCTTGGTCTTCTCTATTTTGGACTAGACTTCCTTGAGGTTTTTCTTCTTTGGACAAACCTTTGACCCTTTGTTTTGTAGCTTCTTTGACTTCTTACCAGTCTTATTAGAAGAAGCCATATAGACATCTTCATAACCTTTCCCTTTGTTATTTTGTTTATAAAACTCTTAAAGTTCATTGCACAACTCTGGTATAGTCTGCTCAATCATGTTCAAATTATCATTAGTTATAAATGATTTATAATTAAGAGAGAGGGATTGAAGAATCAAATTCACTTTAACATGGTCAGGCATGACCATGCCATATGCATTCAACTACCCTAAATGATTAATGATCTTAATAACATGATCATTTAGTTCTTTAAGGAGATTATGAGATTACATGGTATGTCTAGAACAATTGTCTCTGATAAAGATACTAAGTTATTAAGTTACTTTTGGAAGACTTTGTGGTGTAAGTTAGGTACTAAGTTATTATTTTCTACTACTTGTCATCCACAAACTAATGGTCAAACTGAAGTAGTAAATAGAACTTTGTCTACTTTGTTAAGGGCTGTTATTAGTAAGAACATTAAAACTTGGGAAGATTATTTACTACATGTTGAATTTGCTTATAATCATACTGTTCATTCTGCTACTAAATTTTCTCCATTTGAAATTGTGTATGAATTTAATCCATTAACTCCATTGGATTTATCTCCTTTACCCATGATTGAGTGAGTTAATCTAGATGGCAAAAAGAAAGTTGAATTTGTTAGGTAGATTCATGAAAAAGTAAGACTCAACATTGAGCGAAGAATGGAGCAATACGCAAAACAAGCCAATAAGGGGCATCGTCGCAAGCTGGTTTTTGAAACAGGAGATTGGGTTTGGTTACATATGAGAAAAGAGAGATTTTCGACACAAAGGCGTTTCAAATTACATCCAAAAGGAGATGGCCCTTTTTAAATTCTTAAAGCGTATCAATGACAATGCTTATAAGTTAGATTTACCAGGTGAATACAATGTAAGTGCTACTTTTAATGTTGCTGATTTGAGTCCTTTTGATGTAAGTGATGATTTAAGGACAAATCCTTTTCAAGAGGAGGGGAATGATACAAATCATGGCACAACTTGAAAGAATTCAATTCAAGTTTCGATTAGTCCAATTGTGAGAACACAAGTAAAGAAGTTCAAAGATGCATTTAACAGGCTAATTCAAGAAGTTTGGACCCAAGTAAATTCGTGAAGACCCATTAAACTTGGTTCATATATCCAGTAAAGATGAATATGCATGATTCAAACTCTAAAAAAGTCTGGCCAAATCTAAACTTGATTTTTTAGTAAATAAAGTAAGAATATTTAGGAGTGTTTGAGTTCATTTATAAGTCTATTTAATTAGTCAGCTTTCCTTACTGTCTTAGGTAGGTACAAGATACGATTTTACCTATAAGAAGGCACCTTTGAATAAGAAGTAATCAGAATTTATTAGTCAGAAAAATCAAGAGTTATTTTCTCTTTGGTTCTTTAAAGAACTATTCGAACCTATCAACAATTATTCTTGTGGCGTTCATCAGTGACTTATCAAACGGACTTCCATCACCGTTTGTGACATCTACATTATACCGAGGTTCTTGTTTCTTTATAAACAACAGGTCGAGATGATACAAATCATGGCACAACTTCAAAGAATTCAATTCAAGTTCCGATTGGTCCAGTTATGAGAGCACAAGTAAAGAAAATCAAAGATGCACTTAACGGGCTAATTCAAGAAGTTTGGACCCAAGTAAATTCGTGGAGACCCATTGGGCTTGGTTCACATATCCAGCAAAGATGGATATGCATGATTCAAACTCTAGAAAAGTCTGTCCAAATCTAAACTTGATTTTTTAGCAAGTAAAATAGGAATATTTAGGAGTGTTTGAGTTTATTTATAAGTCTATTTAATTAGTCAGCTTTCCTTGTAGTGTTTGAATTCATTTATAAGTCTATTTAATTAGTTAGCTTTCCTTTCTATCTTAGGTAAGTACAAGATACAATTTTGCCTATAAAAAGGCACCTTTGAATAAGAAGTAATCAAAATTCATTAGTCAAAAATTGAGAGTTATTTTCTCTTTGGTTCTTTGAAGAACTATTCGAACTTATCAAGAATTATTCTTATGGTGTTCATCAGTGACTTATCGAACAAACTTCCATCATCATTTGTGGTGTCTACATTATACCGAGGTTCTTGTTTCTTTATAAACAACGGGTCGAGGTTCCATTCAAATCTGATCGTAGAATGATTTTGGGTTCCTTGTTGAGTTCGTGTCTCGTTATTCTTAGCGAGGTTTGTATCACGAGATTCCATTCAAATCTGATTGTAGAACGATCTTGAGTTCCTTGTTGAGTTCGAGTCTCATTATTCTTACTGAGGTTCGTATCATATAACATACTTTAAATTATCACAACTTTCGTCAAAAGTGCAATAAAGTGCTTTAGGGCATTACTGTTGAATTCAAAATGTTATAAAGTACCTTACAGCATCTTTTTTTTTTTTTTTTTGCCAAAAACGATATAATGTGCTTTAAAACGTCACCATATTTACCAAAAATGCAATAAAATGCTTTAAAACATCAAATTTTCTTTAAAATGCATAAAAATGGTTCATATTGTTAGGGTATGTGCTAGAAGCTATTCGTAATATTGACTTCAGAGACATGTTTGTCTTGTACATACATTATATATTAATGAAAAAAAGAGTTCTTTATTCATAAATAGAAATAATTCATTTTAAATGTTAAATGGCTCAGCTTGGAAAAAGTTAGATTTTAGACCCATTAGGTTTTGAACCTGTTGAAGATGAAGAAATTGAGAGTGAAGATTCAAAAATGAAGAAAAGCCCAAATAATTTTTTGAGTTGTTTATGGATGCCCACATTTAGTCCAAAACCTATTTCTAGTTTTAAAAAAAGCTAGATACTAAATGACAAAACAACAACTAATTTTTTCCATTCACTAAAGGACAAAATAACAGCTAGTTTTTTAAATTTGAAAGATATGTTGTTATTTGTTGTACCTAGTTGTTGAAAAAGTAAAGTAAGCTTGTACCTAGCCGTTAGGATATTGTATATATAAACTTAAGATGTGTAAATATTTGATGTACGAAATAAAAGGATATTCATTCTTCTCTCTTGATATCTTTTCATCTACTTGTATTTTCTTTTAGTTTTTGTTGAATATTTGAAATCGTGAGCTAAACACATTCAAATATATTTAATTAACATGGTATCAGAGCTTGGCCACATCTAGGGAGCTCTTTTTATCATCTTTCTCTCTTTTTTTTTCCTCTCTCTTGGTGTGTGATTAGTCTCCATTGTGCAAAGTCAAGTTGTTAAAATTAGAATGGCTGCACAAGAGGGAAGCAGTTCTACCAGGAGGGAGAGTTTTTTCAACATTGATTCCGACTACAAAATCACCACCAAGCTTACTACCTTCCCCTTCAATGGAAGGAATTACTCTACATGAGTGACAAATGCTACAAGAGCCTTATTGGGCATGAGGGTTCTTGGATTTATTGATGGAGAAATTAATCAACCTAAGGTGGGAGATAAAGAATATGTCGAATGGAGATATGTTGACAATCTTGTCATCACTTGGATTATCAATTCCATTGATCAATCCTTGGTTGGTGCCCTTAACGAAGCCAAAACTTCCAAAGACCTTTGGAATGCACTTGCTAGAAGGTTTGAAAATCAAAGAAATCTCTTGAATGTTTATGAGTTGAAGGAAATCATCACAAATGCCAAGATGAATGGGAGTGATTTCCTTTCCTACTCCAACAAAATCAAGGAAGCATGGGATGAATTGGAGTGTTTGAGGCCAATTACTGCCAATGAGGAAGAATTAGAAAAAAGGGCTAATGAAGATCTTGTTTGTTTCCTTTTAGCAGGATTAGGGCCTAGCTTTGAAGACCTTAGAAATCCAATTCTAAGGAATAAGGAGATACCACAGTATGATGATGTGGTGAATGTTGTGGATAATAAATTGATGGCTAGAAAAGCATTTGACAGAGATGAGCCTGAAACTGAGAAAGGTGCATTTGTGAAGGCAAAAGAAGAAGCAATGGTAACTCAAGGGTTGAAAAAGAGCAAAACCATGAAGTGTGAAAGATGTCGAAGGCTATGATACGAACCTCGCTAAGAATAAGGAACCCGAGATCGTTCTACAATCAGATTTGACTTGGGTCCAAACTTCTTGAATTAGCCCGTTAAGTGTATTTTTGAATTTCTTTACTTGTGCTCTCGTAACTAGACCAATCGAAACTTGAATTGAATTTTTTGAAGTTATGCCATAATTTGTATCATTCCCCTCTTCTTGAAAAGGATTTGTCCTCAAATCATCACCTACATCAAAAGGACTCAAATCAGCAACATTAAAAGTAGCACTTATATTGTATTTACCTGGTAAATCTAGCTTGTAAGCATTGTCATTGATACGCTCTAAGACTTAAAAAGGGTCATTTGCTCTTGGAAGTAATTCGAAACGCTTTTGCGTCGGAAATCTCTTTTTTCTCATATGTAACCAAACCCAATCTTCTGGTTCAAAAACTAGCTTGCAACGCCCCTTGTTGGCTTGTTTTGCGTATTACTCCGTTCTTCGCTCAATGTTGAGTCTTGCTTTCTCATGAATCTGTCTAACAAATTCAGCTTTCTTTATGCCATCTAGATTAACTCGCTCAATCATGGGTAAAGGAGATAAATCCAATGGAGTTAATGGATTAAATCCATACTATTGAGTTGAAGCACACAGATCGATTTGGATCGAAGCATGTAGATCATCAGCAAACCAAGGCCCAGATTGTTAGACCAAAGTCAGCCCAAGTTGTTAGACCAAAGTCAGAGTATGAAATCTCTATTCATTATGCATATGACATCCTTCCTAAAGTGCTTGATAGAATTCCTTTCTTAAAAATTCAACATTAAAATCTTTTCTTATTAGAAAAGGAAAGTGAATATTACACATAAAGGAATAATCCAAGGCATTTATGGTATTGTTCAAATGTGATTAATACTTGTTCATGATATGGCAAGTATCTATTGTTACTTATTCTTTATACTTAATATAGCCAACTAGCTGTTAGTTGCTTTAGTATATATTGTAAACAAATTCAAGTTAATAATACAATTTTCATTCTCTCCTCTATTTTACTTTATCTCTTTTCTCTCCATTCCAAACAACTTACAATTGGCATTGTTAAGCAGTTTATGTATTAAATTCTCATAAAAATCAACATGGTATCAGAGCAAGGTGTTTAACCTATCATTCCTTCACTATTCTTGAGCTGATCGTGTTTGAGTCACTTCCCTCTATTTAGTCATATCCATAATGGCACTAGAGGACTCTTCCTCAAACACCATTAATCCAACCTCACAATCAGTCCGAAAAATGGTGGAACATGATGGAAATACCACCATCAAACTCACTACCATTCTTTTTAATAATCGAAACTTCCCTATCTAGGTCAAAGCTGCTACTAATGCTTTGTGTGGCCGTGGAAGATATGGTTGTGTCACGGGCAGCATCAAAAGACCATCCTTGGATGATGAAGACTATGAAGCATGGTTCAAAGTCGATAAGATGGTATTCACTTGGATCCTCAATTTTATTGAGCCGAATTCGCTGGGAGTATTCTTTAATGCCGAAACTGCTAAGGAATTGTGAGATTCCATTAAGATCATGTTTGGACAGCAAAAGAATTTAATGAGAGTCTATGAACTCAAATCCTATATAAATAAACTCAATCAAGGTGAGTCAAGTGCGATAGAGTACCTGGGAAAATTTAAGGAGGCATGGGAAGAACTTCGGTCCTACAAGCCAGAAACAAGTGACATACATATAATCCTTTCAAGGGCAAATGAAGACAAGGTTTTTGCTTACCTTAAAGGCCTCAACTCATCCTTTAAGGAAATTCATAACCAAATACTTAGGCACCAAATCATACCTTCATTTGATGAAGTGTGTGTAATGATCAACAAAGAAGAAACATCTCTTCGGGTTCTTGATACAAACTTTCAAAAGACTGAAAGCAATGCTTTAACCATTCAAGAACCAATAAATAAGAATGCCATGTTGTCTCAAAATAAGAAGAATGTGAACAACAACTCTTGGCCTAGATGTGATCATTGTCACAAAGTTGGTCATGTGAAAGACAAATGTTGGATTCTTCATCCACAACTGAAGCCTTCTTGGGATAAAGGGAGAGCACCTGACCAAAATGCACAGCAAGCCTATTCGGGATATGGAAAGGCTGAAAGCAATCTACCTACATTCACCATTGAGGAACTTGCAATAATGATTCAAGGCCAACTCAAGGTCAAACCCCAAATCAAAACTGCATCACATGCAAATTGTTCATTCGAAGATGGTATGATTTCTAGCTTTGGCTCTAGTACTTGTGATGAATCTTGGATTATTGACTCAGGGGCTAGTGATCATATGTTTAAAAATATAAATATAGCCTCTAAAATGATTCCTATGACTAGAAAACATAAAGTTAGAATTGCTAATGGTAATTGCATTACTATTGATAGCATGGCAGATCTAGAACTATTCTCTAGAAAGACTAATGGTTTATACATGCCTAATTTTGCGTCCAATCTTCTATCCGTAAGTAAAATCACCAAAGAGTTTAATTGCCTTGTTATTTTTAGCCCTAACAAAGTGGTTTTTCAGGATATTATAACTGGCAAGAGGATTGGTGAAGGCTTTACTCAGAATGGTCTCTATATGCTTAAGGATGAAAGCCAGGCATTAGTTGCTAATAAAGAGCATAGTACTCATGGGTTATGGCATGCTAGATTAGGTCATCCTTCGAATAAAATTTTAAATTGTTTATTTTCAAGAATGAACTTTGATAATAACTACAAATGTGAGGCTTGCATTTTAGGCAAGTAAACTAAATTTCCTTTTAATAATTCTGATTACGGGAGTGAACATTTATTTGATTTAATTCATTCTGATTATAAGTATTTTATTACTTTCATTGATCACAAGTCACGATTCACATGGATATATCTCTTAAAGCACAAATCTAATGCATTTCCATGTTTTAAAAGATTCATGTTTTATGTTATTAATCAATTTGGTAAAAAAATCAAAGTTCTCAGAACCGATAATGGAGGAGAATACATGGATCATTCATTCAAAGACTTCTTGATAAACAATGGGATTATCCATTAAACCATTTGTCCGTATACCCCAGAGCAAAATGGAGTGGCTGAAAGGAAAAATTGCCACATCCTTGAAGTAGGAAGATCAATGCTCTTTCATCAGAATGTGCCCAAAGAGTTTTGGAGTGATGCTATCCTCACGGCAACACACTTGATCAACCGAATGCCTTCAAACGTACTTAATGGTAAATCACCCCATGAGGTAATCTTTAACCAAAAACCTAAAATTGCATATTTTAAAGTTTTTGGATGCACTTGCTATGTTCATGTTCCTAGTAACTTAAGAGACAAACTCAGCTATAAAAGCCAGAAATGCATTTTTGTTGGGTATTCCACAACACAAAAAGGGTATAAGTGTTTTGAGCCTAATACTAATAAATTGTTCATATCCAAAAATGTAACCTTCTTAGAAGATGAACCTTTTTATGCAAACAATAACGATGGTATTAAGGGGGAGACTACTCATAATGTTGTTCCTAGGCCCATTGTAGAAACCCTGAGCAAAACCAAATCCATTCATGGGCATCATAATTATTTAAAAGTCACACACAATGAACCAGATCATATCAATAATCAAGATACACCTCTTCATAATGAGCATGAATAAAATATATCACATGATGAGCATAAATCTATCACATTGTAAGATGACACCTTACATGACAGTTCGCATGATGCATCTCATGACATATCCCATGACACAGCAGAAATGGACTCAATGGAAAATGACCATCATCACATCCCAAATCAACTTGCTCTTAGAAGGTCTACTAGAATCAAGAAACCAGCCTCTAGTTGGATGCACAACAGGGTCTTTTACCATGGAAACCATGCCACCAATCATTCCATACATCATGTTTACACCCTTGATCATATAAAAGATCAATACAAGGCTTTTCTCAATACCATTGACGGGCTTCAAGAGCCCACAAACTATTACGAGGCCGAATCCTCTTCCATTTGGAGGAAAGCCATGCATAAGGAGTTAGATGCATTAACTAGAAATAAGACTTGGGAAATTGCTCCTCTTCCCCAAGGAAAGAAGCCTGTAGGGTGCAAATGGGTGTATAAGACTAAACTAAAAAGCGATGGGTCAATTGATAAGCATAAGGCTAGACTAGTAGCCCAAGGCTTTACCCAAACATATGGAATAGACTATACCGAAATCTTTGCATCTGTGGCTAAAATGAACACAATTAGGGTACTAATTTCTTTGGCTGTTAACTATGAATGGCCATTGTATCAAATGGATGTCAAGAATGCCTTTCTTCAAGGTGAATTGGAAGAAGAGGTTTACATGAAAATTCCTCAAGGGTATGGCAAAAGTATCCTAGAATCCCATGTATATAGACTTAAGAAGGCCATCTATGGTCTAAAATAATCCTCAAGAGTTTGGTACTCTATGTTGCACAATGCATTGAAGAGTCAACACTTCATTAAGAGTGAAGCTGACTCATCTCTATTCACTAAGCATACTGATCATGGCATTACCATTTTACTTATATATGTGGATGACATTATCATTACTGGAAGTGATCTTCATGGCATTAGATGTATTAAAACCTTTCTTATGTCTACCTTTGATATTAAAGACTTGGGATACTTAAGGTATTTCCTTGGCATAGAGTTTGCACATTCTAAAGAGGGACTCTCTCTATGTCAAAGGAAATACACACTTGATCTTCTTGGTGAAACAAGTAAATTGGGAGCAAGGCAAGCATCAACACCAATTGAAAGTAACTACAAGAAGAAAGAACAAGACAACAAAGAAGACAAGAAGGAAGACAAGCCCTTTGAAGATATCAAACGATATGAAAGAATTGTGGGTAAGTTTATTTATTTAACCATCACTAGACCTGACATATCCTTTGTTGTGAATCAGGTAAGCCAATTCATGCAGCAACCAATGATCAAACACATGCACATGGTCAACCGAATTTTTTGCTACCTAAAAAGGACCCCAGGCCAAGGATTACATATGAAGAGGCATGGACATCATGAGATCATAGCTTATAGTGATGCAGATTGGGCTGGAGATATCTTGGATCGAAAGTCCACTATAGGTTTTTGCACCTTTGTGGGTGGAAATATGGTAACTTGGAGAAGCAAGAAACAAAGTATGGTAGCTAAATCAAGTGCTGAAGCTGAATATCGAGCTATGTCTTCAACAACTAGTGTGCTAATTTGGTTAAAAGCCTTAGTAAAAGACATGGGATTCAAGATCGAAACTCCAATGAAACTGTTTTTTGACAATAAAGCTACCATTCACATTGCTTCCAATCCTGTTTTCCATGAAAGAACCAAACACATAGAAATGAATTGTCATTTCATAAGAGAGAAGATTCAAGGCAAAGTCATCTGCACTCCATTTGTTCGAAGTGAAGACCAATTGGGAGATATTTTTACAAAAGCCCCAACCAAACAGCAAATCAATAAAGCAATCAACAAGTTGAACTTGAAAAATCACTTCAAGCCCAACTTGAGGAGGAGTATTGAGTTGAAGCATACAGATCGATTTGGATCGAAGCATGTAGATCATCAGTAAACGAAGGCCCAGATTGTTAGACTAAAGTCAGCCCAAGTTGTTAGACCAAAGTCAGAGCATGAAATCTCCATTCATTATGCATATGACATCCTTCCTAAAGTGCTTGATAACATTCCTATCTTAAAAATTTAACATTAAAATCTTTCCTTAATAGAAAAGGAAAGTGAATTGATGTAAATTCAGCACAAGGTAAGTCAACCCAGGCCCAAATTCGTCCAGCCCATGATCTCCTCAGTCTATACACTTCATTTGGCCTTAATTTGATTACTTGGAGTCAAAGTCATGGAGCAACATTTATATAAATCTTTGGAATGAAAGCTAAGCATTTATGTGACTCTTAGAAGCATAATATGGAGCATTGTGCAGTTATTTATTATAATTAATGCTTGTAGTTCCTATAATCTGTAGCTTTCTTTTATGTTTGACCAAATATGTAATGCCTATAAAAAGACTCCTTTTTTCTCATTTTGGGGATTTTGGCTGGTTGAATGAAAATATATTTCTTTTGAGTGGTAATCCAACTTTTCTTCCTTTATCCAAATTCTTGCCAAATTTAGTGGTGGATCTTTCCTTGATTGGTGGCATTGCCTTTAGGCCTTAGATACTTGGCTTTTATCTTTAGATTCTCTTTTCTTATCATCATTTGAAGAGTTTAAGAGTTCAAAACTCTAATCCCGTGAACAGTGACGAAGTTGAAGAACAAAACTCACTCTTAGCTTCCGCAAGACGCATCATGAATATTACAAACAAAGGAATAATTCAAGGCAATTATGGTATTATTCAAATGTGATTAATACTTGTTCATGATATGGCAAGTATCTATTGTAACTTATTCTTTATACTTAATATAGCCAACTAGCTGTTGGTTGCTTTAGTGTATATTGTAAACAAATTCAAGTTAATAATACAATTTTCATTCTCTCCTCTATTCTGCTTTATCTCTTTTTTCTCCATTCCAAACAACTTATAATTGCCATTGTTAAGTAGTTTATGTATTAAATTCTCATAGAAATCAACACATACACAATTTCAAATGGAGAAAGTTTAGTAGTAGAATGAATGGTACGATTATAAGCAAATTCAACATGTGGTAAACAATCTTCTCAAGTTTTAATGTTATTACTAATAATAGCCCTTAACAAAGTAGACAAAGTTCTATTTACTATTTCGGTTTGACCATCAATTTGTGGATGACAAGTAGTAGAAAATAATAACTTAGTACCTAACTTACACCACAAAGTCTTCCAAAAGTAACTTAAGAATTTAGCATCTCTATCGGAAACAATTGTTCTAGGCATACCATGTAATCTCACAATCTCTTTAAAGAACAAATCAGCAATATGTGAAGCATCATCCATTTTGTGACATGGAATAAAGTGTGTCATTTTAGAAAATCTATCCACAAGCACGAAAATTGAATCTCTACCATCTTTAATCCTAGGCAATCTTAACACAAAATCTATAGAATTATCAATCCAAAGCTCATTAGGAATGGGCAATGGTGTGTATAAATCATGGGATTGCTTTCGGGATTTTGCTTGCCTGCATGTGATATATCTATCGCAAGTTCTCTCAGCATCTCTTTTCATGTGTGGCCAAGAAAATGTTTTTCTAAAACAGCTAATGTTTTAGCTATCCCAAAGTGTCCCATCAATCCTCCACCTTGTGATTCTCTAACTAATAAATCACGCATGGAACAATTTGGTATGCACAACTTATTTTCTCGAAATAAAAAACCCTCATGTCTAAAGTACTTACCATTGAGGGTCTTTTCACAAGCTATATACTCTTCACTAAAGTCAAGGTCTGAAGGATAGAACTTTTTAATATGTTCAAAACCAAGCACTTTAGCATCAAGAGTAGAGAGTAATGCGTACCTGCAAGAGAGTGCATCTGCAACCACAATCTCTTTACCTTGCTTATATCAAATGACATATGGAAACGTCTTAATGAACTCCACCCAACGAGCATGTCTTTTGTTTAGCTTGTGTTGTCCTTTCAAACGCCTCAATGATTTGTGATCAGTGTGAATCACAAACTCTTTAGGCCAAAGGTAGTACTGTCATATTTCCAAAGCTCAAACCAATGCGTATAATTCCTTATTATAAGTCGGGTAGTTTAAAACTGCTCCACTTAGCTTTTCACTAAAATACGCAATTGATCGTCCTTCTTGCATAATCATAGCTCCAATACCTATACTAGAAGCATCACATTCGATCTCAAATATTTTGTTAAAATTAGGTAAAGCTAATAAAGGTGCGTTTGTCAATTTTTGCTTGATGAGCTGAAACGCCTTCTCTTGCTCTTCTCCCCACTTGAAACCAACGTTTTTCTTTATTACTTTAGTGAGCGGTGTGGCTAAAGTATTAAAGTTTTTCAGAAACCATCGGTAGAAACTAGCGAGTCCATGAAAACTTCGTACGTTGCCTATGCTCGTGGGACTCGGCCATTTTTGAATTGCACGAATTTTCTCTTTATCAACCTGTATTCCTTGTGCACTCACAATGACACCAAGAAACATAAGCTTATCGGTGCAAAAGGTGCATTTTTTTAAGTTAGCAAATAACTTCTCTTTTCTAAGTACTTCTAAAACTGATTTTAAATACACAATATAATCATCCAAGTTTTTGCTGTAAATGAGAATATCATCAAAATAAAAAACGACAAATCTGCCTATGAATACAAGCAATAAATGGTTCATTAATCGTATAAATATACTCAGTGAATTAGTTAAATCGAAAGGCATTACTAACCATTCATACAAACAGTATTTTGTTTTAAAGGCAGTTTTCCATTTATCACCCTCTTCTATACGTATTTGATGATACCCACTCTTCAAATCAATTTTTGAAAATATACAAGCTCCATGTAATTCATCTAACATATTGTCTAGGCGAGGAATGGGATGTCGATACTTTACCATAATGTTGTTGATCGCTTGGCAGTCAACGCACATTCTCCAAGTGCCATCCTTCTTAGGTACAAGTAAAACTGGAACGACACATGGACTCATGCTCTTTCTCACGTAACCTTTCACCATCAACTCACTTACCTGCCTTTGAAGCTCTTTTGTTTCCTTAAAATTGCTCCTATAAGCTGGTTGGTTTGAAATTGTCGCACCAGGTACAAAATTAATTTGATGTTCAATCCCTCGGATAGGACGTAATCCCTGTGGTGTTTATTCGGGAAAGACATCCTCATATTTCTGCAAAAGAGAAACCATAGAGTTAGGGAAAGCAAGATCAATCTCATTAGTATTTAAAAACGCCTATTTGTACAAAAGTACAATCATTGGCTGATTTAAAAACTTCACTTTTTTTATTTCACTCTCTTTTGTATAAAAATTTATTTTTTTCTCTATTTTATTTTCAACGACTGAATCTGCACTCTTTTTTTCTATTTCAATTTTTTCTCTCGAATTGTCATTCGTTTTCTTTTTATCTCTCTCTCTTTTTTGATCACACTCTTTTCGTAACTACACTTGATCCTCATACACTTGTTGCGATGTTAAAGATACAAGAGTGATTGGACGTTGATTAAGTACAAAAGAGTACTTGTTCGTAAAGCCATCATGCTTCACACGTCTATTAAACTACCATGGACACCCTAGCAACAAATGTCTAGCTTGCATCGGTACTACATCACACAACACTTCATCTTCATATTTGCCAATCCGAAATGCAACTATCACCTGCTTATTTATCCTCATCTCTCCACTATCATTTAACCACTACAATTTGTACGGTTTAGGGTGCTTCAACGTAGGCAGTCTTAATTTTTTCACCATTATTGTGCTTGCAACATTAGTACAAATATCACTATCAATAATCATACTACACACCTTGTCCTTGACGTGGCACCTAGTATGAAAGATGTTTTCTCGCTGCACTTCTTTAACTTCTTTTGCCTACAAGCTCAATGCTCTCCTGGTTACTAATGTCAATGCATCAGGGGCTAAATAATCCTCCTCAGTGATGTTCTCCAATGGCGGCCTGTCATTAGTGTCAGAATATTCATCGTCAATCATAATGTCACCATTACCTTGCATCATCATAACTCGCGTGTTTGGACATTGACTTGCTATGTGTCCTCTGCCTTGACATTTAAAACATTTAATGTCACGATTTCTAGAGGTATAAGTGTCAATTTTACCTTAAGAAACGTGGCTGGTGTTCTCGGACTTAAGCTTAAACTTGTGCTTAGGTATTGCAGATGTTTGCAGCTTGTCTTCTTTTTTATGGAATTCGGTTTCCAAAAAAATGCACTCGAACTTTGATTTAGACGTGCACTGCCCCTGCTTTTGAGTTGGCGCTCAATTTTGATGGCCATGTGAATCAAATCTTCTAATTCCACATAATGTTGCAATTCTACCGCGTTTGCAATTTCTCGATTCAAACCACCCAAAAACCTAGCCATAATAGCTTCTCGATCCTCCTCTATATTCGCTCGAATCATAGTTATTTCCATTTTCTTATAATAATCCTCCACGCTTCGGTTGCCTTGCATAAGGCTTTGCAATTTTTGATACAACTCCCTGTAATAATAGTTTGGAACAAACCGTTTTCTCATCATAGTTTTCATCTCCTCCCATGTTTCTATTGGACGTTCTCTATTTCTTCTTCTACTTAAAACCAATTGATCCCATCAAACAATAGCATAATCAAAAAATTCAATGACTGCAAGTTTTACCTTCTTCATTTCGGAGTAGTTGTGGCAATCAAAAACTAGCTCCATCTTTTTTTCCCACTCAAGATAAGCCTTGAGATCATTCTTACCTTGAAAAGAAGGCACCTTCATCTTAATGCTGCCCAAATTATTATCCTCCCGATTCCAATCTTTTCTAACACGTTCAACCCTCCTATTGCTGCCTACCGAGTGTCTGTCTTCCTCCTCAAAACTGCCATCGCTATATTCCTCAAAATCTTCTACTGTACGTTGTTGTTGAGCGCTTTCCCTCCGTTTCTCTGATTGACATTTTCTAATCTATCCAACCGTTCACTTATTTGCTCTAATTCCAGTTTCATCATCCGTCTCATCTCTCCCACCAAAGTTTCCATGTATAGCTTTGAATTCATCCCTGTTTGTGCTTCCTTGTGGTCGTGTTGTGACATGATTTCTGCAAGAGATAAGTTATAAAAAAGGACCTCACAATTCTCTCCCTTACGTGTTTATACTCAAAAATATGAATCAATCTGCACTTGTGTTTCACTCAAAAAATTTATGGCTTAAATCCCTCTAATGTTCTCACCATTCTTGCCTTTTTCCACTCAATAATTCTCTTTCGGTTCTTTTGAAACTAACAAACAATAACCAAAAATTTCTTGCAACAATTCTTCAGGACTTACTATAGCAAAATAAAGGCTGAAAATTAAGTCGTGTCACAAATTTTAAAGGTTTTAATTTCGCACAAAGTATTTCAATTTTATACCCACTGATTTGGAAATTGAGAATCACAAGGAATATATTAGAATTTGATACACAAATATTATAGTGTTGATGACAAAGTGAAATATGAAATTTTTGTTTTTTTTTCACTTTTTTTTTCTTTCTCTCTTTCTTTTTTCTTTTTCTTTCTTGTTTTTTATCTATCAAGAATTGCGAAAAGAATAACAAATTGCGAATAGAATAACAAAAGGGATAGGCAAAGCTGATGCTAGAATAACCTTTGCTCTGATACCAAATGATACGAACCTCGCTAAGAATAACGAGACCTGAACTCAACAAGGAACCCAAGATTGTTCTACGGTCAAATTTGAATGGAATCTCGACCCGTTGTTTATAAAGAAACAAAAACAAGAACCTCAGTATAATGTAGACGCCACAAACGGTGATGGAAGTCCGTTCGATAAGTCACTAATGAACGCTACAAAAATAATTCTTGATAAGTTCGAATAGTTATTCAAAGAACTAAAGAGAAAATAACTCTCAAATTTTCTGACTAATGAATTCTAATTGCTTCTTATTCAAAGGTGTCTTTTTATAGGCAAAAATCATAGCTTGTACTTACCTAAGACAAAAAGGAAAGCTAACTAATTAGATAGACTTATAAATGAACTCAAACACTCCAAGGAAAGCTAACTAATTAAATAGACTTATAAATGAACTCAAACACTCCTAAATATTCTTATTTTACTTACTAAAAAATCGAGTTTAGATTTGGTCAGACTTTTCTAAAGTTTGAATCATGCATATCCATCTTTGCTGGATATATGAACCAAGCCCAATGGGTCTCCACGAATTTACTTGGGTCCAAACTTCTTGAATTAGCCCATTAAGTGCATCTTTGAACCTCTTTACTTATGCTCTCGTAACTGGACCAATCGGAACTTGAATTGAATTCTTTGAAGTTGTGTCATGATTTGTATCATAGGACACATCAAAAGAAATTGTAGGTTTTATGATCATTGTGGAAAGTTTGGGCATAACAAGGATAAGTGTTTTGAGCTTCATCCTCACTTGAGGAAGGAGAATAAAGCCAAAGTTTCACAAGAATCACAACACACATCAGAGGCAGAATTGTCCACAAACTTCATTGAGCAATTTGCAAAGTTTTTTCAATCTCAAAAGCTGAGCACCTCTCAAGGTTTGGTCTCTAACTTATCTTTGAATATTGATCCTTGGGTTATAGACTCAAGTGCTACGAATCACATATTTAGAAGTAAAAATTTAGCTTCTAAAATTGAGTCTATAGGAAAAGATAAATGGGTGAGTATAGCTAATGAAAAAGATATACCAATTAGTGGCTTAGGACATTCGAATATTTTGTCTAAGCATATTAAAGGTCTTTATATGCCATGTTTTTCTTCAAATTTGTTTTCCGTAAGTAGAATTACAAAAGATTTAGATTATTATGTTATATTTGAACCTAATAAAGTAACTTTTTAAGACATCAAGACCGGCCAATTGATTGGTGAGGGAAGAGAGAAAAATGGACTTTATGTTTTGGAAGATTCAAGCAAGGCTTTTAAAGTAGATAGTGACAAAGTCCAAGAACTTTGGCATGCTAGATTAGGGCATCCTCTTAGTCATATTTTGCAAAAATTAGTTCCTAGTTTAAAGTTTAATGAGATAAAAAATTGTAATTCTTGTATCTTAGGAAAACAAACTATGATACCTTTTGTACAATCTCATCATGATCATAATGATTTATTTGCCTTGGTACATTCTGACTTATGGACTTCTCCTACTCCATCGCATAAAGGTTTCAAATATTTTGTAACTTTTATAGATCATAAATCTAGGTATACATGGATTTATATAATTAAAAAGAAATTTGAGACTTTCGAGTGTTTTAGAGAGTTTGTAATATTGATTGAAAATCAATTTAACAAGAAAGTGAAAATGTTGAGAACTGACAATGGAGGAGAGTATGTGAACAATTTGTCCTTACACTCTGGAACAAAATGGAGTAGTAGAGCGTAAGAATAGGCATATTTTAGAGGTGGCAAGAACTATGATGTTCTATCACAATGTGTCTAGAGTGTTTTGGGGGGAAGCCATTCTCACGGCCACACATCTTATTAACCGAACTCCATCTATGGTCTTGAAAGGAAAGACACCAATTAAGATTGCCTATAATACCTAACCGGACCTTTCCTATCTTAAGATTTTTGGATGTGTATGCTATGTACATATTCCAAGTCATTTAAGAGATAAATTAAGTGAAAGGAGCATTAAATGCATTTTTTTAGGTTATTGTGTAGATACTAAGGGTTATAGATGCTATAATCCATTGACTAAGGATAAGTATATCTCTAGAAATGTTACTTTCATAGAAAATGACTCATATTTTGATAGGACTAGTAATGAAAAAGGTGAAGTGGAGGATCCACTTCCTTTACCCATAATACACAAGTATGTACCACCATCTAATGACATAGTTGGTAACCATGACTAAGACTTGAGTAATGATAATGTAGAATCACAAGATGAAGTGTCTAATGAAAGGGAAATCAACAAAGAAAGTCGAGATGCACATTCACCTAGATCACCTAGTGAAGTAAGAGAAAATTTACCTTCGTCATCTAGCAGAATTAGAAAGGAGGAAAACCAAGATGAAACACTTAGCGATGAACAACCGAATATTCAAATAGAGTCACCATCCAGTAGACAAGATAGACTATTTATTAGCACATAAAGTGAGGGGGAGCATGTTACACCTACACAAGGCCAAAGTCCCCCACTTAGGAGATCTTAAAAACTTAGGCAATCTTCATTGGAATGGATGAAGAATAGAGTGTTTTTCTATGGTAATAAGGTAACCGCACACCCTTTTGATCACTACTATACCTTAAAAAGTGTAAAGAAGGGTTTTAGAGCCTTTTTAACTAAAGTAGATGCTATTAAAGATCCTAATAACTTCGAGGAAGCTAGAAAATCACCAATTTGAAAACAAGCAATGCAGAAGGAATTAGATGCTTTAGTTAAAAATAATACATGGAAATTAGTCCCTTTACCTTTGGGAAAAAATGTTATAGGATGCAAATGGGTGTATAAGACTAAGTTAAATAGTGATGGAACTTTAGACAAACATAAGGCTAGGTTAGTGGCTAAGGGGTTCACCCAAACATATGGCTTAGATTATACAAAAACCTTTGTACTGATAGCAAAAATGAACACCATTAGGGTGCTTCTCTCCTTAGCGGCTAATTATAATTGAGATTTACATCAGATGGACGTAAAGAATGCTTTCTTGCAAGGAGAGTTAGAGGAAGAGGTTTATATAAGTTTACCACAAGGGTATGATATTAGGGTTCATAGTACACATGTTTGCAAATTGAAAAAAGCCATATATGGATTAAAGCAATCACCAAGGGCATAGTATAATAAATTGTATAATGCATTGTGTTCTCAAAATTTTAAAATAAGTGATGCTGATCACTCCTTATTCATTAAGCACTCAAGTGAGGGATTTACCATTGTTCTTATTTATGTGGATGATATTATCATCACCGGTTGTGATATTAATGGCATTAAGAGCATTAAAGCATATTTGAAGTGTACATTTGATGTTAAAGATTTGGAGAACTTACAATATTTTTTAGGTATAGAAATAGCTAATTCCAATGAAGGGCTATTTCTATCTCAAAGAAAGTATGTTCTTGATTTATTAAGCGAGGTAGGAAAACTTAGAGCAAAGCCGGCCGTGACACCTATGGAGGCACCAAGAAGGAAAAAAGAGGATAAGAAGTATGAAAAAGAACATGACAAGAAGGAATCATACAAGGACATCAAGCTTTATCATAGACTTGTAGGTAAGCTTATATATCTAACTATTACACGACCTAACATTGTTTTTTTTGTGCAACAAGTAAGTCAGCACATGTCATGCCCAAAGAATATACACATGGAAATGGTGAATAGAATTTTGAGATATCTAAAAGGAGCACCGGGGCAACGAATCTTGATGAAAAGAAATGACCACCATAAGATACATGCCTACACAGATGCAGATTGGGCCGGTAATTTCGAGGATAGACAATCAACCATTGGTTATTGTACATTCGTAGGAGGGAATTTGGTGACCTGGAAAAGCAAGAAGCAAAGTATGGTTGCAAGATCGAGTGCGGAAGCTAAGTATAGAGCCATGGCATCTACTACTAGTGAATTGGTTTGAATAAAACCATTAGTAGAAGACTTAAGTTTCTCAGTTGAAACACCTATGGATATGTATTATGATAACAAAGCAGCAACACACATTGCATCTAATCCGGTACTCCATGAGAGGACCAAGCACATTAAGTTGATTGTCACTTTACAAGACAAAAATACTTGAGCAAAGTGATCAACATGCCTTATGTGATGAGTGAAGATCAACTTGCAGATATATTCACCAAACCATGTACTCATCAATAACTCGTCAAAGTGAGTTCCAAGTTGAACTTATTCAATTTGTACAAGTCCAACTTGAGGGGGAGTGTGGAAGATGAAGAAATTGAGAGTGAAGATTCAAATAATGAAGAAAAACCCAAATAACTCTTTGAGTTGTTTATGGATGCCCACATTTAGTCCAAAACCTATTTCTAGTTTTAAAAAAAGTTAGATACTAAATGACAAAACAACAACTAATTTTTTCCATCTACTAAAGGATAAAATAATAGCTAGTATTTTAAATTTGAAAGTTATATTGTTATTTGTTGTACCTAGTTGTTGGAAAAGTAAAGTAAGCTTGTACCGAGCCATTAGGCTATTGTATATATAAACCCAAGATGTGTAAATATTTGATGTATGAAATAAAAGGCTATTCATTTTTCTCTTTTGATATCTTTTCATCTACTTGTATTTTCTTTTAGTTTTTGTTGAATATTTGAAATCGTGAGCTAAATACATTCAAATATATTTAATTAACAGAACCTATCCAATCTGTGAGTTATGTCTTCGAGAAAAAATATCAAATTGCACTTTAAGAGTAAAGGGGAAAGAGTTAGTGAACTATTAGAACTCATACATATAGATGTGTATGGACTATTTAGTAAACAAACTTGAGGAGAGTTTAAGTACTTTATTACCTTTATCGATGATATGTGCCGGTATGGGTACATCCTGTATATACCATTCAGTAAATTTTTATGATCAAATCATGAAGGTAAATACTTGAGTATAAAACTTTGATAATTCTTAAAAGAAAACGAAATTGCTTCCCACTGGTCTCTTCCCTATATGCTGCAACTTAATTGTGTGACGAAAAAGAAGAATCATACCCTATTAGATATGGTGCGAAGAATGATAATTTCTATAGATTTGTTGTCAATTTTATAGGGTATGCCTTTCAGACTGCAGTACATATCCTAAATAAAGTCCCCTCAAAATCAATCCAAAAGACTTCGTATGAGATATGAAGTGACAAAAAACCTAATCTCAGTTATAGGTAAATTTGTGGTTGCTAGTTTATGTTAAACTAGTTAACACAGATAAGTTAGAGCAGAAATTAAAGAAGGATTAGTATATTGGATATGCAAAAGATTATTTAGGCTCTTATTTCTACTTCATTTCTAATCAAAAAGTTTTGGTCAGTAGGAATACACATTTCTTAGAGAATAAGTTCTTAGAAGAATGAGGTGTAAGTAAAGATATTGAGCTTGGAGAGCAGTCTTCAATACCTTAGACCGATATTGCTGTAGCTGGATTATCTAATCAATAGTTCTTGGTATTAATTTCGGTTAAGAGATCTTTTACAATATCAAAACTTTTAAAACAATACAAGTTTCACTGTAAACATAAGTATGACTCTTACTTAGTAAGAGCAATAGATTATGGTGATGATATTAGAAGTTATGAGGAACTTATCTTGGATAAAAATTCAAATAAAAAATTAAAAGCAATAGATTTTAAGATTCAATCTATGTATGCCAATTAGGTTAGAACACTTGTAGATTTGCCAAAATGAATGGTTCCTATCAACTATAAATGGATCTTCAAGAGAAAGATTAGTAAGGATGGTCAGGTAGAGACCTATAAAGCTAGACTAGTGGCTAAAAAATATACTTAAAAACAAGTGTTAGATTATAAAAAGACCTTTTCACTAGTAGCTCTGATTAAATTCATCTAAATTATGCTAGCCATTACTATATACCATGATTATGAGATTTAGCAGATGGATGTGAAAACTGTGTTTTTGAAGAGGTGTTTTGAGAAAAATATTTACATAGAATAGCCCATGTGTTTTATATTTATTGTAGATAGAAATAAGGTATGTAACTTATATCGATCCATTTAATTAAAGCAAGTTTTTAGAAATTGGAATATGAGATTTGATAAGGTAAGCAAATCATATGGAGTTGTGAAAAACTTAGATGAACCATTTGTATGTAGATGATATCTTGCTGATAGGTAATGATATTGGCATCATAACCGAGGCAAAAATCTAATTATCTAGAAATTTATTTATAAGACTTAAGAGAAGTGACCTATATTCTTAGAGTTCCTGTCTATAGAGATAAAGCGAAAAAGATAATTAGATTACCCAAAAGTTGCACATAGAGAGAATATTGAAAAAGTTCAACATGGAGAACTTTAAAAGATGACTCCTGCCCTTTATCCATGGTCTTCATCTTTCTAAAGATATGGGTCCAAAAACCAATAAAAAACAGTAGCTAATACATGACATACCCTATGCTTTAGCCATGGGTAATTTGATCTATGCAATACTATGTACAAGACCTGATATAGCATGTACTATGATACAAATCATGGCACAACATCAAAAAATTCAATTCAAATTTCGATTGGTCCAGTTACGAGAGTACAAGTAAAGAAGTTCAAAGATACACTTAACGGGCTAATTCAAGAAGTTTGCACCCAAGTAAATTCGTGGAGACCTATTGGGCTTAGTCCACAGATCCAGCAAAGATGGATATGCATGATTCAAACTCTAGAAAAGTTTAGCCAATTTTAAACTCGATTTTTTAGCGAGTAAAATAGGAATATTTAGGAGTGTTTGAGTTCATTTATAAATCTATCTAATTAGTCAGCTTTCCTTGGAGTGTTTGATTTCATTTATAAGTCTATTTAATTAGTTAGTTTTCCTTTCTGTCTTAGGTAAGTACAAGCTATGATTTTTGCCTATAAAAGGTACCTTTTGAATAAGAAGCAATCAAAATTCATTAGTCAAAATTTAAGAGTTATTTTCTCTTTGGTGCTTTGAAGAACTATTCGAACTTATTAAGAATTATTCTTGTGATGTTCATCAGTGACTTATTGAACGGACTTCCATCACCGTTTGTGGCGTCTATATTATACCGAGGTTCTTGTTTCTTTATAAACAATGGGTCGAGGTTCCATTCAAATTTGATCGTAGAACGATCTCGAGTTCCTTGTTGAGTTCGGGTCTCGTTATTTTTAGCGAGGTTTGTATCATACTATAAGTGTTACGAGTAGATTTCAGGTTGATTTAGGAGAGAAACATTGGTCAGGTGTGAAAATCAATCGTTAATTACTTGAAAAGGATTAAAGATTTAGTTTTAAGTTATGGATGACAAAAGTTGAGCATTTAGGAATATTTAGATTTAGATTTTCAGTCTTATGTTAATGATAGAAAATATATCTCTGTATTTATTTTTGTAAGTAATAAAAAAAAATGTTAGTTGAAAAAGTTTCAAATAGACTATAATTGTAGACTCCACAATAGAAATTGAATATATTGTCATTTCAATAGCAGACAAAGAGGCTATTTAAATGCAAAAGTTTGTATTTGAACTTAGTATGGTCCCTAACATGGCTTATTAAATAACCATGCTTTATGACAACACTGAAATTATTACATAAGCTAAAGAATCAATAGGACACTAAAAGTCTAAGTATATTTAGGGTAAAATCACATTTTGAGAGAATTCGTTGGAACTAGAGAAATATTGATCTAGAAAGTCTTCAATAGATGATGTGGCTGATCCACTGACTAAAGTAATAACACAAACACAGTTGGACCATCATCTTGTGATGATGGGTATGAGATATAACAACAAATGGCATTAGTGCAAGTGAGAAATTATTAGAATATGCCCTAGAAGCGATTCGTGTTATTGGTTTTATGGACATTTTGTCTTGTATATACATTATATATTAATAAAAGAAAAAGTTCTTTTTTTACAAATATAGGTTATTTTCTTCATTTAGTCATGGATATAAACGAAATACATTTGTGAATTATCCAAATAATTTATTTAATTTTTAAATGATATTATTAAAGTTATTATCTCCAAAAGTGATATTAATTGAGTAACAATATTGCATAGGAGGTATACTAAATGTCTCTGGTGAATATCATGAGATGATATTAGTGCAGGTAACGTGATGGTCATATCATTAAAATATTAGTATGGATTAAATAGTTAGGGAACTATTTTTTTCAAATATGACCATACAAATATGGCATAGATACATATAGTTCATATGATGTATAAGTAGAAGACTAATCATATCTTGTACAATAAAGATAGTTTGGTCACATGTTGTTAACATTTGGAAATGTGTGAAAGTCAAAAGAAGATTCGTTGACTCGATACTTATAGGCTCAAAGTTACCGTTGACTCGATCTGGGTTCGAATTCCTAAACGAATATGAATAAATAATTGAAAAAGTAAATTTTTTATTAAAGTGTTTAAATGTCACACGAAAGCATTCATGAAAATAAGTTGAACATATATTGATTAATAATTCATGTTTATATTGGTAAAGTGTTTCTACATACCATAAACCTTTAATTGATTGGGATTAGACGATGAAAGTACTTTACCTATACGGCATGTACAATTGAGATGAGAATTGATAAAATATAACTTCATTGTAAATTAAGGGTCATGGCACATTGCTATATATTAATCATAGTCGTTAAAATATTGAATAGTTCGATAAATCCGAAAAGTTCACAATAGGTTCACAGCTATTTTACGATGAATCCACACAGTGATACTAATAAGTGAAGGCAGTAAGAAGCATTTAGGAGAAAAAGATATTATCAGTAATAAAACTAGCACTTTTGAGATAATATTTAGGTCGAAATAAATATATATATATATATATATAATAATTATATATATTTATGAATTATTTAAAGTGTTTAAAGAATTTTTATTGAGTTGCATTAAAATGTAATTTATTATAATTGCAAAATCAAATGATAATATTAATTATTTAAGAACCTAAATGAATATGTTCAATTATGGAATAATTGCACATTAGTCCATATATATATGTGCTTAATTATATTTGTTTAAAAGTTAATCAAATGTTTATATTTAAGCACATGGACTTAAATGTATGAAATAAAAATTATGAGATAATGTTCATATTATCTATGAAACATAATCATATTTTAATTAAAGATGAGAACAAATTTGGAAACCCATTGTTAATTTAAATATATATATGTATGTTACTTTACTAAATGTTGGATTTTAAGCTTAAGAAAGCAAGCAAAAATGTCAAACCCATTTTCCTCCCAAGCAAGCGTTCGACCAAGGCTTCCCCTCCTACTTTGGTGGTGTCAATTGTTGTTTCTTAACACAATTGTAGAATTCATCATCACACCTCATCAAGTAAAGAAATCTCATTTGAAAATGCCAAATTTGCATATATGTGATCTATGTACACTTGGCTTGTCGAAGATGAAGAACTTGAGAGTGAAGATCCAAAAAATGAAGAAAAGCCCAAATAACTTTTTGGGTTATCTATAGATAACCACATTAAACCCAAAACTCATTTCTAGCTTTTTAAAAAAGATAGATATTAAAAGACAAAATAATAACTAGTTTTTCTAATCACTAAAAGACAAAATAACAACTAATTTTTTAAATTTAAAAAATATATTGTTATATGTTGTACCTAATTATTGGAAAAGTAAAATAAGTTTGTAACAAATTGTTAAAATCTTGTAGATATAAATCCAAGATGTGTAAATACTTAAAGGATGAAAAAAGTTATTCATTTTTTCTCTCTTGATATCTTTTCTATCTACTTATATTTTCTTTCGGTTTTTGTTGAACTTTTGAAATTGTGAGTTACACACACTTAAATTTATTTAATCAACATGGTATCAGAGCATGGCCACATTTAGAGTACTCTTTTTATCATCTTTCTCTCCTTTTTTTTCTCTCTCATGGTTGTTTGATCAATCTCCATTGTGTAAGGTAAGTTATTAAAATTAGAATGGCAGCACAAAAGGGAAGTAGTTCTGCTAAGAGTGAGAGTTTTTTCAATGTTGATTTTGACTACAAAATTACCACCAAGCTTACTACCTTCTCCCTTAATGGAAGGAATTACTTTACATGGGTAACAAATGCTAGAAGAACCTTATTAGGCATGAGGTTTATTTGTTGATGGAGATATTAATCAACCTAAAGTGAGAGATAAAGAACATGCCAAATAGAGATATGTTGATAATCTTATTATCATTTTGATTATCAACTCCATTGATCAATCCTTGGTTGGTGCCTTCAGCAAAGCCAAAACTGCCAGAGACCTTTGGAATATTGAGTTGAAGCATACAGATCAACTTGGATTGAAGCATGTAGATCAGCAAACCACGGCTATGGCTCAAGGCATACATTCAGCTTAAGTTGTTAGACCAAAGTTAGAGCATGAAATCTCCATTCATTATGCACATGACGTCTGATACAAATCATGGCACAACTTCAAAGAATTCAATTCAAGTTCTTATTAGTCCAGTTACGAGAGCCCAAGAAAAAAAGTTCAAAGATGCACTTAATGGCCTAATTCAAGAAGTTTGGACCCTAGTAAATTCGTGGAGACCCATTGAGCCTGGTCCACATATTCAGCAAAGATGGATATGCATGATTCAAACTCTAGAAAAGACTGACCAAATCTAAACTCGATTTTTTAGCAAGTAAAATAGAAATATTTAGGAGTGTTTGAGTTCATTTATAAGTCTATCTAACTAGTCAGTTTTCCTTGCAGTGTTTGAGTTCATTTATAAATCTATTTAATTAGTTAGCTTTCCTTTCTGTCTTAGATAAGTAAAAGCTACGATTTTTGCCTATAAAAGGCACCTTTTGAATAAGAAGCAATCAGAATTTATTAGTCAAAATTTGAAAGTTATTTTCTCTTTGGTTTTTTGAAGAACTACTCGAATTTATCAAGAATTATTCTTGTGGCATTCATCAGTGACTTATCGAACGGACTTCCATCACCATTTGTGGTGTCTACATTATACCGAGGTTCTTGTTTTTTTATAAACAATGGGTCGAGGTTTCATTCAAATCTGATCGCAGAACAATCTTGGGTTCCTTGTTGAGTTCGGGTCTCGTTATTCTTGTTGACATGCCGTCATTAGAAAACATCACCGAGGAGGAGTATTTAGCCCCTGATGCATTGACATCAGTAACCAGGATAACATTGAGCTTGCAAGCAAAATAAGTTGAAGAAGTGCAGTGAGAGAACCTCTTTCATACTAGGTGCCACGTCAAGGACAAGGTGTGGAGTATGATTATTGATAGTGGTAGTTGTACCAATGTTGCAAGCATAATAATGGTGGAAAAATTAGGACTGCCCACGTTGAAGCACCCTAAACCTTACAAATTGCAATGGTTAAATGATAGTGGAGAGATAAGGGTAAATAGGCAAGTGATAGTTGCATTTCGGATTGGCAAATATGAAGATAAAGTGTTGTGTGATGTAGTACCGATGCAAGTTGGAAATTTGTTGCTAGGGCGTCTATGGCAGTTTAATAAGCGTGTAAAGCATAATGGCTTTACGAACAAGTACGCTTTTGTACTTAACCAACGACCAATCACTCATGTACCTTTAACACTGCAACAAGTGTATGTGTTAGTGCCTAAAATCTTGGCTCCAAATATTTCGGCGATTAAGGGTGTAGTGATCACTCAAAATTCGTAGGACTTACTGCCTGGCTGTGTTCCACTTGAGTTCCTTGTGTTTTCTGCCCCTAACGCCACTTTTGTACTAAGATATTGGTGCACGGATGTGTTGGAGAGGTAAGACAACTCTTAAACCTCTCATAACTCTAAGGCAAGGAAGACAACTCTTAACCTTGACCTAAGTCTAAGCTATCCTAAGACGACTCTTGAAGGATAACCGAAAAAAATAGAAGATGCAAGCAATTTACTGTAAAATCTGCTATGTTATTTGAATATATAAATGAATGAATGTTTACATGATGAATGGCTGTATTTATAGTGATTGCAACCCTTATTTGATTCTAAACTAAACTCCTAATTTGCTTATGAAAAGGATTCTTAAGTTATCTAGAATTAAAAAGAAGAAAATCCTATTTAGACTCAAAGTTGTTAGCTTGCAGTCTTCTAATAATGCCGAAACTCTACTTAACGCGAAATTCTTTTGTGGATAAGGCCAAAGTCTTGTTGGGCCTTATTGCAGGCTTGATTGTGAGTTGATGTCGTGTTAGGCGTATGCGTGCTGACGGCTTTGCGTGCTGCTTGTCGCTGCTCTCTATATCGTCGTTGTCTCTCGCGCTCCTTTTGCTTTCTCAGGTCCTCAACAATCCCTCTTTCTTGGAGAGTCACCTTATCCTCAAGGTGAAAATCGAGGAATTGTTGTTGGATGTCATCATAATCCTCCCACGTTGCTTCCTCTTTGGGTGATTGGTTCCACGAAATTAATACTCTCTAAACTGGTCTCCTATCACGTCCACAACTAATAATGCGGAAGCCTAATGCTTTCCTTGGTTGCTGCCCAATTTGATCTTCTTTATAAACGTCGGGTATTCCTTCGGCTATTTTTCTTTCGTCTTCTATCTTTTTTCGCAGTAAGGAGATATGAAAGACAGGATGAAGTTGTGAACTCGGAGGCAATCTTAATCGGTATGCTACAGCTCCAATTCGTTCAATAATTTCATATGGCCCAAAATATCTTCTAGCCAACTTCGTTGTGGTTGGTTTGCCGATACGAATTTGTCTCTTAGGATGAATTTTGAGGTAAACAAAGTATCCAACTTTAAATTCTACCTCTCGATGTCCCTTATCGACTTGTCACTTCATGCGTTCTCTAGCTTGTTCAAGCTCGTGCTTGAGTTTCTCAATAACTTCGTCTCGTGCTTGAAGTGAGGTGTCCACTTCATGCATTGCGCTATTTCCCATGGCATAGCTTGCTAAGCGTAGTGGTGCTTTACCAAAAACTGCTTGATACAGAGACATTTTTATGCTTGCATAATAAGTGGTGTTATACCACAATTCTGCTCATGGTATGTAATTCTCCCATTTATTTTGATGGTCATGACAGAAACACCTTGGATATTGTTCTAAGGTTCGGTTGGTCACTTCGCTTTGGCTATCGGTTTACAGATGAAATGCTGATGAAGCTATAAGATTGCTCCCTAGTTGAGTGAAAAGTTCCTTCTAGAATCTGCTCATAAATACGAGATCTCTATTGGATAGCATGGTCCTAGGAATGCCATGAAGTCGGATAATATGTTTGATGAATTTTTACGCAACTTCTCTTGCAGTGTGGGGTTGCTTGAGTGGCATAAAATGTGCGCTTTTGCTAAATCTGTCCATTACAGTTAATATGACTGTGTAACCTCGGCTTTTCGGCATTCCAGTGATGAAATCCATTGTAATATCTTCCCACACTCGTGCTGGCACTGGTAATGGTTGGAGCAAGCCTTTGATCTTGCCTCCTTCGGATTTCGATCGTTGGCAAATGTCACATTCGTTGACTCTCTTTTTAATTTCGACTTTAAGTCTTTCCCACCAAAAGAATAACTTGATTCTCATGTATGTGCAAAACCAACTAGAATGACCTCCTTCCTTTAAATTGTGAAAGTGGCTAAGAATTTTCTCTCTAAGTTCGGGTGTGTTAGGCACATATATCTGCTGGTTGCGCCAAATATATCCATGTTTGAGTGAGACCTTGCTGACAGTTGACTCAGAATTGTTGATTTTTTTTGTGAGTTCTTGGTTGCGAATGTCAAGTAAGATAGCTTCCTTGATTTCTACCCACACAGCCAATTCTGCCCCACTGATGGCCGTAAGACTTGCATCGTTGGGTTCGTATACTGCCCACAATATTTGTTTGCTATTGCTTCTCGATAATGCGTCGACGACCCTATTTTCCTTACCCGGTTTGTAGATTATGTCATATTCATATCCAAGTAACTTGACAAGGAACTTTTGTTGCTCAGGGGTGGTGATCTTCTGCTCCATTAAGTTTCTCAAAGGTTGTTGATCAGTGATAATAGTAAATTTTCGTCCAAAAAGGTAAGCACACCATACTTTTACTAACATCTCCTTAGCATAAACTGACCAGCTCTTCTTCATAGGCCCTAAAGTTTTACTCATGTAAGCAATCGGCTTTCTTTCTTGGCTAAGAACAGCACCAATGCCATCTTGGCATGCATCAATATATATCTCAAATGGTTGGCTAAAATCAGGTAGTGCCAATATAGGAGTCTCGCACATGGCTTGCTTTAAAGTCTTGAATGCTTTTTCACTTTTTTTGGCCCACAAGAAGTTATCTTTCTTCAATAATTCAGTTAAAGGCCTTGCAATGGTGCCGTAGTTGCGTACGAATCATCAATAGTAACCTGTCAAGCCTACGAATTCTCTAAGTTCCAAGACATTCTTAGGAGTTGGCCATGCTTGCATTACCTTAATCTTACCTTGATTAACTTTTACTTCTTCACTGGAAAATTATGTGCCCTAAGTATTCAAGTTCCTCTTGCATAAATGTGCATTTAGATGGCTTGATGAAAAAGTGGTTGTCTCTTAAAACTTCCAATATTTGTTTCAAGTGTTCAAGATGGTCTTCAAAGTTCTTTAAGTAAATCAATATATCATTAAAGAATACTAGCACAAACTTATGCAAATAAGGCTTGAAAATGTCCTTCATGGCGGCTTGAAAGGTAGAAGGTGCATTGCATAATCTGAACGGCATGACAAGGTATTTGTAGTGACCACTATGTGTTCGAAAAGCTGTTTTATGTATCTCTTCTTCCTTCATTCGAATTTGATGGTATCCAGCCTTTAAATCAAGCTTGATGAAAAGTTTGGCACTATGAAGTTCGTCGAGCATGTCATCAATAGTTGGGATCGAAAATCGATCCCTGATGGTAGCTTGGTTGAGAGCTCGGTAATCAATACAAAATCGCCAAGTTCCATCTTTTTTTCTTATAAGTAAGACAGGTGATGAAAATGGAGAATTGCTTGGTCGTATAATACCTTGCTGCAGCATTTCTTCAACTTGTCTTTCGATCTCATTTTTTTGAAAGTGAGCATACCGGTAAGGTGCCATATTGACGGCTTTTGTTTCATCCATTAAGGGAATGGCATGATCATAGTGTCGCAATAATGGTAGGCCTTGTAATTCTCCCAAAATATCATTAAATTGTTCAAGTAAGAATCTTACCGATGATGGCACGATTATTTTCTTTTGCGAGCATGTTTCTTTGTTGGTATTACTTGCGGTTAACAGGATGGCGTAGCATTGTGCTCCTTTTACACATAAACGTTCAATGGTATTTTCCTTGCAGGAATGTGACGCTGTTGGAATTGTAGCCTTTCAAGTGCATTCATTGCCCTTCCATGTTAAATGTATAGTCATTGTCTCATAGTTGAAGGTAATTTTTCCCACTACTTTAAGCCAAGCATTATCTAGGACAATGTCTAGTCCTGCCAAGGCTAAAACATATAGTCTTGCTTCAATATCAACACCTTGAATCTTCATCTTTGCTGCCTTGATCACTTGTGAGTACTTGAGTTTCTGTCCACTTGCAACCTTTACCTCAAAGGGTGCTATATTTTCAGTTGATAATTGAAGTTTTTAACAAGCTTGTTGTTGATGTAATTGTGGATAGCTCCGCTATCTATTAATACCAATGCTTGTTTTTTGCTAATATTTGCCCATAATCTCATCGTAGTAGGCTTGGTTGCTGCCCTTACTATATTGAGATTGACTTCACATTGTGGTGTCCCTTCAAGAGAGTTCACTTTGTCTGCATCTCCTTCGCTGTTCGTATATGTTGCTGGTTCCTTTTCGCTACTACTGCCATGTTCTTCATCACTTATAATTTCTATGAGGTTGAATTGTCCCTTTTTGCACTTGTGACCAAGCTGCCACTTCTCATTGCATCTAAAACAAAGACCTTTCTCAATTCTTTTCTTGACTTCGTCGGTGGATAATTTATGGGGCTCCCTTAGTTTTGGTGGTGCGACATTGTTGAGGGATGATTTTTCTCTGAATTTGTCAAAAGGTTTTGCTGGTTTGGACGCAATTCTATTAATGTTTCCCCATCGTTGATGAGCTTTGCCAAACGAATACATTGCGCAAGAGAGGTGGGATCGCTTATCTTCACTTCTCTACTCAACCAAGGCATAAGTCCGTCGAGAAAAGTTCCTATAAGTGCACTGTCTGGCCAATTTCCCATAAGCTCGGCTAATCGTTCAAACTCTTCAAGGTAGTTCTCAAAAGATCCATCTTGCCTAATTTTGGCTAATTGTCCTTCAAAATTTGTCATGCTAGATGGACCAAATCGGTTGATCAATTTTTGCGTGAATCTAGTCCATCCTAGTTTTCTTCCTTCTTGAGCATATATGGATCTTAACCATCTCCACCATTGGTTAGCACGTCCACAAAGATGGTATGAGGCAAACTCAACTCATTCTTCCCTTTCAATGTCATGCTTTTCGAAATAAAATTCAGCCTTAGAAATCCACTCAGTAAGATCTCCTTTCTTAAAGGTGGGAAACTCAATTTTTACCTTTGGCTTGATGTAGTTTCCATGGCTGAAAGGTTGCCAATGTAATGCCTTGTGATAACCCCTCGGCCTTCGTAGTTACCAAGATGATAGTCCTTCATCCATAATATCTTTGTCACTATGTTCTTTATAATGGATGGGCGGTTGATTAAAGATAGGTGATGCTTCTCTTAAACCTCCAAGGTTTGCCTGCAATCTCCCCTTTTCTTGGGAAGGAAATCGCTCATGGTCATCTTCTTCCTGTTCATAAGGTCTTACAATCTCCGATTGTAGTCTTCTAGTATGTTAAGGTGGAATAATACTCCTTGATGTTTCTTCTTGGCTTTGCTTGCCCATGATGCTTGCTACTCGGGACATGTCCTTCTTTAATTGATCCATAGAATAAATTATAGAAGCAAGTTGCTGTCCCAAATTGCCTACCTAGTCATTGAGGGTGCGTTGGTCTCTTTCCAAGGCTATAATCCTTTCTCGGTTAGTTACAGAAAAATCTTCTCTGATGGATTGCTGTTGTGGGGTTTGTTGATGCTGTTGTTGTTGTTGGGATGCCATTATGATCACGCTGTGTTTCTCAATGAAAGCACCAGTTGTTGGCACCTAAAATCTTGGCTCCAAATATTTCAGCAATTAAGGGTGTAGTGATCACTCAAAATTTGTAGGACTTGCTGCCTGGCTGTGTTCCACTTGAGTTCCTTGCATTTTCTGCCCCTAACGCCACTTTTGTACTCAGATATTGGTGCATGGATGTGTTGGAGAGGTAAGACAACTCTTAAACCTCTCACAACTCTTAGGCAAGGAAGGCAACTCTTAACCTTGACTTAAGCCCAAACTATCTTAAGACGACTCTTGAAGGATAACCGAAAAAGATAGACGACGCAAGCAATTTGCTGTAAAATCTGCTATGTTATTTGAATATATGAATTAATGAATGTTTATATGATGAATGGCTGTATTTATAGTGGTTGCAGCCTTTATTTGATTCTAAACTAAACTCCTAATTTGCTTATGAAAAGGATTCCTAAGTTATCTATAATTAAAAAGAAGAAAATCCTATTTAAACTCAAAGTTGTTAGCTTGCAATCTCCTAATAATGACCGAAATTCTACTTAACGCGAAATTTTTTTGTGAATAAGGCCAAAGTCTTGCTGGACCTCATTGCAGGTTTGATTGTGAGTTGATGTCGTGTTAGGCGTGTGCGTGCTGACGGCTTTGTGTGCTGCTTGTTGCTGCTCTCAATATCGTCGTTGTCTCTCGCGCTTCTTTTACTTTCTCAAGTCCTCAACAGTATGAGGATCAAGTGTGGTTACGAAAGAAGTGTGATCAAAAGAAAGAGAGAGATAAAAAGAAAACAAGTGATAATTCAAGAAAAAAATTTGAAAGAGAAAAAAAGAGTGCAGATTTAGTCGTTGAAAACAAAATAGAGAGAAAAACAAATTTTTATGCAAAAGAGAGTGAAATAAAAAGAGCGAAGTTTTTAAATCAGCCAATGATTGTACTTTTGTACAAAGTGGCGTTTTTAAATACCAATGAGATTGATTCTGTTTTGCCTAACTCTATGGTTTCTCTTTTGCAGGAATATGAGGATGTCTTTCCTGAAAAATGCCACAGGGATTACCTCCTATCATTTGGAAATTGAAAGATAGACAGATTAAATAGATTTATAAATAAACTTAAACACTCCAAGGAAAGCTGACTAATTAAATAGACTTATAAATGAACTCAAACTCTCCTAAATATTCCTATTTTACTTGCTAAAAAATCAAGTTTAGATTTAGTCAGACTTTTCTAGAGTTTGAATCATGCATATCCATCTTTGCTGGATATGTGGACCAAGCCCAATGGGTCTTCATGAATTTACTTGGGTCCAAACTTCTTGAATTAGCCCGTTAAGTGCATTTTTGAACTTCTTTACTTGTACTCTCGTAACTGGACCAATTGGAACTTGAATTGAATTCTTTAAAGTTGTGCCATGATTTGTATCATGAAGCAGCTTCTCAAACCACCATCAACACCTCCAGCCGAACCACTTTCAAGATAATGGAAGTAGATGCTAACACCTCCCTTTAACTTACCACTATTCTACTAAACAACCACAACTACCCTATATGGGTCAAGGCTGTAACAAATGCTTTGTATAGTAAAGGTAGATACGGGTTTATCACAGGAAGGGTTAAGAGACCTTTAGATGATGATGGATTTGAAGAATGATTCCAAGTAGACAAAATGATTCTAACTTGGATCCTTAACTCTATGAATCAAACTTGATTGGTATTTTCTCCAATGCTGAGACTTCTTAGGAGTTGTGGGATTCTATCAAGAGAATCTATGGTCAACAAAAGAATCTCATGAGGGTGTATGAGCTCAAATCTTTTCTCAACAAGCATAACCAAGGTGAGATGAGCGCAGTTGAACACTTGGGAAAATTTGTAGAGGCTTGGCATAAGCTTCACTCCTATCGGCCAGAAACTAATGACATTGCCATTATTCTTGCACGAGCTAATGAGGATAAAGTGTTTACTTACCTTGCTAGCTTGAACTCCAAGTTTAACGATATTCAAAATCAAATACTAAGAAACAATGAAATATCACCCTTTGATGAAGTTTGTTACATGATCAACAAGAAAGAAACAACCCATCGTTTTTTGGACACAAATGCCCATGACGACAAGGTGGAGACAAATGCTTTTTTTGCTCAAGAGAAGCCTAAAACTGAAGCCTTAGTGGCTAAGTCAAAGAGAAACAACAACAACCAAATGCGGGCTAAGTGTGACCATTGTCACAAGAATGGTCACTCTAAAGATCGGTGTTGGCATCTTCATCCAGAACTCATGCCTTCATGGTTCAAAAAGGTCAAAGCTTCAATTCAAAGTATCCATAGTGTTTCGAGTGCACATTCAGGTCCCATTACTGAGATTTCAAGTGTTCACTCCTTTAATCTTGATGATATTGCTAAGGTGATAAGGAACCAACTCCAAATCAATTCAGAAGCACTTGGAACCCAGCACCACGCTCATAAAGGCAAATGGGAGGATGGTACTCTTTTTGACCCTCATTTTAAATCTTGTAATGATTTTAAACCATGGATTATAGACTCAGGTACTAGTGATCATATGTTTAGAAACAGAAATAAAGCATTTAGATTATATCCTTTAAAGAAAATACAAAGTGTCGAAATTGCTAATGGAAAGCATGTACCCATTAAGTATTCGGTGGATTTATTGTCAAAACAGACTAAAGGGTTCTATATACCTAATTTTGATTCCAATCTATTGTCGGTTAGTAAACTGAACAAGGACTTAAATTGTATTGCTATTTTTAGTCCTAACAAAGTGATTTTTCAGGATATTATAACCGGAAAAAAGATTGGTAAAGGCTGTGCTCAAATTGGCCTTTATATGCTAAATGACGCAAAACAAGCTTTTAGGGTCACTAAAGAAATCAATTCACATGAACTATGGCATGCACGGCTTGGACATCCTTCTAATCATATTTTGAATTGTCTAGTTCCTAGTCTAAATGATTGTCACATTTCTAAGTGTGAAGCATGTATTTTAGGAAAACAAACTAGACTTTCTTTTATACTATCGGAACATGAATGTGATGATGTTTTTGAATTAATTCACTCTGATTTATGGACTGCTCCCATAACATCACATGATAACTATAGATACTTTGTTACATTTATTGATCATAAATCTAGATATACTTGGGTATACCTTTTAAAAAGCAAATCGGACACATTATCATGCTTTAAATGCTTTATGTTCTTTGTCACTAACCAATTTGGCAGAAAAATCAAAATTATTAGAACTGATAATGGTGGAGAATATGTTAATAATTCCTTTAAGGAATACTTAGTAAGTGAAGGGATTGTACATCAAACTACATGCCCATACACTCCAGAACAAAATGGAGTGGCAGAGAGAAAGAATAGACATATCCTTGAAGTTGGAAGATCAATGATGTTCTACCATGATGTTCCCAAACATTTCTGGAGCAATGCCATCCTCACGGCTGTTCATTTGATAAATAGAACACCTACAAAGGTTCTAAAGGGCAAGACTCCAAATGAGGTAATGTTTAATCAGAAACCAAATCTTTCATATCTTAAAATTTTTGGATGCATATGTCATGTCCATATTCCTTGTAGCAATAGGGACAAACTTAGCTATCGAAGTCAAAAATGCATATTTCTAAGTTATGCCACAACCAAAAAGGATTATAAATGCTTTAACCCCAAGACAAATAGGTTATTTGTATCTAGAAATGTCACATTTTTAGAACATGAACCTTACTTCAAAAAACATGAACTCGAATCCAATGGTAAAAGGGAGGATGTGGATAATTTCACCTCTATTTCTGTTATTGATGCTATTGACGCAAAGGGGCCCATTCTTGAAGTTAGAAAGAATGTCCATAACTAGGTAGAAGTTCAAGAGGAATAATCTTAAAATGAGAATGATCCTTACTATTTTAGACAAACACATGATAAGAATGTGCCTACTTTTGCCCAAGATGAGTCATCTCATGATGAGATTGATTCAGATCACCTTAAAGAAGACCAAATTAGTAACCATGACACATTATATCAATCTATAGGTGGTGATGATCATGCTATACAGGAACTACCCACTCTTAGAAGATCCACTCGAATAAAAAGACCAGCCTTTGAATGGATGAAAATTAAAGTGTTTTATCATGGTAACCATGTGACCAATCACCCTATTCAAAGCTATTATACTTATGATCTCATTAAATATCAGTATAAGGCTTTTCTAAATGCTATTGATGATATTCGAGAACCTTCCAGTTATAAAGAGGCCCAAATCAACCCAATTTGGAGAAATGCAATGAATGAAGAGCTTAAGGCTCTAATTTGAAATCAAACTTGGGATATTGTTCCACTTTCTAAAGGGAAGAAAGCTGTAGGTTGCAAATGGGTGTATAAAACCAAGCTTAAGAGTGATGGGACTATTGAAAAACATAAAGCTAGGTTGGTGGCAAAAGGTGATACGAATCTCGCTAAAAATAATGAGACCCGAACTCAACAAGGAACCCGAAATCGTTCTACGATCAGATTTGAATGAAACCTCGACCTGTTGTTTATAAAGAAACAAGAACCTCGGTATAATGTAGACGCCACAAACGGTGATGGAAGTCCGTTCGATAAGTCACTGATGAACACCACAAGAATAATTCTTGATAAGTTCGAATAGTTCTTCAAAGAACCAAAGAGAAAATAACACTCAAATTTTGACTAATGAATTCTGATTGCTTCTTATTCAAAAGGTGCCTTTTTATAGGCAAAAACGTAGCTTGTACTTACCTAAGACAGAAAAGAAAGCTAACTAATTAAATAGACTTATAAATGAACTCAAACACTCCAAGGAAAGCTGACTAATTAAATAGACTTATAAATGAACTCAAACACTTCTAAATATTCCTATTTTACTTGCTAAAAAAAAACTCCAATGGCGGCATGTCATTGGTGTCAGAATCTTTATCGTCAGTCACAATGTCACCATTATCTTGCATCATCATTACTCGCGTGTTTGGATATTGACTTGCTATGTGTCCTCTGCCTTGACATTTAAAACATTTAATGTCACGATTTCTAGAGGTAGAAGTGTTAATTTTACCTTGAGAAACGTGGCTGGTGTTCTCGGACTTGGGCTCAAACTTGTGCTTGGGTGTTGCGGATGTTTGCAACTTGTCTTCTTTCTTTGTGGAATTCAGTTTCCAAAAGAATGCACTCGAACTTTGATTTAGACGTGCGCTGCCTCTTCTCTTTAGTTGGTGCACAATTTTGATGGCTATGTGAAACAAATCCTTTAATTCTACATAATGTTGTAATTCCACCGCGTTTGTAATTTCTCGATTCAAACCACCCAAAAACCTAGCTATAGTAGCTTCTCGATCCTCCTCTATATTCGCTCGGATCATAGTTATTTCCATTTCTTTATAATAATCCTCCACGCTCTGGTTGCCTTGCGTAAAGCTTTGCAATTTTTGATACAACTCCCTGTAATAATAGCTTGGAACAAATCGTTTTCTCATCACAGTTTTCATCTCCTCCCATGTTTCTACTGGACGTTCTCTATTTCTTCACCTACTTAAAGCCAATTAATCCTACCAAACAATAACATAATCAGAAAATTCAATGGCTGCAAGTTTTACCTTCTTCATTTCGGAGTAGTTGTGGCAATCAAAAACTAGCTCTATCTTCTTTTCGCACTTAAGATAAGCCTCAGCATCATTCTTGCCTTGAAATGAAGGCACCTTCATCTTAATGCTGCCCAAATTATTATTCTCCCGATTCCAATCTTTTCTAACACGTTCAACCCTCCTATTGCTACCTACCGAGTGTCTATCTTCTTCCTCAAAACTGCCATCATTATATTCCTTAAAGTCTTCTACTGTACACTGTTGTTGAGCACTTTTCCTCTGATTTCTCCGATTGTCATTTTCTAATCTATCCAACCGTTCACTTATTTGCTCTTGTTTCAGCTTCATCATCCGTCTCATTTCTCCCACCAAAGCCTCCATGTATAGCTTTGAATTCATCCCTGTTTCTGCTTCCTCGTGGTCGTGTTGTGACATGCTTTCTGCAGGAGATAAGTTATAAAAAAAGGACCTCGCAATTCTCTCCCTTACGTGTTTACACTCAAGAATATGAATCACTCTGCATTCGTGTTTCACTCAAAAAATTTGCGGGTTTTATCCCTCTAATGCTCTCACCACTCTTGCCTTTTTTCACTCAATAATTCTCTTTCGGTTCTTTTGAAACTAACAAACAATAACCAAAAATTTCTTACAACAATTCTTCAGGACTTACTACGGTAAAATAAATGTTGAAAATAAGGTCGCGTCACGGATTCTAAAAGTTTTAATTTCGCACAAAATATTTCAATTTTATACTCACTGATTTAAAAATTGAGAATCACAAGGAATATATTAGAATTTGATATACAAATATTAGGGTGTTGATGATAAACTGAAATATGAAATTTTCGTTTTTTTTTTTCGTTTTTTTTCCACTTTTTTTTTCTCTCTCTTTTTTTTTTCTTCTTTTTTTTTTATATCAAGAATTAAGAAAAGAATAACAAAAGGGATAGGCAAACCTGACACTAGAATAACCTGGCTCTGATACCAAATGATACGAACCTCGCTAAAAATAACAAGACCCGAATTCAACAAGGAACCCCTGATCGTTCTATGATCAGAAATGGAATCTCGACCCGTTGTTTATAAAGAAACAAGAACCTCGGTGTAATGTAGATGCCACAAACGGTGATGGAAGTCCATTCGATAAGTCACTGATGAACGCCACAAAAATAATTCTTGATAAGTTAGAATAGTTCTTCAAAGAACCAAGGAGAAAATAACTCTCAATTTTTGACTAACGAATTCTGATCATTTCTTATTCAAAAGTGCCTTTTTATAGCCAAAAATCGTAGCTTGTATTTACCTAAAACAGAAAGGAAAGCTAACTAATTAAATAGACTTATAAATGAACTCAAACACTCCGAGGAAAACTGACTAATTAGATAAACTTCTAAATGAACTCAAACACTTCTAAATATTCCTATTTTACTTGCTAAAAAATCGAGTTTAGATTTGGTCAGTCTTTTCTAGAGTTTGAATCATGCATATCCATCTTTGTTGGATATGTGGACCAAGCCCAATGGGTCTCCACGAATTTACTTGGGTCCAAACTTCTTGAATTAGCCCGTTAAGTGCATTTTTGAACTTTTTTACTTGGGCTTTTGTAACTGGACCAATCAGAACTTAAATTGAATTATTTGAAGATGTGCCATGATTTGTATCATTCCCCTCCTCTTGAAAAAGATTTATCCTCAAATCATCACCTACATCAAAAGGACTCAAATCAACAACATTAAAAGTAGCACTTACATTTGAAAAGGGCCATCTCCTCTTGGAAATAATTTGGAACGCCTTTGCGTCGGAAATCTCTCTTTTCTCATATGTAACCAAACCCAATCTCCTGGTTCAAAAACCAACTTGCGACGCCCTTTATTGGCTTGTTTTGCTACTGCTCCGTTCTTCGCTCAATGTTGAGTCTTGCTTTCTCATGAATCTACCTAACAAATTCAGTTTTCTTTTTGCCATCTAAATTAACTCGCTCAATCATGGGTAAAGGAGATAAATCCAATGGAGTTAATGGATTAAATCCATACACAATTTCAAATGGAGAAAATTTAGTAGCAGAATGAACAAAACAATTATAAGCAAATTCAACATATGGTAAACAATCTTCCCAAGTTTTAATGTTCTTACTAATAACAGCCCTTAACAAAGTAGACAAAGTTCTATTTACCACTTCGGTTTGACCATCAGTTTGTGGATGACAAGTAGTAGAAAATAATAACTTAGTACCTAACTTACACCACAAGTCTTCCAAAAGTAACTTAAGAACTTAGCATCTCTATCGGAAACAATTGTTCTAGGCATACCATGTAATCTCACAATCTCTTTAAAAAACAATCAGTAATATGTGAAGCATCATCCGTTTTGTGACATGGAATAAAGTGTGCCATTTTAGAAAATCTATCCACAACCACAAAAATTGAATCTTTACCACGTTTACTCCTAGGTAATCCTAACACAAAGTCTATAGAAATATCAATCCAAGGCTCATTAGAAATGGGCAATGGTGTGTATAAACCATGGGGTTGCTTTCGGGATTTTGCATGCCTGTATGTGACACATCTATCGCAAGTTCTCTCAACATCTCTTTTCATGTGTGGGCAAAAGAAGTGTTCTTGTAAAACAGCTAATGTTTTAGTTATCCCAAAGTGTCCCATTAATCATCCACCATGTGATTCTCTAACTAATAAATCACACATGGAACAATTCGGTATGCACAACTTATTTTCTCGAAAAAAAAAACCCTCATGTTTAAAGTACTTACCATTAGGGGTCTTCTCACAAGCTATATACTCTTCACTAAAGTCAGGGTCTGAAGGATAGAACTCTTTAATATGTTCAAAACCAAGCAATTTAACATTAAGAGTAGAGAGCAATGCATACCTGCGAGAGAGTGCATCTGCAACCACATTCTCCTTACCTTGCTTATATTGGATGATGTATGAAAACGTTTTAATGAACTCCACCCAACGAGCATGTCTTTTGTTCTGCTTGTGTTGTCCTTTCAAGTGCCTCAATGATTTGTGATCAGTGTGAATCACAAACTCCTTAGGCCAAAGGTAGTGCTGCCATGTTACCGAAGCTCGAACCAATGCGTATAATTCCTTATCATAAGTCGGGTAATTTAAAGCTGTTCTACTTAGCTTTTCACTGAAATACGCAATCGGCCGTTCTTCTTGCATAAGCACAGCTCCAATATCTATATCAGAAGCATCACATTCGATCTCAAATATTTTGTTAAAGTTAGGTAAAGCTAATAAAGGTGCATTTGTCAATTTTTGCTTGATAAGCTGAAACGCCTTCTCTTGCTCTTCTCCCCACTTGAAACTAATGTTTTTCTTTATTACCACAGTGAGTGGTGCGGCTAAAGTATTAAAGTATTTCACAAACCGTCGGTAGAAACTAGCGAGTTTATGAAAATTTCGTACGTTACCTATGCTTGTGGGACTCGGCCATTCTTGAATTGCACGAATTTTTAAAAAAAACTTTTTTGATACTTCATCAAAAATCGTAACTTGTACTTACCTAAAACAGAAAGGAAAGCTAACTAATTAAATAGATTTATAAATAAACTCAAACACTCCAAGGAAAGCTGACTAATTAGACTTCTAAATGAACTAAAACACTCCTAAATATTCCTATATTACTTGCTAAAAAATCGAGTTTGGATTTATCCTCAAATCATCACCTACATCAAAAGGACTCAAATCAGCAACATTAAAAGTAGCACTTACATTGTACTCACCTGGTAAATCTAGCTTGTAAGCATTGTCATTAATACCCTCTAAGATTAAGTCTTATTCAAAGAACCAAAAAGAAAATAACTCTCAAATTTTAACTAATGAATTCTAATTGCTTCTTATTTAAAGGGTGCATTTTTATAGGCAAAAATCGTAACTTGTACTTACCTAAGTCAGAAAGGAAAGCTAACTAATTAAATTGACTTATAAATGAACTTGGTCCACATATCCAGAAAAGATGGATATGCATGATTCAAACTCTAGAAAAATCTGACCAAATCTAAACTCAATTTTTTAGCAAGTAAAATAGGAATATTTAGGAGTGTTTTAGTTCATTTAGAAGTCTATCTAATTAGTCAGCTTTCCTTTGAGTGTTTGAGTTCATTTATAAGTCTATTTAATTAGTTAGCTTTCCTTTCTGTCTTAGGTAAGTACAAGTTATGATTTTTGCCTATAAAAAGACATCTTTTGAATAAGAAGCAATCAGAATTCATTAGTTAAAAATTAAGAGTTATTTTCTCTTTGGATCTTTGAAAAACTATTCGAACTTATCAAGAATTATTCTTGTGGCGTTTATCAGTGACTTATTGAACGGACTTCTATCACCGTTTGTGGCGTCTACATTATACTGAGGTTTTTGTTTCTTTATAAACAACGGGTCGAGGTTCCATTTCAAATCTGATCGTAGAACGATCTCGGGTTCCTTGTTAAGTTCGGGTTTCGTTATTCTTAGCGAGGTTCGTATCATTTAGTATCAGAGCAAGGGTTATTCTAGCGTCACGTTTGCCTATCCCTTTTGTTATTCTTTTCGCAATCTATTATTCTTTTCGCAATTCTTGATAGAAAAAAAAAAGAAAGAAAGAAAAAAAAAAAAGAGAGAAAAAAAAAGTGGAAAAAAAACAAAAAAAAGAACGAAAATTTCATATTTCAGTTTATCATCAACACCCTAATATTTGTGTATCAAATTCTAATATATTCCTTGTGATTCTCAATTTCCAAATTAGTGGGTATTACTTTCATAATTGGATCAATCGGAACTTGAATTGAATTCTTTGAAATTGTGTCATGATTTGTATCATTCCCCTCCTCTTGAAAAAGATTTGTCTTCAAATCATCACCTACATCAAAAGGACTCAAATCAGCAACATTAAAAGTATCACTTACATTGTACTTACCTAGTAAATATAACTTGTAAGCATTGTCATTGATACGCTCTAAGATTTGAAAAGGGCCATCTCCTCTTGGAAGTAATTTGGAATTAATTAAATAATGTTGTAAATGATACATTCTTCCCCTTCTCTTGAGTTGGCGCTCAATTTTGATGGCCATGTGAACCAAATCCTCTAATTCCACATAATGTTGTAATTCCACCGCGTTTGCAATTTCTTGATTTAAACCACCCAAAAACCTAGCCATAGTAGCTTCTCAATCCTCCTTTATATTCGCTCGGATCATAGTTATTTCCATTTCTTTATAATAATCCTCCACGCTCCGATTGCCTTGTGTAAGGCTTTGCAATTTTTGATACAACTCCCTGTAATAATAGCTTGGAACAACTTGTAATCAATTAGTTAATTAGCTAATAACTAATTAGCTTATTTGAATGCTTTACACGCCTATCAAGCTACCATGGACGCCCTAGCAACAAATGTACAGCTTGTATCGGTACTACATCACACAACACTTTATCTTCATATTTGCCAATCTGAAATGCAACTATCACCAGCTTATTTACCGTCATCTCTCCACCATTATTGTGCTTGCAACATTGGTACAACTACCACTATCAATAATCATACTACACACTTTGTCCTTGACGTGGCACCTAGTATGAAAGAGGTTCTTTCGCTGCACTTCTTCAACTTCTTTTGCCTGCAAGCTCAATGCTCGCTGCACTCCTCCCATATTTTTATTGGACGTTCTCTATTTTTTCTCCTACATAAAGCCAATTGATCCCACCAAACAATAGCATAATCAAAAAATTCAATGGCTGCAAGTTTTACCTTCTTCATTTCGGAGTAGTTGTGGCAATTAAAAACTAGCTCCATCTTCTTTTTCCACTCAAGATAAGCCTTGAGATCATTTTTGCCTTGAAATGAAGGCACCTTCATCTTAATGCTGCCTAAATTATTATCCTCCCGATTCCAATCTTTTCTAACACATTCAACCCTTCTATTGCTACCTACTGAGTGTTTATCTTCTTCCTTAAAACTGCCGTTGTTATATTCCTCAAAATCTTCTATTGTACGCTGTTGTTAAGCGTTTTTCCTCCGATTCTTCCGATTGGCATTTTCTAATCTATCCAACCGTTCACTTATTTGCTCTAGTTCCAGCTTCATCATCCGTCTAATCTCTCCTACCAAAGCCTCCATGTATAGCTTTGAATTCATCCTTGTTTGTGCTTCCTCGTGGTCGTGTTGTGACATGCTTTCTACAGGAGATAAGTTATAAAAAAAAGGACCTCGCAATTCTCTCCCTTACGTGTTTACACTCAAGAATATGAATCACTCTGCACTCGTGTTTCACTCAAAAAATTCGCGGTTTTTATCCCTCTAATGCTCTCACCACTCTTGCCTTTTTTCACTCAATAATTCTCTTTCGGTTCTTTTGAAACTAACAAACAATAACCAAAAATTTCTTACAACAATTCTTCAGCACTTACTACGGTAAAATAAAGGCTGAAAATAAGGTCGCGTTACGGATTCTAAAAGTTTTAATTTCGTATAAAGTATTTCAATTTTATACCCACTGATTTGGAAATTGAGAATTATAAGGAATATATTAGAATTTGATACACAAATATTAGGGTGTTGATGACAAACTGAAATATGAAATTTTCGTTTTTTTTTTCGTTTTTTTCTACTTTTTTTTTTCTTTCTCTCTTTTTTTTCTTTTTCTTTCTTCTTTTTTTTTTATATGAAGAATTGAAAAAAGAATAATAGATTGCGAGAAGAATAACAAAAGGGATATGTAAACCTGACGCTAGAATAACCCTTGCTCTGATACCAAATGATATGAACCTCGCTAAAAATAATGAGACCCGAACTCAAGAAAGAACTTGAGATCGTTCTATGATTAGATTTGAATGGAACCTCGACTCGTTGTTTATAAAGAAATAAGAACCTCGGTATAATGTAGACGCCATAAACGGTGATGGAAGTCCATTCGATAAGTCACTGGTGAACGCCACAAGAATAATTCTTGATAAGTTTGAATAGTTCTTCAAAGAACAAAAAAGAAAATAACTCTTAATTTTTAACTAATGAATTCTGATTGCTTCTTATTCAAAAGGTGCCTTTTTATAGGCAAAAAATCGTAACTTGTACTTACCTAAGACAGAAAGGAAAGCTAACTAATTAAAAAGACTTATGAATGAACTCAAACACTCCAAGGAAAGCTAACTAATTAGATAGGCTTCTAAATGAACTAAAACACTCTTAAATATTCCTATTTTACTTGCTAAAAAATCGAGTTTAGATTTGGTCAGACTTTTCTAGAGTTTGAATCATTCATATCCATTTTTGCTGGATATGTGGACCAAGCCTAATGGGTTTCCACGAATTTACTTGGGTCCAAACTTTTTGAATTAGCCCGTTAAGTGCATCTTTGAACTTCTTTACTTGGGCTCTCGTAACTGAACCAATCGGAACTTAAATTGAATTTTTTGAAGTTGTGCCATGATTTGTATCAGAAGAAATTAAGAGCAAAGATCCAGAGAATGAAGAAAAGCCCAAATAACTCTTTGAGTTGTCTAGATACTAAAGGACAAAATAACAACTAGTTTTTTGAATTTGAAACATATGTTATTATATGTTGCACCTAGCTGTTGGAAAAGTAAAGTAAGCTTGTACCTAGTCATTAAGATGTTGTATATATAAACCCAAGATGTGTAAATGATTATAGTTGAAGGAAAAAAGGCAATTCTCTCGTCTTCTTCATATTTTTCTCTTTGGCTGAAATTCTCAAGCTCACTTCTTACACTTTGATCATCTAAGTTAACATGGTATCAGAGTAATAAGCTCCTATACTTCTTCTCCTTCTTTGATTCTTCACAGTTGTGCTTGAAAAGTATCTCCTATCTTTTGGCCAAATTTAAATGGCAAGTGAGGAGCCCTTCTTAGGCACTTACAGACTAAGTGAAGCACCTTCTCAAACCACCATCAACACCTCTAGCCGAACCACTTTCAAGATAATGGAAGTAGATGCTAACACCTCCCTTAAACTCACCACCATTATACTAAACAACCACAACTACCCCATATGGGTCAAGGCTGCAACAAATGCATTGTGTGGTAAAAGTAGATATGGGTTTGTCACAGGAAGGGTTAAGAGACCTTTGGATGATGACGGATTTGAAGAATGGTTCCAAGTAGACAAAATGATTCTAACTTGGATCCTTAACTCTATAGAACCAAACTTGATTGGTATTTTCTCGAATGCTGAGACGTCTAAGGAGCTGTGGGATTCTATCAAGAGAATCTATGGTCAACAAAAGAATCTCATGAGGCTGTGGGATTCTATCAAGAGAATCTATGGTCAACAAAAGAATCTCATGAGGCTGTGGGATTCTATCAAGAGAATCTATGGTCAACAAAAGAATCTCATGAGGGTGTATGAGCTCAAATCTTTTCTCAACAAGCTTAACCAAGGTGAGATGAGCGTGGTTGAACACTTGGGAAAATTTGTGGACGCTTGGGATGAGCTTCACTCCTATCGGCCAGAAACTAATGACATTGCCATCATTCTTGCACGGGCTAATGAGGATAAGGTGTTTACTTACCTTGCTAGCTTAAACTTCAAGTTTAACGATATTCGAAACCAAATACTGAGAAGCAATAAAATACCACCCTTTGATGAAGTTTGTTACATGATTAACAAGGAAGAAACAGTCGATCATGTTCTGGACACAAATGGCCATGACGACAAGGTAGAGACAAACGCTCTTTTGGCTCAAGAGAAGCCTAAAACTGAAGCTTTAGTGGCTAAGTCAAAGGAAAACAACAACAACCAAATGCGGGCTAAGTGTGACCATTGTCACAAGAATGGTCACTCTAAAGATCAGTGTTGGCACCTTCATCTAGAACTTATGCCTTCACGGTTCAAAAAGGGCAAAGCTTCAAATCAAAGTATCCATGGTGTTTCAAGTGCACATTCAGCTCCCATTACTGAGATTTCATGTGTTCATTCCTTTAGTCTTGACGATATTGCCAAGGTGATAGGGAACCAACTCCAAATCAATTCAGAAGCACTTGGAACCCAGCACCACGCTCACAAAGGCAAATGGGAGGATGGTACACTTCTTAACTCTCATTTTAACTTTTGTGATGATTTTGAACCATAGATTATAGACTCAGTTGCTAGTGATCATATGTTTAGAAACATAAATAAAGCATCTAGATTATATCTTTTAAAGAAAATACAAAGTGTCAAAATTGCTAATGGAAAGCAGGTACCCATTAAGTATTCGGCAGATTTGGATTTATTGTCAAAACAGACTAAAAGGTTCTATATACCTAATTTTGATTCCAATCTATTATCAGTTAGTAAACTTATTAAGGACTTAAATTGTATTGCTATTTTTGGTCCTAACAAAGTGATTTTTCAGGATATTATAACCGAGAAGAAGATTGGTAAAGGTTGTGCTCAAAATGGCCTTTATATGCTAAATGACGCAAAACAAGCTTTTAGGGTCACTAAAGAAATCAATTCACATGAGCTATGGCATGCACGGCTTGGACATCCTTCTAATCATATTTTGAATTGTTTAGTTCCTAGTCTAAATGATTTGTCACATTTCTAAGTGTAAAGCATGTATTTTAGGAAAACAAACTAGACTTCCCTTTGTACTATCTGAACATGAATGTGATAATGTTTTTGAATTAATTCACTCTAATTTATGGACTGCTCCCATAACATCACATGATAACTATAGATACTTTGTTACATTTATTGATCATAAATCTAGATATACTTGGGTATACCTTTTAAAAAGCAAATTGGACACATTATCATGCTTTAAACGTTTTATGCTCTTTGTCACTAACCAATTTGACAGAAAAATCAAAATGATTAGAACTGATAATAGTGGAGAATATGTCAATAATTCCTTTAAGGAATACTTAGTAAGTGAAGGAATTGTACATCAAACTACATGCCCATACACTCCAGAACAAAATGGAGTGGCAGAGAGGAAGAATATACATATCTTTGAAGTTGGAAGATCAATGATGTTCTACCATAATGTTCCCAAATATTTTTGGACCAATGCCATCCTTACGGCTGTTCATTTGATAAATAGAACACCTACAAAGGTTCTAAAGGGCAAGACTCCAAATGAGGTAATGTTTAATCAGAAACCAAATCTTTCATATCTTAAAATTTTTGGATGCATATGTTATGTCCACATTCCTTGTAGCAATAAGGATAAACTTAGATATCGAAGTCAAAAATGCATATTTCTAGGTTATGCCACAACCTAAAAGAGTTATAGATGTTTTGACCCCAAGACAAATAGGTTGTTTGTATCTAAAAATGTCACATTTTTAGAACATGAACCTTACTTCAAAAAACATGAACTCAAATCTAATGGTAAGGGAGAGCATGTGGATAATTTCACCCCCATTTTCGTTATTGACGCTATTGAGCATGTGGATCATTCTTGAAGTTAGAAAGAATGTCCATAACCAGTTAGATGTTCAAGAGGAATCATCTCAAAATGAGAATGATCCTTACTATTTTAGACAAACACATGATGAGAATGTGCCTACTTTTGCCTAAGATGAATCATCTCATGATGAGAATGATTCAGATCATCTTAGAGAAGACCAAATTAGTAACCATGATACACTAGATCAATCTATAGGTGATGATGATCATGCCACACAGGAACTACCCACTCTTAGAAGATCCACTCGGATAAAAAGACCAGCCTCTGAATGGATGAAAACTAGAGTGTTTTATCATGGTAACCTTGTGACCAATCACCCTATTCAAAACTATTATACTCATGATCTCATTAAAGATCAGTATAAAGCTTTTCTAAATGCCATTGATGATATTCGAGAACCTTCCAGTTATAAAGAGGCCCAAATCAGCCCAATTTGGAGAAATGCAATGAATGAAGAGCTTAAAGATCTAATTCGAAATCAAACGTGGGATATTGTTCCACTTCCTAAAGGGAAGAAAGCTGTAGGTTGCAAATGGGTGTATAAAACCAAGTTTAAGAGTGATGGGACTATTGAAAAACATAAAGCTATGTTGGTGGCAAAAAGCTTCACTCAAACCTATGGCATTGATTACACCGAAACATTTGCTCCCATAGCTAAAATGAATTCTATTAGAGTTCTTATGTTTTTAGCTGTTAATTATGTTGACCATTGTACCACATGGATGTAAGAAATGTCTTCTTACAAGGCGAATTAGAAGAGGAAGTATACATGAGAATACTTGAAGGGTATGGGAGTGAAACAGGTAAACTAGGTGCAATGATAGCTTCAACGCCAATTGAAAATACCTGCAAGCAAAAGGACAAAGAAGGAGACCAACAGAGGCAACCATGCCAATTCAGAATGTCAAGCAATATCAACGAATTGTCGGTAAGTTAATTTATTTAACCATTATTAGACCTGACATTAACTTTGCTGTGAATCAGGTTAGTGAATACATGCAACAACTAATGACTAATCACATGGACATGGTGAATCGAATCCTTTGTTACCTTAAAGGAACACCAGGACAAGGTTTACACATGCAAAAGAATGGTCACCATGAGATTCTAGCATATAGTGATGCAGATTAGGCCGAAAATGTTGAAGACAGAAAATCGACAATCGAATATTGCACATTTGTTGGAGGAAACTTGGTAACCTAGAAAAGCAAGAAACAGAGTGTAGTAGCAAGGTCAAGTGCAGAAGCAGAGTATCGAGCTATGGCAAGTACAACATGTGAGCTGATTTGGTTGAAGGCTTCAGTACAAGATTTGGGTTTTAAGACTGATGCACCAATGAAACTATTTTGTGACAACAAAGCAGCAATCTACATAGCTTCCAATTCGGTATTCCATGAGAGGACGAAACACATTGAGATGGATTGTCACTTTATTAGGGAGAAAGTTCAGAATAAGACCATCTGCACCCCTTATGTTCAAAGTGAAGATCAATTAGGAGACTTGTTCACAAAGCCTCCCATTAAAAAAACATATCGAGATTGCAATAAGCAAGTTGAACTTGAGTAATATCTTCAAGCCCAACTTGAGGGGGAGTGCTGAAATAAAGCCGATTAAGCCAATTGACCAATCTCGAGATCATGCTAGCATGGTGACCGTGCTGCATTAGGAATCCGTATATCCCTGTCATCATTATTAGAGATGAAGATATTGAGAGCAAAGATCCAAAGAATGAAGAAAAGCCCAAATAACTTTTTGGGTTATCTAGATACTAAAGGACAAAATAACAACTAATTTTTCTTCTCACTAAAAGATAAAATAACAACTAGTTTTTTGAATTTGAAACATATGTTATTATATGTTGTACCTAGTTGTTGGAAAAGTAAAGTAAGCTTGTACCTAGCTGTTAGGATATTGTATATATAAACCCAAGATGTGTAAATGATTATAGTTGAAGGAAAAAAGGCAATTCTCTCATATTCTTCATATTTCTCTCTTTGGTTGAAATTCTCAAGCTCACTTCTTATACTTTGATCATCAAAGTTAACATTATCCCTCTAATGCTCTCACCACTCTTGCCTTTTTCCACTTAATAATTCTCTTTTGGTTCTTTTGAAACTAACAAACAATAACCAAAAATTTCTTACAACAATTCTTCAGGACTTACTACGGCAAAACAAAGGTTGAAAATAAGGTCGTGTCACGGATTTTAAAAGTTTTAATTTCACACAAAGTATTTCAATTTTATACCCACTGATTTGAAATTGAGAATCATAAGGAATATATTATAATTTGATACACAAATATCAGGGTGTTGATGACAAGTAAAATATAAAATTTTTGTTTCTTTTTTGTTTTTTTTCACTTTTTTTTTCTATGTTTTTTTTTCTTTCTTCTCTTTTTTTTTTCTTTTTCTTTCTTTTTTTTATATCAATAATTGCGAAAAAAATAACAAAAGGGATAGGCAAACCTGATGTTAGAATAACCTTTGCTCTGATACCAAATAATATGAATCTCGCTAAGAATAATGAGACCCGAACTCATCAAGGAACCCGAGATCGTTTTACGATCAGATTTGAATGGAACCTCGACCCATGGTTTATAAAGAAACAAGAATTTCGGTATAATGTAGACGCCACAAATGGTGATGGAAGTCCATTCGATATGTCACTGATGAACGCCACAAGAATAACAACTAGTTTTTTGAATTTGAAACATATGTTATTATATGTTGTACCTAATTGTTGAAAAAGTAAAGTAAACTTGTACGTAGTCATTAGGATGTTGTATATATAAACTCAAGATGTGTAAATGATTAATATAGAAGGAAGAAAGACAATTCTCTCATCTTCTTCATATTTCTTTCTTTGGCTAAAATGCTCAAGCTCACTTCTTATACTTTGATCATCAAAGTTAACACCTCTAACTCTTCTTGAAAGAAAGCATTCTTTACGTCCATCTGATGTAAATCCTAATTATAATTAGCCGCTAAGGAGAGAAGCACCCTAATGATGTTCATTTTTGCTACTGGTGCAAAGGTTTCTGTACAATCTAAGCCATACGTTTGGGTAAACCCTTTAGCCACTAACCTAGCCTTATGTTTGTCTAAAGTTCCATCACTATTTAACTTAGTCTTATACACCCATTTGTATCCTATAACCTTCTTTCCCAAAGGTAAAGGGACTAATTCTCATGTATTATTTTTAACTAAAGCATCTAATTCCTCATGCATTGCTTGTTTTCAAATTGGTGATTTCCTAACTTTCTCAAAGTTAGAAGGATCTTTAATAACATATACTTTAGTTAAAAAGGCTCTAAAACCCTTCTTTACATTTTTTTAAGGTATAGTAGTGGTCAAGAGGGTGTGCGGTTACCTTATTACCATAGAAAAACACTCTATTCTTCATCCATTCTGATGAAGATTGCCTAAGTCTTTGAGATATCCTAAGTGGGGGATTTTGGCCTTGTGTAGGTGTAACATACTCCCCCTCACTTTGTGTACTAATAGATAGTATGTCTTGTCTATTGGATGGTGACTCTATTTGAATATTCGATTGTACATCCCTAAGTGTTTCATCTTGGTTTTCCTCCTCTTTAATTCTACTAGATGATGAAGGTAAATCTTCTCTTACTTCACTAGGTGATCTAGGTGAATATGCATCTCGACTTTCTTTGTTGGTTTCCCTTTCATTAAACACTTCATCTTATGATTCTACATTATCATTACTCAAGTCTTGGTCATGGTTACCAACTATGTCACTAGATGGTAGTACATATTTGTGTATTATGGCTAAAGAAAGTGGATCCTCCACTTCACCTTTTTTATTACTAGTCCTATCAAAATATGAGTCATTTTCTATGAAAGTAACATTCTTAGAAATATACTTATCCTTAGTCAATGGATTATAGCATCTATAACCCTTAGTATCTACATAATAACCTAAAAAGATGCATTCAATGCTCCTTTCACTTAATTTATCTTTTAAATGACTTGGAATATGTACATAGTATACACATCCAAAAATTCTGAGATAGGACAGGTTCGGTTAGGTAATATAGGCAATCTCAATTGGTGTCTTTCCTTTTAAGACCATAGATGGAGTTCGGTTAATAAGATGTGTGGCTGTGAGAATGGCTTCCACCCAAAACTCTCTAGGCACATTATGATAGAACATCATAGTTCTTACCACCTCTAAAATATGCCTATTCTTACACTCAACTACTTCATTTTGTTCCGGAGTGTAAGGACAAGTAGCTTGGTGAACAATTCCTTTACTAGCTAAAAATTCTTTAAACAAATTATTCACATACTCTCCTCCATTGTTAGTCCTCAACATTTTCACTTTCTTGTCAAATTGATTTTCAATTAATATTACAAACTCTCTAAAATACTCAAAAGTCTCAAATTTCTTTTTAATTAGATAAATCCATATATACCTAGATTTATGATCTATAAAAGTTACAAAATATTTGAAGCCTTTATGCGATGGAGTAGGAGAAATCCATAAGTCAGAATGTACCAAGACAAATAAATCATTATGATCATGATGAGATTGTACAAAAGGTATCTTAGTCTGTTTTCCTAAAATACAAGAATTACAATCTTTTATCTCATTAAACTTCAAACTGAAAACTAATTTTTGCAAAATATGACTAGGAGGATGCCCTAATCTAGCATGCCAAAGTTCTTGGACTTTGTCGCTATCTACTTTAAAAGCCTTGCTTGAATCTTCCAAAACATAAAGTCCATTTTTCTCTCTTCCCTCACCAATCAATTGGCCGGTCTTGATGTCCTGAAAGGTTACTTTATTAGGTTCAAATATGACATAACAATCTAAATCTTTTGTAATTTTACTTACGGACAACAAATTTGAAGAAAAACATGGCATATAAAGACATTTAGTATGCTTAGACAAAATATTCAAATGTCCTAAGCCATTAATTGGTATATCTTTTCCATTAGATATACTCACCCATTTATCCTTTCTTATAAACTTAATTTTAGAATCTAAACTTTTAATTCTAAACATGTGATTTGTAACACCCGAGTTTACAACCCAAGAATCAATATTCAAAGATAAGTTAGAGAACAAACCTTGAGAGGTGCTTAGCCTTTGAGATTAAAAAATCTTTGCAAGTTACTCAATGAAGTTTGTGGATAATTCTGCCTCTGATGTGTGTTGTGATTCTTGCGAAACTTTGGCTTTATTCTCCTTTCTCAAGTGAGGATGAAGCTTAAAATACTTATCCTTCTTATGCCCAAACTTTCCACAATGATCACAAAACCTACAATTTCTTCTGATGTGTCCTAGCCTTCCATATCTTTCACACTTCATGGTTTTGCTCTCTTCCAACCCTTGAGTTACCATTGCTTCTTCTTTTGCCTTTACAAATGCACCTTTCTCAGTTTCAAGCTTATCTCTGTCAAATGTTTTTCTAGCCATCAATTCCTTATCCACAACATTCACCACATCATCATACTGTAGCATCTCCTTATTCCTTAGAATTTGATTTCTAAGGTCTCCAAAGCTAGGCCCTAATCCTACCAAGAAGAAACAAATAGATCTTTATTAGCCCTTTTTTCCAATTCTTCCTTATTGGTAGTAATTGGCCTCAAACACTCCAATTCATCCTATGCTTCATTGATTTTGTTAGAGTAGGAAAGAAAATCACTCCTATTCATCTTGGCATTTGTGATGATTTCCCTCAACTCATAAACTTTCAAGAGATTTCCTTGATTCCCGAACCTTCTATGATGCATCTTGTGGAAGCTAAGGGTGAGTTTTGTTCTTCAACTTCGTCACTGTTCACAGGATTAGAGTTTTGAACTCTTAAACTCTTCAAATGATGATAACAAAAGAGAATTTAAAGATAAAAGCCAAGTATCTAGGGCCTAAAGGCAATGCCACCAACTAAGAAAAAATCCACCACCAAATTTGGCAAGAATTTGGATAAAGGAAGAAGAGTTGGATTACCACTGAAAAGAAATATATTTTCATTCAACCAGCTAAAATCCCTAAAATGAGAAAAAAGGAGCTTTTTTATAGGTATTACATATTTGGTCAAATATAAAAGAAAGCTACAGATTATATAGGGACTACAAGCATTAATTATAATAAATAATTGCATAATGCTCTATATTATGCTTCTAAGAGTCACATAAATGCTTAGCTTTCATTCCAAAGATTCATATAAATGTTACTCCATGACTTTGACTCCAAGTAATCAAATTAAGGCCAAATGAAGTGTATAGACTGAGGAGATCATGGGCTGGACGAATTTGGGCTTGGGTTGACTTACCTTATGCTGAATTTACATCATTCTAGTAAGTGCATTCCAAAGGTCTTTGGCAGTTTTGACTTTGTTAAAAGCACCAACCAAGTATTGATCAATGGAAATGATAATCCAAGTGATGACAAGATTGTCAACATATCTCCATTCAACATATTCTTTATCTCCCACCTTAGGTTGATTAATTTCTCCATCAACAAATCCAAGAACCCTCATGCCCAATAAGGCCCTTATAGCATTTGTCACCCATGTAGAGTAATTCCTTCCATTGAGGGGAAAGGTAGTAAGCTTAGTGGTGATTTTATAGTCAGAATCAACATTGAAAAAACTCTCTCTCTTGGCAGAACTACTTCCCTCTTGTGCAGCCATTCTAATTTTACTAATTTGACCTTGCACAATGGAGACTAATCACACACTAAGGGAGAGGATAAAAAAGAGAGAAAGATAATAAAAGGAGCCCCCTAGATGTGGCCAAGCTCTGATACCATGTTGATTAAATATATTTGAATGTGTTTAGCTCCCAATTTCAAATATTCAACAAAAACTAAGAGAAAATACAAGTAGATGAAAAGATATCAAGTGAGAAAAATGAATAGCCTTTTATTTCATACATAAAATATTTACACACTTTAGGTTTATATATACAACATTCTAACGGTTAGGCACAAACTTACTTTACTTTTCCAACAACTAGGTACAACAAATAACAACATATTTTTCAAATTCAAAAAACTAGCTGTTATTTTGTCCCTTAGTGAATAGAAAAAACTAGTTGTTATTTTGTCCTTTAGTATCTAACTTTTTTAAAACTAGAAATAAGTTTTGGGCTAAATGTGGGCATCCGTAAACAACTCAAAGAGTTATTTAGGTTTTCTTCATTCTTTGAATCTTCACTATCAATTTCTTCATCTTCAACAATCAAAAGAAAGAGAGAAATAAAAAGAAAACGAGTGACAATCCGAGAGAAAAAATTGAAAGAGAAAAAAAGAGTGCAGATTTAGTCGTTGAAAACAAAATAGAGAGAAAAACAAATTTTTATGCAAAAGAGAGTGAAATAAAAAGAGCGAAGTTTTTAAATCAGTCAATGATTGTACTTATGTACAAAGAGGTATTTTTAAATACTAATGAGATTGATCTTGCTTTGCTTAACTCTATAGTTTCTTTTTTGTAGGAATATGAGGATGTCTTTCCCAAAAAATGCCATAAGGATTACCTCCTATCCAAGGGATTGAACATCAAATTGATTTTGTACCTAATGCGACAATTCCAAATCAACTAGCTTATAGGAGCAATCTTGAGGAGACAAAAGAGTTTCAAAGTTAGGTAAGTGCGTTGATGGAGAAAGGTTACGTGTGAGAGAGCATGTGTCCATGTGCCATTCCAGTTTTACTTGTACTTAATAAAGATGGCACTTGGAGAATGTGCGTTGACTGCTGAGCGATCAATAACATTATGGTAAAGTGTCAACATCCCATTTCTCGCTTAGACGATATATTAGATGAATTGCATAGAGTTTGTATATTTTCAAAAATTGATTTGAAGAGTGGGTATCATCAAATACGCATGAAAGAGGATGATGAATGGAAAACTGCCTTTAAAATAAAATACAATTTGTATGAATGGTTAGTAATACTTTTTAACTTAAAATAAGGCGTTTCAAATCAGTGGGTATAAAATTAAAATACTTTGTGCGAAATTAAAACCTTTAAAATTCATGACATGACTTTATTTTCAGCCTTTATTTTGTCATAGTAAGTCCTGAAGAATTGTTGCAATAAATTTTTGGTTATTATTTGTTAGTTTGAAAAGAATCGAAACAGAATTATTGAGTGGAAAAGGGCAAGAGTAGTGAGAGCATTAAAGGGACAAAAGCTGCAAATTTTTGAGTGAAACACAAGTGCAAAGTGATTCATATTCTTGAGTGTAAACATGTAAGGGAGAGAATTGTGGGGTCCTTTTTTTTTATAACTTATCTCTTGCAGAAATCATGTCTCAACACGACCATGAGAAAGCATAAAGAGGGATGAATTTAAGGTTATACATGGAAGTTTTGGTGGGAGAGATGAGACGGATGACGAAGGTGGAATTAAAGCAAATTAGTGAACGGTTGGATAGTTTAGAAAATGTCAATTGGGAGAATAGGAGGGAAAGTGTTCAACAACAGTGTACAGTAAAAGATTTTAAGGAATATAACAACGGTAGTTTTAAGGAGGAAGATAGATACTTAGTAAGCAGCAATAGAAGGGTTGAACGTGTTAGAAAAGATTGGAATCGGGAGGATAATATTTTGGGCAGCATTAAGATGAAGATGCCTTCATTTCAAGGCAAGAATGATCCCAAAGTTTATCTTGAGTGGGAAAAGAAGATGAAGCTAGTTTTTGATTGTTACAACTAATCTGAGATGAAGAAAGTAAAACTTGCAACTATTGAATTTTCTGATTATGCTATTGTTTGATGGGATTAATTGATTTTAAGTAGGAGAAGAAATAGAGAAAGTCTAATAGAAACATGAGAGGAGATGAAAACTGTGATGAGAAAATGGTTTGTTCCAAGCTATTATTACAGGGCATGTATCAAAAATTGCAAAGCTTTACGCAAGGCAACCAGAGCGTGGAAAATTATTATAAAAAAATGAAAATAACTATGATCTGAACGAATATAGAGGAGGATTGAGAAACTACTATGGCTAGGTTTTTGTGGTTTGAATCGAGAAATTGTAAACGCGGTAGAATTGCAGCATTATGTGAAATTAGAGGATTTGGTTCATATAGCCATCAAAATTGAGCACTAACTCAAGAGAAGAGGCAGCACACATCTAAATCAAAGTTTGAGTGCATTCTTTTAGAAACCGAATTTTACAAAGAAAGAAGACAAGCTGCAAACATCCGCAACACCAAAGCATAAGTTTGATCCCAAGTTCGAAAACACCACGTTTCTCAAGGTAAAACTTATACTTTTACCTCTAGAAACCGTGACATTAAATATTTTAAATGTCAAGGCAAGGGCACATAGTATGTCAATGTCCAAACAAGCGAGTTATGGTGATGCAAGATAATGGTGATATTGTAACTGATGATGAAGATTCTAACATCGATGACATGCTGCCATTGGAGAACATCACCGAGTAGGAGTATTTAGCCCCTGATGCATTGACATTAATAACTAGGAGAGCGTTGAGCTTGCAGGTAAAAGAAGTTGAAGAAGTGCAACGAGAGAACCTCTTTCATATTAGGTGCCATGTCAAGGACAAGGTGTATAGTATGATTATTGATAGTGGTAATTGTAGTAATGTTACAAGCACAATAATGGTAGAAAAATTAGGACTGCCCACGTTGAAGTACCATAAACCGTACAAATTACAGTGGTTAAATGATAGTGGAGAAATGAAGGTAAATAAACAAGTGATAATTGCATTTCGGATTGGCAAATATGAAGATGAAGTGTTGTGTGATGTAGTACCGATGCAAGCTAGACATTTGTTGCTAGGGTGTCCATGGCAGTTTGATAGGCGTGTAAAGCATGATGGCTTTACAAACAAGTACTCTTTTGTACTTAATCAATGACCAATTACTCTTGTACCTTTAACACCGCAACAAGTGTATGAGGATCAAGTGTAGTTACGAAAGGAGTGTGATCAAAATAAAGAGAGAGATAAAAATAAAACAAGTGACAATTCGAGAGAAAATATTGAAAGAGAAAAAAAGAGTGCAGATTCAGTCGTTGAAAACAAAATAAAGAGAAAAATAAGGTTTTATGCAAAAGAGAGCGAAATGAAAAGAGCGAAGTTTTTAAATTAGCCAATGATTGTACTTTTATACAAAGAGGCATTTTTAAATACTAATGAGATTGATTATACTTTGCCTAACTCTATGGTTTCTCTTTAGCAGGAATATGAGGATATCTTTCCTGAAGAAACACCACAGGGATTATCTCTTATCCGAGGGATTGAACATCAAATTGATTTTGTACCTGGTGCGACAATTCCAAAGCGATCAGCTTATAGGAACAATCCTGAGGAGACAAAAGAGCTTCAAAGGCAAGTAAGTGAGTTGATGGCGAAAGGTTACGTGAGGGAGAGCATGAGTCCATGTGCCATTCCAATTTAACTTGTACCTAAGAAGGATGACACTTTGAGAATGTGTGTTGACTGTCGAGTGATCAACAAAATTACGGTAAAGTATCGACATCCCATTCCTCACTTAGATGACATGTTAGATGAATTGCATGGAGCTTGTATATTTTCAAAAATTGATTTGAAGAGTGGGTATCATCAAATTTGCTTGAAGGAGGGTGATGAATGGAAAACTGCCTTTAAAACAAAATACGGTTTGTATGAATGGTTAGTAATGCCTTTCGGGTTAACTAATGCACCGAGCACATTTATGCGATTAATGAACCATGTATTGCGTGCATTCATAGGTGGATTTTTCGTTGTTTATTTTAATGATATTCTCATTTATAGCAAAAACTTAGATGATCATATTGTGCATTTAAAATCAGTTTTAGATGTACTTAGAAAAAAGTAGTTTTTTGCTAACTTAAAAAAATGCACCTTTTGCACCGATAAACTTGTGTTTCTTGGTTTCATTGTGAGTGCACAAGGAATATAGGTTGATGAAGAGAAATTTCGTGCAATTCAAGAATGGCCGAGTCCCACGAGTATAGGTAATGTATGAAGTTTTCATGGACTCACTAGTTTCTATTGAAAATAATAGTCATAGCCCATTAGAAGGCCCAAGATTATTCACACAATCTACAAGGCCCATTACAAACAACTGGACACAACAAGACAAATAAACTAGCCGTTGAACAGTAGCCGTTGTGAACAGTAACGATCAAAAAATTTGAAAAACTAACTGTTACAAACTCATGTATATAAACACATCATTGTAAATGAAAAAAGTAGAGAAATCAATACTTTCTTTTGCACTTGAAACTTCATCATTCTTTTATCAATATTTTTTACATGGTATCAGAGCCAGGTTTCATCCTAAATCCATCTTCTATCTTTGTTTGTTGTTGGTTCTTAGTGTATCAAGACATTCCTCTTCAAAGCCAAATTAAGAAAATGGAAAAAGAGGGCTCGTCATACAACACCAAGAACAAAAGTTCCTTCAAAGGAGTTGACAATGATGGTAATACCACCTTGAAACTTACCATATTTCCCTTGAATGGAAAAAATTATTCAATTTGGCTCAATCCTGCTGAATGAGCATTAAGTGGAAAATGAGCGCTGGGTTTTGTCAATGGAAGAATCACAAAGTCTACTGACACATCAAGTGAAGAATATGAAGATTGGTGTTATAATGACAACTTGGTGTATACATGGATTTTGAATTCCATGAAGCCAGCCTTAGTGGGTGCATTCTCGAAAGTTGAAACTTCTAAAGCACTTTGGGAGTCTATAAAGAGATAATTTGGTCATCAAAGAAACTTGATGAGAATATATGAGTAGAAGCATTTCATCAACAATATTAGCCTTGGTGGAGGTGATCCGATAGAGTACAACACCAAAATTAAGGAAGCATGGGATGAACTTCAATCCTTAAGGCCGAATACCACTAATATTGAAGAAATGGAAAAAAGAGCCAATGAGGATCTTGTGATATCATATTTGATGGGTTTAGGTTCTGACTATGATGATCTTAGGAACCACATCCTTAAAATTGAGCCTTTGCCTCATTATGATGATGTCGTAAACAAGGTGAATAAAGAGTACATGCAAAGAAAAATTTTGAATGGGAACTCAAGCAAGACCGAATGAGGTAGTTTGGTAGACAGCAAGGAAGAAGGTATGTTGGTTCAAGGAGCAAAAGTCAAGGTTAAGTGCGACAAATGTAGACGGATGCACAACCCAAAAGACAAATGTTGGAAGTGTGGTCATTGCAAGATGCTAGGTCATACTAAAGAAAAATGTTAGGTCCTCAATCCACATCTTAGGTCAATTAACAACAAGGAAAAGTCACAACCACATAGTGCTCAAAATGCGATAGAAAAAAGCAACTCAAAACTCCTTGAGGATTTAGCAAAACTTTTTCAAAATCATCTCCCAAGCTCCTTTCAAGGTATGATTTCTAGCTCATATTTTAAATTTGAACCTGGGGTTATTGATTCAGGTGCTACTAATCATATGTTTAGAAACAAAAACAACGCATCTAGAATAGAAACCCAAGGAAATTTTAGAAATGTGACAATAGCCAATGGTAGTGAAATACCTATTAAAGGACTAGGTGATATTAAAGTTTTATCAAAGGAAACAAAAGGTCTTTACATGCCAAATTTTTTGTCAAATTTGTTATCGGTTAGTAAGATAACAAAAGACTTAAATTGTTGTGTCATCTTTGAAACAAATAAAGTGATATTTCAGGACATACTGACTGGGAAAAAGATTGGTGAGGGAAGACAGGACGGCCTATATTTTTTGGATAACACCAATCAAGCTCTTAGAGTTGAGAAAGATCGTGGACTTCAAAAACTTTGGCATGCAAGATTAGGACATCCTCCTAGTAATATTCTGTGTAAAATGATTCCGAATATGAAGTTTAGTGATTTTAAACAATCGGAAACTTGTTATAATGAAATGTTTGATCTCGTACATTCTGATCTATGGACTTCTCCTTTAGAATCTCATAATGGTTTCAAATATTTTGTGACATTTATTGACCATAAGTCTAGATATACTTGGATATATTTGATTAAAAATAAATCGGAAACCTTATCGTGTTTTAAAGAGCTTGTATCCTTAATTGAAAATCAATTTGGCAAAAGAATAAAGATTCTTAGGAGCGATAATGGGGGAGAATACACAAGTGCTGTTTTTGAGAATTACTTGAGCACTTTAGGAATAATTCACCAAACGACTTGTTCTTACACACCCGAACAAAATGGAGTAGCCGAGCGAAAAAATCAGCATATCTTAGATGTAGGAAGGTCATTAATGTTTTATTACAATGTCCCTAAAGAATATTGGAATGAAGCCATTCTCACTGCCATACATTTGATTAACCGAATGCCTTCTAAGTTATTAAACGAAAAATCTCCTTTTGAGATTTTGTATAACCGACAACCCAACTTATCTTATCTTAAGGTTTTTGGCTGTACTTGTAATATTCATATCCCTAATCATGTTAGAGATAAATTGAGTCATGGGAGCGTAAAGTGCATGTTCTTAGGGTATTGCATTGATAAAAAAGGTTATAAATGTTTAGATCCTTGTACAAATGAGAAATTTCTCTTAACAAATGTTATTTTTCTGGAAAGTAATCTTTATTTTGAAAAAGTGAGAAATGAGGGGGAAACTAAGGAGGATCCTTTTCCCTTATCTATCGTGGGTAACCGGTTGAGTTCATTAAGAAATAATAATCAAATCAATGATAGAATAAGTTTGAATGAAAGTGAAAATGAGAATTCTAACTATGAAAAATAAAACATAGTTAGTGAAAGTCCAAGTGAGGAAACACCTAGAGATGAGCTGCTTGATGATCAATTAGTTTCTAAAAATGAAATTCCATTTAGTTCTTCACGGGTTGGTCAAAATGAGATAGAGTCCACTTCTCCATCACATGATCAAAATTTTCCACTTAGGAGATCTCAAAGAATTAGGAAACCTCCATCCGAATGGAAAAAAAATAGGGTATTCTTTTATGGGAATAAGGTAACAGCACATCCTATAGAAAATTACTATACCTTAGATAACGTTAAAGAGAATTATAGAGTTTTTCTAATAAAATTGGATAGTTTAAAAGAGCCATCTTGCTACAATGAGGCCAAAGACACTCCTATTTAGAGAAATGCAATGGATGAAGAGTTGGAAGCTTTAGTTAAGAATAAAACATGGGAAATTGTTCCTCTTCCTCAAGATAAGAAAACAGTTGGGTGTAAGTTGGTGTATAAAACAAAGTTGAAGAGTGATGCTTCTGTTGAAAAACATAAAACTAGATTGGTAGCCAAAGGATTCACTCAAACCTATGGTTTAGATTACACTGAGACATTTGCACCAGTAGCCAAAATGAACACCATTAGAATCATCTTATCCTTAGCCGCTAACTATGAATGGGAAATGTATCAAATGGATGTTCGAAATGCTTTTCTTCAAGGGGAACTAGAAGAAGAGGTTTATATGGATATCGCACAAGGATACAACGTCAAAGTACCAAAAACACATGTGTGTAAACTTAGAAAAGCCATTTATGGCTTAAAACAATCACCTAGAGCTTGGTACTCTAAGTTGCAAGGTGCTTTAACTTCTCAACTTTTTAAAATTAGTAGTGCTGATCATTCCTTATTCATAAAACACTCCAATAATGGTATAACAGTTGTGATAATCTATGTAGATGATATAATTATAACTGGGAGTGATAGTTTGGGAATAAAAAACACTAAAAGCTATTTAAAATCTAATTTGATATTAAAGATCTTGGGTACTTACAATATTTCTTAGGTATAGAAATTGCCCATTCTAATAAAAGGCTTTTTCTATCCCAAAGAAAATATATACTTGATCTTTTGAAAGAGACAGGTAAGCTTGGAGGGAAGATAGTTTCAACACCAATTGAAGGACAAACCAGAAAGAAGGAGGGCAAACCAATTCAAGACATCAAGCAATATCAAAGAATTATGGGTAAGTTAATCTATTTAACCATTACTAGACCTGACATTTCTTTTGCAGTGAATCAGGTGAGCCAATTCATGACTTGTCTAATGACCAATCACATGGAAATGGTGGACCGAATACTCAAATATCTCAAGGGAACTTCAGGACAAGGAATACTCATGAAAAAACATGGACATCATCAAATTCTCGCCTACACAGATGCTGATTGGGCAGGGAGTATTAAAGATTGCAAGTCTACAATCGGATATTACACTTTTGTTGATGGGAATTTGGTGACTTGGAAGAGCAAAAAGCAAACTGTAGTGGCCAAATCAAGTGCCGACGCTGAATATAGAGCAATGGCTTCAACCACTAGTGAATTGATATGGTTGAAAGCATTGGTTGAAGATTTAGGTTTTAATGTGGAGGCACCCATGAAGCTACATTGTGATAACAAGTCAGCAATACATATTGCGAATAATCCAGTATTTCATGAGAGGACCAAGCACAAAGAGGTAGATTGTCACTTTATAAGAGAAAAGTATTTGAACAAGACAATCTCAATGCCTTATGTCAAGAGTGAAGATCAATTGGCGGACGTGTTTACCAAACCTCTAAGTATTCAACAACTCCACAAGTTCATTAGCAAGTTGAATTTGATTAATTTGTTCAAGCCCAACTTGAGGGGGAGTGTTGAAAATAATAGTATAGCCCATTAGAAGGCCCAAGATTATTCACATAATCTACAAGGCCCATTACAAGCAACTAGACATAACAAGACAAATAAACTAGCCATTGAACAGTAGCCGTTATGAACAGTAATGGTCAAAAAATTTGAAAAACTAGCTGTTACAAACTAATATATATAAACACATCATTGTAAATGAAAAAAACAGAGAAATCAATACTTTCTTTTGCACTTGAAACTTCATCATTCTTTTATCAATATTTTTTACAGTTTCTAGCGACGGTTTGTGAAAGACTTTAGTACTTTAGCCGCACTGCTCATTGAGGTAATAAAGAAAAACATTGGTTTCAAGTGGGGAGAAGAGCAAGAGAATGCGTTTCAGCTCATCAAGCAAAAATTGACAAACGCACCTTTATTAGCTTTACCTAACTTTAACAAAATATTTGAGATCAAATGTGATGCTTTTGGTATAGGTATTGGAGCTGTGTTTATGCAAGAAGGACGACCGATTGTGTATTTCAATGAAAAGCTAAGTAGAGCAGCTTTAAACTACCCGACTTATGATAAGGAATTATATGCATTGGTTCGAGCTTTGAAAACATGGCAGCACTACCTTTGGCCTAAGGAGTTTGTGATTCACACTGATCACGAATCATTGAGGCACTTAAAAGGACAAGACAAGCTGAACAAAAGACATGCTCGTTGAGTGGAGTTCATTGAAATGTTTCCATACGTCATACGATATAAGCAAGGTAAGGAGAATGTGGTTACAGATGCACTCTCTCGTAGGTACACATTACTCTTTACTCTTGATGCTAAACTGCTTGGTTTTGAACATATTAAAAAGTTCTATCCTTCAGACCATGACTTTAGTGAAGAGTATATAATTTGTGAGAAGACTCTCAATGATAAGTACTTTAGACATGAGGGTTTTTTATTTCGAGAAAATAAGTTGTGCATACCGAATTGTTTCGTGCGTGATTTATTAGTTAGAGAATCACATGGTGGAGGATTGATGGGACACTTTGGAATAGCTAAAACATTAGCTGTTTTACAAGAACACTTTTTTTGGCCAAACATGAAAAAATATGTTGAGAGAACTTGCGATAGATGTGTCACATGCAGGCAGGCAAAATCCCGAAAGCAACCCCATGGTTTACACACACCATTGCCCATTCCTAATAAGTTTTGGATTGATATTTCTATGGACTTTGTGTTAGGATTGCCTAAGAGTAAACATGGTAGAGATTCAATTTTTGTGGTTGTGGATAGATTTTCTAAAATGACATACTTTATTCCATGTCACAAAACGGATGATGCTTCACGTGTTGCTGATTTGTTCTTTAAAGAGATTGTGAGATTACATGGTATGCCTAGAACAATTGTTTCCGATAGAGATGCTAAGTTCTTAAATTACTTTTGGAAGACTTTGTGGTGTAAGTTAGGTACTAAGTTATTATTTTCTACTACTTGTCATCCACAAACTGATGGTCAAACCGAAGTAGTAAATAAAACTTTGTCTACTTTGTTAAGGGCTGTTATTAGTAAGAACATCAAAACTTGGAAACATTGTTTACCATATATTGAATTTGCTTATAATCATACTGTTCATTCTGCTACTAAATTTCTCCATTTGAAATTGTGTATGGATTTAATCCATTAACTCCATTGGATTTATCTCCTTTACCCATGATTGAGTGAGTTAATCTAGATGGCAAAAAGAAAGCTAAATTTGTTAGGCAAATTCATGAGAAAGCAAGACTCAACATTGAGCGAAGAATGGAGCAGTGCGCAAAACAAGCCAACAAGGGGTGTCACAAGCTGATTTTTGAACCAGGAGATTGGGTTTGGTTACATATGAGAAAAGAGAGATTTCCGACGCAAAGGCGTTCCAAATTACTTCCAAGAGGAGATTGGCCCTTTTCAAGTCTTAAAGCGTATCAATGACAATGTTTACAAGTTAGATTTATCAGGTGAATACAATGTAAGTGCTACTTTTAATGTTGCTGATTTGTGTCTTTTTGATGTAGATGATAATTTGAGGACAAATCCTTTTCAAGAGGAGAGAAATGATATAAATCATGGCACAACTTCAAAGAATTCATTTTAAGTTCCGATTGGTCCAATTATGAGAGCCCAAGTAAAGAAGTTCAAAGATGCATTTAACGAGCTAATTCAAGAAGTTTGGACCCAAGTAAATTCGTAGAGACCCATTGGGTTTGGTCCACATATCCAGCAAAGATGGATATGCATGATTCAAACTCTAGAAAAGTCTGACCAAATCTAAATTCGATTTTTTAGCAAGTAAAATAGGAATATATAGGAGTGTTTGAGTTCATTTATAAGTCTATCTAATTAATTAGTTTTCCTTGAAGTGTTTGAGTTTATTTATAAGTCTATTTAATTAGTTAGCTTTTATTTCTGTGTTAGGTAAGTACAAGTTACGATTTTTGCCTGTAAAAAGACACCTTTGAATAAGAAGCAATCAGAATTTATTAGTCAAAATTTAAGAGTTATTTTCACTTTGGTTCTTTGAAGAACTATTCGAACTTATCAAGAATTATTGTTGTGACGCTCATCAGTGATTTATCGAACGGACTTCCATTACCGTTTGTGGCGTCTACATTATACCAAGGTTCTTTTTTCTTTGTAAACAACGAGTCGAGGTTCCATTCAAATCTGATTGTAGAACGATCTCGGGTTCTTTGTTGAGTTCGGGTCTCGTTATTCTTAGCGAGGTTCGTATCAGTAATGTTTTTTACACCCATCATGTAGGACTTGCCTATCTTACTATCAAGGATGTCCTAACAGCATATAACTAGCTTGCATAGGGACTACGTCATATAAGACCTCATCACAGTACTTTCCTATAGCAAATATGCATTTTGTAGAATCTAAGAGTGAATTTTGTTCTTCAAATTCATCACTATTGACAGGATTAGAGTTTTGAACTCTTAAACTCTTCAAATGATGGTAACAAGAGAGGTATTCCATGAGAAGACCAAACACATTGAAGTTGATTGTCACTTCACAAAAGAAAAGTACTTGAGCAAAGTGATCAACATACCTTATATGATAAGTGAAGATCAACTTGCAGATATATTCACCAAATTATGTACTCCTCAACAACTCCTCAAGGGGAGTTCTAAGTTGAACTTATTCAATTTGTACAAGTCCAACTTCAGGGGGACTATTGGAGATAAAGAAATTGAGAGTGAAGATTCAAAGAATGAAGAAAAATCCAAATAACTTTTTGAGTTGTTTATGGATGCCCACATTAAACCCAAAATCTATTTCTAGTTTTAAAAAAAACTAGATACTAAAGGACAAAATAACAACTAGTTTTTTGTATTTGAAAGATATGTTATTATATGTTATACTTAACTGTTAGAAAAGTAAAGTAAGCTTGTACCTAACTGTTAGGATGTTGTATATATAAACGCAAGATGTGTAAATATTTAATGTGTGAAATAAAAGGCTATTCATTTTTCTCTCTTGATATCTTTTCATCTACTTGTACTTTCTCTTAATTTTTATTGAATATTTAAAATCAGGAGTTAAATACATTCAAATTTATTTAATCCACAATCTTTACTTTGATAAAGTGAGAAATAAAGGGAAAACCAAGGAGGATCTTCTTCCCTTATCTATTGTGGGTAATCGGTTGAGTTCATTAAAAAATAATAATCAAATCAATAATAGAATAAGTTTGAATGAAAGTGAAAATGAGGATTCTAACTATGCAGATTCAATGCCACAAAATGATGATACATGTGAACCGATTAGAATCAAATGAAGAACAAAACATAGTTAGTGAAAGTCAAAGTAAGGAAACACTTAGAGATGAGCAGCCTAATGATCAATTACATTCTGAAAATGAAATCCCATCTAGTTCTCCACAGGTTGATCAAAATGAGAGAGAGTCCACTTTTCCATCACATGATCAAAATTTTTCACTTAGAAGATCTCAAAAAATTAGGAAACCTCCATTCGAATGGAAAAAAAATAAGGTATTCTTTTATGGAAACAAGGTTATAGCATATCTTATAGAAATTCATTATACCTTAGATAATGTTAAAGAGAATTATAGAATTTTTCTTACTAAATTGGATAGTTTAAAAGAGTCATCTTGTTACAATATGGCCAAGGATACTCTTATTTGGAGAAATACCACGGATGAAGAATTGGAAGCTTTAGTTAGGAATAAAACATGGAAAATTGTTTCTTTCCCTCAAGGTAAGAAAATAGTTGGGTATAAGTGGGTGTATAAAACAAAGTTGAAGAGTGATGGTTCTGTTAAAAAACATAAAGTTAGATTGGTAACTAAAGGATTCACTTAAATAGATGTTCCAAATATTTTTTGCAAGGGGAATTGGAAGAAGAGGTTTATATGAATATCCCACAATGATACAATATCAAAGTACTAAGAACACGTGTGTAAACTTAGAAAAACTGTTTATGGCTTAAAACAATTACTTAGGGCTTGGTACTCTAAGTTGTAAAGTGTTTTAACTTCTCAACACTTTAAAATTAGAAGTGCTAATCATTCCTTATTCGTAAAACACTTCAATAACGGTATTATAGTTATGATAACCTATGTAGATAATATAATTATAACTGAGAGTGATGTTTTGGGAGTAAAAAGCACTAAAAGTTATTTAAAATCTACTTTTAATATTAAAGACCTTGGGCATTTACGGTATTTCCTAGATATAGAAATTGCCCATTCTAATAAAAGACTTTTTTTATTCCAAAGAAAATACACACTTAATCTTTTGAAAAAGACAAGTAAGCTTGGAGGGAAGATAGTTTCAACACCAATTGAAGGAAAAACCAAAAAGAAGGAGGGCAAACTAATTTAAGACATCAGGAAATATCAAAGAATTGTGGGTAAGTTAATCTATTTAACTATTACTAGGCCTAACATTTCTTTTGTTGTGAATCAGGTGAGCCAATTCATGACTTCTCCAATGACCAATCATATGGAAATGGTAGACCGAATACTCATCTTAATTACTAATTAATTAGTTTTGTTTTTGTTTTAGCTTTTATTTTGATGGCTTTGATTTGTTTCCTTTCAGAACAATTCGTTTATGTTTTGGTTGCTACTATATAGATAGAACAGTAAGAGGGAGGAGGACTGGTTATTGAACGTATTGTGAAGCATTTTTTTTTATCTAGACTGTTATTTAAACAAAGTTTTTGTTTAAGGGCGAATTAAAACTCGATTCTTATCACTCTACCTTCTTTCTTTGTTAGAGTGTGGCAAATCAAATTGATATTTCTTGTTTATGGTGATTTATCTTATCAACAAGGAGTATTAGTGTTCTTTTCTTTTCGTGATCATATTTCTTCTTTTTTTTTTTTTTTTTTTCTCTTTTGTACAACCAAATTGAGTGATAATCTTTCAACTTCACAATGATCTATCCCTCAAGCGCATCAACAAAAGGTCCCTAAGTTTCAAGGTAGAGTAAGACGAGTATGCAAGGAACTCCACTATGACGAAGGTGTCACAGGATTAGGTGGGGGAGAATATAACATAATCCCACATTAGATAGCAAAATGGTGTCTTTAAAGTTATAAGGGTAGATTTTGCACATCCTAATGGACCTGTCTTTTAGGAAGAAAGTAATGGTCCAACCCGTGATAGTGGTATCAAAGCTCAGGTTGTAAATCAAGTCGAGAGAAAAAGTACCAAGAGCCCTTTCTTTTGAACAAGCTCAGATATTGTTAGGCATACAAAGAAGACAAGAGGAAGTGGTGGCCTGATCAAGAGGAAGTGGTGGACTGATTAGATCACTTAACGACAACAATTGAAAGGTTGGTAATGCAACAATCACCATAACAAGCACGTTAGCGTGTTCTACAAGTAGTAAGAAGAGGTTACGTGGAAATGGAAGATGATGATGAACTTTAAAAAGATGAAGAGTCAGTTGAACAACCATTGCTAAGAAGGCAGCAAAGAGATTTTGGCCACAACATCAACATGAAAATTCCACCATTTAAGGGGACCAGTTCACCTAAAGAGAGTATTTAGAGTGGGAGCAGTGTGTCACGGGTTGGGCCATTACCTTTTCCCCAAAAGACATGTCCATTAGGGTGTACAGAGCCCCTCCTTATAAACCCCAAGAATAGCCCATTCCTATCCAAGGTGGGATTCCGTCACACTCTCCCCCACTCAATTATGTGACGCCCTCTTCACAGTGAGGCTCCTTGCATACCCGCCTTGCTCTACCTCGAGATTTATGGACCCTTTATGGACGCATTGGTTATGCATGGGCGCTTGGCAAAAATATTAGAATTGGAATGGTTTGGCTTTGATACCACTCGTCACGGGTTGGGCCATTACCTCCTTCCTAAAAGACATATCCATTAAGGTGTGCAGAGCCCCCCCTTATAAACCCCAAGAATAGCCCATTGCTATTTAATGTGGGATTCCGTCATAAGTGGGTGGAGAGGATATTTAAGTGTCAAGAGTATTTGAAGGTAAAAAAATGCAAACTTGCAGCCCTAAAATTTACTGATTATGCTAATCTATGGTGGGAAAGCTTAGAAGCTTAACATAGGAGAGACGAAGAAGAGGAGATTAGGAGTTGGAGAGTTATGAAAAGAGCAATGAGAAAGCATTTTGCACTAGATTATTACAAGCAACAATTAACTCTTAGCTACAAAGAGTTAAACAAGGGGGCATGAGTGTTAAGGATTATGTAAAGGAGTTTGAAATGTTAATGATGAGGTGTGAGATGCAAGAATCATAGGAGACCACTATTGTGAGGTTTATTGATAGATTAAATATAGAAATTGCTGAAAGAGTGGAGATGCAACCTTTTGTTTTCCTAAAGGATGTGATCAAACTTGCTATTACGGCTGAAAGAAGACTAAAACAACATTTCAATAAATAGGGGATGTCACGGATTGTTGGTAACAAAACAACTACCTTAATCTCTACGCCATTAGGAGTATTTTCTAAATGGGGTACGAAGAAGGATGAAAAAGGGAGTTTGATATGAACCTCGCCAAGAATAACGAGACCCAAACTCAACAAAGAACCTAAGATCGTTCTACAATCAGATTTGAATGAAACCTTGACCCGTTGTTAATAAAGAAACAAGAACCTTGGTATAATGTAGACGCTACAAATGATGATGGAAATCTGTTTGATAAGTCATCGATGAATGCTACAAGAATAATTGTTGATAAGTTTGAATAGTTCCTCAAAGAATCGATGAGAAAAGACTTCTCAATTTTTCTAACTAATGAATTCTTATTTCTTCTTATTCAAAGGTGCCTATTTATAAGCTAAATTATTATATGTCAAGTTTTAAAATACCTTAATTATAAGCCATCTTATTTAAAGCTAAAAAATAATATCTTATACTTATCTAAAACAGAAAAAGAAATAATCAACCAATTAAATAGCTCTACATGTCAAAATTAAATAAGGAAAGTTAACTAATTAAATAGCTTTTCAAATGACTTTAAATACTTCTAAACATACTAACTTTACTAGCTAAAATTAAGCTTATATTTGGACTGATTTTTCTACAACTTGAATCATGCTAATTCATCTTTGCTGGATATGTGGACTAAGCTCAATGGGCCTCCACAAATTTTCTTGAGTCTAAATTTCTTGAATCAGTCTGTTCAGTACATCTTTGAACTCCTTCACTTGTGCTCTGGTAACTGAACCAATTGGAATTTGAATTAAATTTTTTCAAGTTATGTAATGATTTATATCATTCCCTTCCTGTTGAAAAGGATTTGTTCTCAAATCATCACTGATACGAACCTCGCTAAGAATAACGAGACCCGAACTCAACAAAGAAGTCGAGATCGTTCTACAATTAGATTTGAATGGAACCTCGACTCGTTGTTTATAAAGAAACAAGAATCTCAGTATAATATAGACGCCAAAAACGGTGATTAAAGTCTATTCGATAAGTCACTGATGAACGCCATAAGAATAATTATTCATAAATTCGAATAGTTCTTAATGCGTCTTGCAGAAGCTAAGAGTGAGTTTTGTTCTTCAAGTTCGTCACTGTTCACAAAATTAGAGTTTTGAACTCTTAAACTCTTTAAATGATGATAATAAAAGAGAATTTAAAGATAAAAGCCAAGTATCTAGGGCCTAAAAGTAATGCCACCAGCCAAGGAAAAATCCACCACCAAATTTGGCAAGAATTTAGATAAAGGAAGAAGAGTTGGATTACCACTCAAAAGAAATATATTTTCATTCAACCAGCCAAATCCCAAAAATGAAAAAAAAGGAGCCTTTTTATAGCCATTACATATTTGGTCAAACATAAAAGAAAGCTATAGATTACATAGGGACTACAAGCATTAATTATAATAACTAACAGCACAATGCTCCATATTTATGCTTCCAAGAGTCATATAAATGCTCAGCTTTTATTCCAAAGATTCATATAAATGCTGCTCCATGACTTTGACTCAAAGTAATCAAATTAAGGGCAAATGAAGTGTACAGACTAAGGAGATCATGGGCTGGACGAATTTGGGCCTGGGTTGACTTACCTTGTAACGAATTTACATCATCCTCTCAGGGTTGAAGAGGATTTGCCCTCAAATCTACAAGGTTATCATCTTCCAAATATAGGGACAAATCACCCACATTAAATGTAATCGAGACTCCTCCAAATTCACTAGGTAAGTTTATCTTGTAAGCATTATCTCCAACTCGTTCAAGGACCTCAAATGGACCATCGGCTCTTAGTGCTAGCTTACTCTTCCTTTTGGATGGAAACCTTTCCTTCCTTAGATGAACCCAAACCATATCTCTAGGCTGAAAGTTGGCCGCTCTCCTATTTTTGTTGGCTCGTTTCTTGTATGTTTCATTAGACTTCTGTCTTTGGACCCGAACTGATTCATGTAACTTCTTACATTGCTTTGGCTTTCTCAATTGCATCCACACTTACTTGAATATCGATTGGCAAGGAACTTAATTCAATAGGAGTGATAGGATTGATGCCATACATTACCTCAAATGGAGAGTGACCAGTTGTAGAATTTGGAGACCTATTATAATCAAATTCAGCATGTGCTAATTTGATATCCCAATCCTTTAAGTTCTTGCTCTCTAAAGTTTTTAGAATAGTTCCCAAAGTGCGGTTTATGACCTCAATCTGTCCATCAGTTTGAGGATGGTGTAAAATGCTAAATAGAAGTTTAGTATCAAGCTTCCCTCAAAGTGTCCTCCAAAAATGACTAAGAAATTTAGTATCCCGATCTAACACAATACTCCTTGGAATCCCATGCAAACGAATAATTTTTTTGAAAAACAAATTTGCTACGTGAGAAGCATCATCTGTTTTATGGCAAGAGATGAAATGTGCCATTTTAGAAAACCGATCTATAACCACCATAACTGCATCTTTTCCCCTTTGTGTTCTCGACAATGCAATAATGAAATCCAAGCTTAAATCTTCCCAAGGCTGCTTTGGAATTGGTAATGAAGTGTAAAAGTCTGGTTTGAAGTAACTTTTAGCTTGTTGACATGTGCTACACCTCGCCACTATTACTTGGACCTCTCTTTGCATTTTTGGCCAGTAAAAACATTCTTTTAGAATTTCCAATGTCTTGTTAACCCCAAAGTGACCAACAAGTCCTCCTCCGTGAATTTCCCTTATAATCAACTCTCAAAAATTTCTTTTTGGTACATAAAGCTTGTTTCCCTTGAAGAGAAATCCATCTTGGACAGAATAATCCTCAAAACTTCCTTTCTTACATTCAGCCATGATCAAACTCATATCTTTATCAGTAGCATAACACTCTTTCTGATACAAATCATGGCACAACTTCAAAGAATTCAATTCAAGTTTCGATTGGTCTAATTACGAGAGTACAAGTAAAGAAGTTCAAAGATGCACTTAACGGGCTAATTCAAGAAGTTTAGACTCAAGTAAATTCGTAGAGACCCATTGAGCTTAGTCCACATATCCAGAAAAGATGGATATGCATGATTCAAACTCTAGAAAAGTCTGGCCAAATTTAAACTTGATTTTTAGCAAGTAAAATAGGAATATTTAAGAGTATTTGAGTTTATTTATAAGTCTATTTAATTAGTCAGCTTTCCTTGGAGTGTTTAAGTTCATTTATAAGTCTATTTAATTAGTTATCTTTCTTTTCTATCTTAGATAAGTACAAGATACAATTTTACCTATAAAAAGGCACCTTTGATTAAGAAGCAATCAGAATTCATTAGTAAAAATTTGAGAGTTATTTTATCTTTGGTTCTTTGAAAAACTATTCGAACTTATCAAGAATTATTCTTGTAGCGTTCATCAGTGACTTCTCCAACGGACTTCCATTACCGTTTGTGGCGTCTACATTATACCGAGGTTCTTGTTTCTTTATAAATAACGGGTTGAGGTTCCATTCAAATTTGATCATAGAATGATTTTAGGTTCCTTGTTGAGTTCGGGTCTCATTATTCTTAGCGAGGTTCGTATCATTTGGTATTAGAGCAAAGGTTATTCTATCGTCAGGTTTGCCTATCCCTTTTGTTATTCTTTTCGCAATCTGTTATTCTTTTCACAATTCTTGATTTTAAAAAAAAAGAAAAAGAAAAAAAAAAGAAGACAAAAAAAAGAGAAGAAAGAAAAAAAAAAGAGGAAAGAAAAAAAAAGTGAAAAAAACAAAAAAAAAACGAAAATTTCATATTTCACTTTGTCATCAACACCCTGATATTTGTGTATCAAATTCTAATATATTCCTTGTGATTTTCAATTTCCAAATCAGTGGTATAAAATTAAAATATTTTGTGCAAAATTAAAACCTTTAAAATCCGTGGCACGACTTTATTTTCAGCCTTTATTTTGTCGTAGTAAGTCCTGAAGAATTATTGTAAAAAATTTTTGGTTATTGTTTGTTAGTTTCAAAAGAATCGAAAAAGAATAATTGAATGAAAAAAAGGCAAGAGTGGTGAGAGCATTAGAGGGATAAAAACTGCAAATTTTTTGAGTGAAACACGAGTGCAGAGTGATTCATATTCTTGAGTGTAAACACGTAAGGGAGAGAATTGTGAGGTCTTTTTTTATAATTTATCTCCTGCAGAAATCATGTTAGAACACGACCACGAGGAAGCGTAAACAAGAATGAATTAAAGCTATACATGGAAGCTTTGGTGGGAGAGATGAGACGGATGATGAAGCTGGAATTAGAGCAAATTAGTGAACGGTTAGATAGATTAGAAAATGTCAATTGGAGGGAAAGCATTCAATAACGGCGTACAGTAGAAGATTTTGAGAAATATAACAACAGCAGTTTTGAAGAGGAAGATAGACACTTAGTAGGCAGCAGTAGGAGGGTTGAACGTGTTAGAAAAGATTGAAATCGGGAGGATAATAATTTGGGCAACATTAAGATGAAGGTGCCTTCATTTCAATGCAAAAATGATCTCGAGGCTTATCTTGAGTGGGAAAAGAAGATGGAGCTAGTTTTTGATTGCCATAATTACTCCGAGATGAAGAAAGTAAAACTTGCAGCCATTGAATTTTCTGATTATACTATTGTTTGGTGGGATCAATTAGTTTTAAGTAGAAGAAGAAACAGAGAATGTCCAATAGAAACATGGGAGGAGATGAAAACTGTGATGAGAAAACGGTTTGTGCTTAGTTTTTAGGTGGTTTGAATCGAGAAATTGCAAACGCGGTGGAATTACAACATCATGTGGAATTAGAAGATTTGGTTCACATGGCCATCAAAATTGAGCACCACCTCAAGAGGAGGGCAGCGTACGTTTAAATCAAAGTTCGAGTGCATTCTTTTGGAAACTGAATTTTACAAAGAAAGAAGACATGCTGCAAACATCCGCAACACCCAAGCATAAGTTTGAGCCCAAGTCCGAGAACACCAGCCACGTTTTCTCAAGGTAAAATTGATACTTCTACCACTAAAAACTGTGACATTAAATGTTTTAAATGTCAAGGCAGGGGACACATAGCAAGTTAATGTCCAAACACGCGAGTTATGATGATGCAAGATAATGGTGACATTGTGACTGGCGATGAAGATTTTGACACCAATGACATACCACCATTGGAGAACATCACCGAGGAAGAGTATTTAGCCCCTGATGCATTAACATTAGTAATCAGGAGATCGTTGAGCTTGCAAGCAAAAGAAGTTGAAGAAGTGCAGCGAGAGAACCTATTTCATACTAGGTGCCACATCAAAGACAAGGTATGTAGTATGATTATTGATAGTGATAGTTGTACTAATGTTGCAAGCACAATAATGGTGGAAAAATTAGAACTGCCTACGTTAAAACACCATAAACCTTACAAATTGCAGTGGTTAAATGATAGTGGAGAGATAAGGGTAAATAAACAGGTGATAGTTGTATTTCGAATTGGCAAATATGAAGATGAAGTGTTGTGTGATGTAGTACCGATGCAAACTAGACATTTGTTGCTAGGGCGTCAATGGCAGTTTGATAGGCGTATAAAGTATGATGGCTTTACGAACAAGTACTCTTTTGTACTTAATCAACGACCAATCACTCTTGTACCTTTAACACCACAACAAGTATATAAGGATCAAGTATGGTTACGAAAGGAGTGTGATCAAAAGAAAGAAAAAGATAAAAAGAAAACGAATGAAAATTCGTGAGAAAAAATTGAAAGAGAAAAAAAGAGTGCAAATTCAGTCGTTGAAAATAAAATAGAGAGAAAAACAAATTTTTATGCAAAAGAAAGTGAAATAAAAAGAGTGAAGTTTTTAAATCAGCCAATGATTGTACTTTTATACAAAGAGGCGTTTTTAAATACTAATAAGATTGATTCTGCTTTGCCTAACTCTATGGTTTCTCTTTTGCAGGAATATAAGAATGTCTTTCCCGAAAAAGCGCTACAGAGATAATCTCCTATTCGAGGGATTGAACATCAAATCGATTTTGTACCTGGTGCGACAATTCCAAACCAACCAGTTTATAGGAGCAATCCTGAGGAGACAAAAGAGTTTCAAAAGCAAGTAAGCGAGTTGATGGCGAAAGGTTACGTGAGGAAGAGCTGTTGATTTCTATGGGAATTTAATACATAAACTACTTAACAATAGCAATTAGAAGTTGTTTGGAATGGAGAAAAAAGAAATAAAGCAAAATAGAGGAGAGAATAAAAATTGTATTATTAACTTGAATTTGTTTACAATATATAATAAAGCAACCAACAGCTAGTTGGCTATATTAAGTATAAAGAATAAGTAACAATAGATACTTGCCATATCATGAACAAGTATTAATCACATTTGGATAATACCATAATTGCCTTGGATTATTCCTTTATTTGTAATATTCACTTTCTTTTTCTAATAAGGAAAGATTTTAATGTTGAACTTTTAAGAAAGGAATGCTATCAAGCACTTTAGAAAGGATATCATATGCATAATGAATGGAGATTTCATGCTCTGACTTTGGTTTAACAACTTGGGCTGACTTTGGTCTGACAATCTGGGCCTTGGTTTGCTGATGATCTACATGTTTCGATCCAAATCGATCTGTATGCTTCAACTCAATACTCCTCCTCAAGTTGGGCTTGAAGAGATTTTTCAAGTTCAACTTGTTGATTGCTTTATTGATTTGCTATTTGGTTGGGGCTTTTGTAAAAATATCTCCTAATTGGTCTTCACTTCGAACAAATGGAGTGCAAATAACTTTGTCTTGAATCTTCTCTCTTATGAAATGACAATCCATTTCTTTGTGTTTGGTTTTTTCATGGAAAACAGGATTGGAGGCAATATGAATAGCAGCTTTATTCTCACCAAACAGTTTCATTGGAGTTTCGATCTTGAATCACATATCCTTTACTAAGGCTTTTAACCAAATTAGCTCACTAGTTGTTAAAGACATAGCTCGATACTCATCTTCAGCACTTGATTTAGCTATCACACATTGTTTCTTGATTCTCCAATTTACCACATTTCCACCCATAAAGGTGCAAAAACCTGTAGTGGACTTTCGATCCAAGATATCTCCATCCCAATCTGCATCACTATAAGTTATGATCTTATGATGTCCATGCCTCTTCATATGTAATCCTTGGCCTGGGGTCCTTTTTAGGTAGCAAAGAATTCGGTTGACCATGTGCATGTGTTTGATCATTGGTTGCTGCATGAATTGGCTTACCTGATTCACAGCAAAGGATATGTTAGGTCTAGTGATGGTTGAATAAATAAGCTTACTCACAATTTTTGGATATTGTTTGATATCTAATGCCATGAAGATCACTTCCAGTAATGATAATGTCATCCACATATATAAGTAAAATGGTAATGCCATGATCAGTATGCTTAGTAAATATAGACGAGTTAGCTTCACTCTTGGTGAAGCGTTGACTCTTCAATGCATTGTGCAACTTAGAGTACCAAGCGCTTGGGGATTGTTTTAGACCATGGATGGCCTTCTTAAGTCTACATACATGGGATTCTGGGATACTTTTGCCATACCCTTGAGGAATTTTCATATAGACCTCTTCTTCCAATTTTCCTTGAAAAAAGGCATTTTTGACATCCATTTGATACAACGGCCATTCATAGTTAACAGCCAAAGAAATTAGATCTCTAATGGTGTTCATTTTAGCCACGAGTGCAAAAGTTTCTATATAGTCTATTCCATATATTTGGGTAAAGCCTTGGGCTACTAGTTTAGCCTTATGCTTGTCAATTGACCCATCGCTTTTTAGTTTAGTCTTATACATCTATTTGCACGCTACAGGCTTCTTTTCTTTAGGAAGAGGAACAATTTCCCAAGTCTTATTTTTAGTTAATGCATCTAACTCCTCATGCATGGCTTTCTTCCAAATGGAAGAGGATTCGGCCTCGTAATAATTTATGGGCTGTTGAAGCCCGTCAATGGTATTGAGAAAAGCCTTGTATTGATTTTTTATATGATCAAGGGTGTAAATATGATGTATGGAATGATTGGTGGCATGGTTTACATGGTAAAAGACCCTATTGTGCATCCAATTAGAGGCTGGTTTCTTGATTCTAGTAGACCTTCTAAGAGGAGGTTGATTTGGGATGTGATGATGGTCATTTTCCCTTGAGTCCATTTTTGCTATGTCATAAAGAATGTCATGGGATATGTCATGAGATGCATCATGCGAACTGTCATGTGAGGTGTCATCTTGCAATGTGGTAGATTCATGCTCATCACATGATATATTTTGTTCATGCTCATTATGAAGAGGTGTATCTTGATTATTGATATGATCTGGTTCATTGTGTGTGACTTTTAAATAATCATGATGCTCATGAATGGATTTGGTTTTGCTCAGGGTTTCTACAATGGGCCTAGGAACAACATCATGAGTGGTCTCCCCCTTAATACCATCGTTATTGTTTGCAAAGAAAGGTTTATCTTCTAAGAATGTTACATTTCTGGAGATGAACAGTTTATTAGTATTAGGTTCAAAACACTTATACCATTTTTGTGTTGTAGAATACCCAACAAAAATGCATTTCTGGCTTTTATAACTAAGTTTGTCTCTTAAGTTACTAGGAATATGAACATAAAAAGTGCATCCAAAAACTTTAAGATATGCAATTTTAGGTTTTTGGTTAAAGATTACCTCATGGGGTGATTTACCATTGAGTACGTTTAAAGGTATTCGGTTGATCAAGTGTGTTGTCGTGAGGATAGTATCACTCCAAAACTCTTTGGGCACATTCTGATAAAAGAGCATTGATCTTCCTACTTCAAGGATGTGGCGATTTTTCCTTTCAGCCAATCCATTTTGCTCTAGGGTATATGGACAAGTGGTTTGATGGATAATCCCATTGTTTATCAAGAAGTCTTTGAATGAATGATCCATGTATTTTCCTCCATTATCGGTTTTGAAAACTTTGATTTTCTTACCAAATTGATTAGTAACATAAAACATGAATATTTTAAAACATGGAAATGCATCAGATTTGTGCTTTAAAAGATATATCCATGTGAACCGTGACTTGTGATCAATGAAAGTAATAAAATACTTATAATTATTATGTGAAAATATAGGTGAGGTCCATACATCCGAATGAATTAAATCAAATAAATGTTCACTCACGTAATCAGAATTATTAAAAGGAAATTTAGTTTACTTGCCTAAAATGCAAGCCTCACATTTGTAGTTATTATCAAAGTTCATTCTTGGAAATAAACAATTTAAAATTTTATTCAAAGGATGACCTAATCTAGCATTACATAGCCCATGAGTATTATGCTCTTTATTAGCAACTAATGCTTGGCTTTCATCCTTAAGCATATAGAGACCATTCTGAGTAAAACCTTCACCAATCCTCTTACTGGTTATAATATCCTGAAAAACCACTTTGTTAGGGCCAAAAATAACAAGGCAATTAAACTCTTTGGTGATTTTACTTATGGATAGAAGATTGGACGCAAAATTAGGCATGTATAAATCATTAGTCCTTCTAAAGAATAGTTCTAGATCTGTCATGCTATCAATAGTAATGCAATCACCATTAGCAATTCTAACTTTATATTTTCTAGTCATAGGAATCATTTTAGAAGCTGTATTTATATTTTTAAACATATGATCACTAGCCCCTGAATCAATAATCCAAGATTCATCACAAGTACTAGAGCCAAAGCTAGAAATCATTCCATCTTCGAATGAACAATTTGCATGTGATGCAGTTTCGGTTTGGGGTTTGACCTTGAGTTGGCCTTAAATCATTCTTGCAAGTTCCTCAATGGTGAATGTAGGCAGATTGCTTTCAGCCTTTCCATGTCCTGAATAGGCTTGCTGTGCATTTTGGTCAGGTGCTCTCCCTTTATCCCGAGAAGGCTTCAGTTGTGGATGAAGAATCCAACATTTGTCTTTCACATGACCGACTTTGTGACAATGATCACATCTAGGCCGAGAGTTGTTGTTCATATTCTTCTTATTTTGAGACAACATGGCATTCTTATTTATTGGTTCTTGAATGGTTAGAGCATTGTTTTCGGTCTTTTGAAAGTTTGTGTCAAGAACCCGAAAAGATGTTTCTTCTTTGTTGATCATTGCACACACTTCATCAAATGGAGGTATGATTTGGTGCCTAAATATTTGGTTACGGATTTCCTTGAAGGATGAGTTGAGGCCTTCAAGGTAAGCAAAAACCTTATCTTCATTTGCCCTTGAAAGGATTATATGCATGTCACTTGTTTCTGGCTTATAGGATCGCAGTTCTTCCCATGCCTTCTTGAATTTTCCCAGGTACTCTATCACACTTGACTCGCCTTGATTGAGTTTATTTATATAGGATTTGAGTTCATAGACTCTCATTAAATTCTTTTGCTGTCCAAACATGATCTTGATGGAATCCAACAATTCCTTAGCAGTTTCGGCATTAGAGAAGACTCCTAGCAGATTCGGCTCAATAGAATTGAGGATCCAAGTGAGTACCATATTGTCGACTTAGAACCATGCTTCATAGTCTTCATCATCCAAGGATGGTCTTTTGATGCTGCCCGTGACATAACCATATCTTCCACGGCCACACAAAGCATTAGTACCAGCTTTGACCCAGATAGGGAAGTTTCGGTTATTAAGAAGAATGGTAATGAGTTTGATGGTGGTATTTCCATCATATTCCACCATTTTTCGTACTGGTTGTGAGGTTGGATTAATGGTGTATGAGGAAGAGTCCTCTAGTGCCATTATGGATATGACTGAATAGAGGGAAGTGACTCAAACACGATTAGCTCAAGAATAGTGCCAATGATAGGTTAAACACCTTGCTCTGATATCATGTTGATTTATATGGGAATTTAATACATAAACTACTTAACAATGGCAATTCTAAGTTGTTTGGAATGGAGAGAAAAAAAGATAAAGCAAAATAGAGGAGAGAATGAAAATTGTATTATTAACTTGAATTTGTTTACAATATATACTAAAGCAACCAACAACTAGCTGGCTATATTAAGTATAAAGAATACGTAACAACAGATACTTACTATATCATGAACAAGTATTAATCACATTTGGATAATACCATAATTGCCTTGGATTATTCCTTTGTTTGTAATATTCACTTTCCTTTTCTAATAAGGAAAGATTTTAATGTTGAATTTTTAAGAAAGGAATGCTATCAAGCACTTTAGGAAGGATGTCATATGCATAATGAATGGAGATTTCATGCTCTGACTTTGGTCTAACAACTTGGGCTGACTTTGGTCTAACAATTTGGGCCTTGGTTTGCTGATGATCTACATGCTTCGATCCAAATCGATATATGTGCTTCAACTCAATAATAAAGCGTGCCATTTTAGAAAATCTATCCACAACCACAAAAATTAAATCTCTACCACGTTTACTTCTAGGCAATCCTAACACAAAATCCATAAAAATATCAATCCAAGGCTCATTAGGAATGGGCAATGGTGTGTATAAACCATGAGGTTGCTTTCGAGATTTTGCCTGCCTGCATGTGACATATCTATCGCAAGTTATCTCAACATCTCTTTTCATGTATGGCCAAAAGAAGTGTTCTTGTAAAACAGCTAATGTTTTAGCTATCCCAAAGTGTCCCATCAATCCTCCACCATCTTCTTACAAGTTATATACTTTTCACTAAAGTCAGAGTCTAAAAGATAGAACTCTTTAATATGTTCAAAACCAAGTAATTTAGCATGAAGTGTAGAGAATAATGCGTACCTGCGAGAGAGTGCATCTGCAACCACATTATCCTTACCTTGCTTATATCGGATGACGTATGGAAACGTTTCAATGAACTCCACCCAACGAGCATGTATTTTGTTCAGCTTGTGTTATCCTTTCAAGTGCCTTAATGAATCGTGATCAGTGTGAATTACAAACTCCTTGTGCCAAAAGTAGTGCTGTTATGTTTCCAAAGCTCGAATTATTGTGTACAATTCCTTATCATAAGTTGGGTAGTTTAAAACTGCTCCACTTAGCTTTTCACTGAAATACGCAATCGGTCGTCCTTATTGTATAAGCACAGCTCCAATACCTATACCAGAAACATCACATTCGATCTAAAATATTTTGTTAAAGTTAGGTAAAGCTAATAAGGGTGCATTTGTCAATTTTTACTTGATAAGCTAAAACGCCTTCTCTTACTCTTCGCCCCACTTGAAACCAACGTTTTTCTTTATTACCTCAGTGAGCGGTGCAGCTAAAGTACTAAAATCTTTCACAAACCGTTGGTAGAAATTAACGAGTCCAGGAAAACTTCGTACGTTACCTATGCTCATGGGACTCGGCCATTCTTGAATTACACGAATTTTCTCTTCATTAACTTGTATTCCTTGTGCACTCACAATGAAACCAAGAAACACAAGCTTATCGGTGCAAAAGGTGCATTTCATTAAGTTAGCAAATAACTTCTCTTTTCTAAGTACATTCAAAATTGATTTTAAATGCACAATATGATCATCCAAGTTTTTGCTGTAAACGAGAATATCATCAAAATAAACAACGAAAAATCTACCTATAAATGCATGCAATACATGGTTCATTAATCGCATAAATGTGCTCGGTGCATTAGTTAACCCAAAAGGCATTACTAACCATTCATACAAACTATATTTTGTTTTAAAGGCAGTTTTACATTCATCACCCTCTTTCATGCGTATTTGATGATACCCACTCCTCAAATCAATTTTTAAAAATATACAAACTCCATGCAATTTGTCTAACATATCGTCTAAGCGAGGAATGGGATATCGATACTTTACCATAATGTTGTTGATCGCTCGGCAGTCAACGCACATTCTCCAAGTGCTATCCTTTTTAGGTCAAGTAAAACTGGAATGGCACATGGACTCATGCTCTCTCTCACGTAACTTTTCGCTATCAACTCACTTACTTACCTTTGAAGCTCTTTTATCTCATCGGGATTGCTCCTATAAGCTGGTCAGTTTGGAATTGTCACACCAGGTACAAAATCAATTTGATATTCAATCTCTCGGATAGGAGGTAATCCTTGTAGTGTTTGTTCGAGAAAGACATCCTTATATTCTTGCAAAAGAAAAATCTCATTAGTATTTAAAAATGCATCTTTGTACAAAAGTACAATCATTGGCTGATTTAAAAACTTCGCTTTTTTTATTTCACTCTCTTTTGCATAAAAATTTGTTTTTCTTTTTATTTTATTTTCAACGACTGAATCTGCACTCTTTTTTTCTCTTTCAATTTTTTCTCTCGAATTATCACTTATTTTTTTTATCTCTCTTTTTCTTTTTATCACACTTTTTTCGTAACCACACTGGATTCTCATACACTTGTTGCGGTGTTAAAGGTACAAGAGTGATTGGTCGTTGATTAAGTACAAAATAGTACTTGTTCGTAAAGCCATCATACTTTACATGCCTATCAAACTGCCATGGACGCCCTAGCAATAAATGTCCAGCTTGCATCGGTACTGCATCACACAATACTTCATCTTTATATTTACCAATCTGAAATGCAACTATCACTTGCTTATTTACCCTCATCTCTCCACTATCATTTAATCACTGCAATTTATACGATTTAGGATGCTTTAATGTGGGCAGTCTTAATTTTTTCACCATTATTGTGCTTGCAACATTGGTACAACTACCACTATCAATAATCATATTACACATCTTGTCCTTGACGTGGCACCTAATATGAAAGAGGTTCTCTCGCTACACTTCTTCAACTTCTTTTGCTTGCAAGCTCAACGCTCTCCTGTTTACTAATGTCAATGCATCAGGGGCTAAATACTCTTTCTCAGTGATGTTCTCCAATGGTGGCATGTCATCGGTGTCAGAATCTTCATCGTCAGTCACAATGTCACCATTATCTTGCATCACCATAACTCGCTTGTTTGGACATTGATTTGCTATGTGTCCCCTGCCTTGACATTTAAAACATTTGATGTCACGGTTTCTAGAAGTAGAAGTGTCAATTTTACCTTGAGAAACGTAGCTGGTGTTCTCGGACTTGAGCTCAAACTTGTGCTTGGGTGTTGCGGATGATTGCAGCTTGTCTTCTTTGTTTGTGAAATTCAGTTTCCAAAACAATGCACTCGAATTTTGATTTAGACGTGCGCTACACCTCCTCTTGAGTTGGCGCTCAATTTTGATGGCCATATGAACCAAATCTTCTAATTCCACATAATGTTGCAATTCCACCGCATTTGTAATTTTTCGATTCAAACTACCCAAAAACCTAGACATAGTAGCTTCTCGATCCTCCTCTATATTTGCTCGGATCATAGTTATTTCTATTTCTTTATAATAATGCTCCATGCTCCAGTTGCCTTGCATAAAGTTTTGCAATTTTTGATACAACTCCATGTAATAATAGCTTGGAATAAACCATTTTCTTACCATAGTTTTCATCTCCTCCCATGTTTCTATTGGACGTTCTCTATTTCTTCTCCTACTTAGAACCAATTGATCTTACCAAACAATAGCATAATCAGAAAATTGAATGGCTGCAAGTTTTACCTTCTTCATCTAGGAATAGTTGTGGCAATCAAAAACTAGCTCTATCTTCTTTTCCCACTCCAGATAAGTTTCGGGATCATTCTTGCCTTGAAATGAAGGCACCTTCATCTTAATGTTGTCCAAATTATTATCCTCCCGATTCCAATCTTTTCTAACACGTTCAACCTTCCTATTGCTGCCTACTAAGTGTCTATCTTCCTCCTCAAAACTGCCGTTGTTATATTCCTCAAAATCTTCTACTGTACGCCATTATTAAACGCTTTCCCTCCGATTTCTCCGATTGACATTTTCTAACCTATTCAACCATTCACTAATTTGCTCTAATTGCAGCTTCATCATCCGTCTCATCTCTCCCACCAAAACTTCCATGTATAACTTTGAATTCATCCCTGTTTGTGCTTTCTCGTGGTCATGTTGTGACATGACTTCTGCAGGACATAAGTTATAAAAAATAATGGATCTCATAATTCTCTCCCTTACATGTTTACAATCAAGAATATGAATTACTTCACATTCGTATTTCACTCAAAAATTTGCAGCTTTTATCCCTTTGATGCTTTCACCACTCTTGCCTTTTTCCACTCAATAATTCTCTTTCGGTTCTTTTGAAACTAATAAATAATAACCAAAAATTTCTTGCAACAATTCTTCAGGACTTACTACGGCAAAATAAAGGTTGAAAATAAGGTCGTGTCATCGATTTTAAAGTTTTAATTTCGCACGAAGTATTTCAATTTTACATCCACTGATTTAGAAATTGAGAATCACGCAAAAAATATTAGAATTTGATATACAAATATTAGGATGTTGATGATAAAGTAAAATATGAAATTTTCATTTTTTTCATTTTTTTTCTCTCTGTTTTTTTTTTCTTTTTTTTATATTAAGAATTGCAAAAAGAATAACAAAAGGGATAGGCAAACTTGACGCTAGAATAACTTTTGTTCTGACAAGTTCGAATAGTTCTTCAAAGAACCAAAAAGAAAATAACTTTTAATTTTTCTAACTAATGAATTCTGATTGCTTCTTATTCAAAGGTGTCTTTTTATAGGCAAAATCGTATCTTGTACTTACCTAAGACAGAAAGGAAAGCTAATTAATTAAATAGACTTATAAATGAACTCAAACATTCCAAGGAAAGTTAACTAATTAGATAGACTTATAAATGAACTCAAGCACTCCTAAACATTCCTATTTTACTTGCTAAAAATTCAAGTTTAGATTTGGCCAGACTTTTCTAGAGTTTGAATCATGCAGATCCATCTTTGCTGCATATGTGGACCAAGTTCAATGTGTCTTCACAAATTTATTTGGGTCCAAACTTCTTGAATTAGCCTATTAAATGTATCTTTGAACTTTTTTACTTGTGCTCTTGTAACTGGACCAATCGGAACTTAAATTGAATTCTTTGAAGTTATGCTTACTCAAATCAACAATATTAAAAGTAGCACTTACAATTCACTTGGTAAATCTAGCTTATAAGCATTGTCATTGATACGTTCTAAGGCCTGAAATGGTCATCTCCTTATGGAAGTAATTTGGAACGCCTTTACATCAGAAATCTCTCTTTTCTCATATGTAACCAAACCCAATCTCCTGGTTCAATAACCAGCTTGCGACACCCCTTGTTGGCTTGTTTTGGGTACTGCCCCGTTCTTCGCTCAATGTTGAGTCTTACTTTCTCATGAATCTACTTAACAAATTCAGTTTTTTTTTCGCTATCTAGATTAACTCGCTCAATCATGGGTAAAGGAGATAAATCCAATGGAATTAATGAATTAAATCCCTACACAATTTCAAATAGAAAAAATTTAGTAGCAAAATAAACAGTGCGATTATAAGCAAATTCAACATGTGGTAAACAATCTTCCCAAATTTTAATGTTCTTACTAATAACAGCCCTTAATAAAGTAGACAAAGTTCTATTTACCACTTCGGTTTGACCATCAAATTGTGGATGACAAGTAGTAAAAAATAATAACTTAGTACCTAACTTACACCACAAATTCTTCCAAAAGTAACTTAAGAACTTAACATCTTTATCAGAAACAATTGTTCTAGGTATACCATGTAATTTCTCAATCTCCTTAAAGAACAAATCAGCAACATGTGAAGCATTATCCATTTTGTAACATGGAATAAAGTGTACCATTTTAGAAAATCTATCCACAACCGCAAAAATTGAATCTCTACCACGTTTACTCCTAGGCAATCCTAACACAAAATTTATAGAAATATCAATCCAAAGCTCATTAAGAATGGGCAATGGTGTGTATAAACCATGAGGTTGCTTTTGGAATTTTGTCTACCTGCATGTGACACATCTATCGCAAGTTCTCTCAATATCTCTTTTCATGTGTGGCCAAAAGAAGTGTTCTTGTAAAACAACTAATGTTTTAGCTATCCCAAAGTGTCCCATCAATCCTTCACCATGTGATTCTCTAACTAATAAATCACGTACGGAACAATTCGGTATACACAACTTATTTTCTTAAAATAAAAAACCCTTATGTTTAAAATACTTACCATTGGGGGTCTTCTCACAAGCTATATACTCTTCACTAAAGTCAGAGTCTGAAGGATAGAACTCTTTAATATATTCAAAACCAAACAATTTAACATCAAGAGTAGAGAGTAATGCGTACCTGCGAGAAAGTGCATATGTAACCACATTCTCCTTACCTTGCTTATATTGGATGACGTATGGAAACGTCTCAATGAAGTCCACCCAACGAGCATGTCTTTTGTTCAGCTTGTGTTGTCCTTTGAAGTGCCTCAATGATTCATAATCAGTGTGAATCATAAACTCCTTGGGCCAAAGGTAGTGCTGCCATGTTTCCAAAGCTTGAACCAATGCATATAATTCCTTATCATAAGTCGGGTAGTTTAAAACTGCTCCACTTAACTTTTCACTAAAATACGCAATCGGTCATCCTTCTTGTATAAACAGAGTTTCAATTTCAAGCATCACATTCGATTTGAAATATTTTGTTAAAGTTAAATAAAGCTAATAAGGGTATGTTTGTCAATTTTTGCTTGATGAGCTGAAACGCCTTCTCTTACTCTTCTCCCGACTTGAAACCAACATTTTTCTTTATTACCTCAGTGAGCGCTGCGACTAAAGTACTAAAGTCTTTCACAAACCGTCAGTAGAAACTAGCGGGTCCAATAAAACTTCGTACGTTACCTATACTCGTGGGACTCGGTCATTCTTAAATTGCACGAATTTTCTCTTGATCAACCTGTATTCTTTGTGCACTCACAATAAAACCAAGAAACATAAGCTTACCGGTGCAAAAGGTGCATTTCTTTAAGTTAGCAAATAACTTCTCTTTTCTAAGTACATCTAAAACTGATTTTAAATGCACAATATCATCATCCAAGTTTTTGTTGTAAATGAGAATATCATCAAAATAAACAACAACAAATCTGCCTATGAATGAACACAATACATGGTTCATTAATCGTATAAATGTGCTTGGTGCATTAGTTAACCCGAAAGGCATTACTAACCATTTATACAAACTGTATTTTATTTTAAAGGCAATTTTCCATTCATCACCCTATTTCATGCGTATTTGATGATACCCACTCTTCAAATCAAAATTTGAAATTATACAAGCTCCGTGCAATTCATCTAACATGTCGTTTAAGCGAGAAATGGGATGTCGATACTTTACTATAATGTTGTTGATCGCTCGACAGTCAATGCACATTCTCCAAGTGCCATACTTCTTAAGTACAAGTAAAACTGGAATGGCACATGGACTCATGCTCTCCCTCATGTAACCTTTCGCCATCAACTCACTTACTTGCCTTTGAAGCTCTTTTGTCTCTTCAAGATTACTCCTATAAGCTGGTCGGTTTGGAATTGTCACACTAGGTACAAAATCAATTTGATGTTCAATCCCTCGGATAGGAGGTAATCCCTGTGGCCTTTCTTCAGGAAAGACATCTTCATATTCCTGCAAAAGAGAAACCATAGAGTTAGGCAAAGCAGAATCAATCTCATTAGCATTTAAAAACGCCTCTTTGTACAAAAGTACAATCATTGGCTGATTTAAAAACTTCGCTATTTTTATTTCACTCTCTTTTGTATAAAAATTTGTTTTTCTCTCTATTTTGTTTCCAACGACTGAATTTACACTTTTTTTTTCTCTTTCAATTTTTTTCTCTCAAATTGTCACTCGTTTTCTTTTTCTCTTTCTTTCTTTTGATCACACTCCTTTCGTAACCACACTTGATCCTTATACACTTGTTGCGGTGTTAAAGGTACAAGAGTGATTGGTCATTGATTAAGTAGAAAAGAGTACTTGTTCGTAAAGCCATCATGCTTCATATGCCTATAAAACTGCCATAGACGCCCTAGCAACAAATGTCCAGCTTGCATCGGTGCTACATCACACAACACCTCATCTTCATATCTGCCAATCTGAAATGCAACTATCACCTGCTTATTTACCCTCATCTCTCCACTATCATTTAACCACTACAATTTGTAAGGTTTAGGGTGCTTCAACGTGGGCAGTCTTAATTTTTCCACTATTATTGTGCTTGCAACATTAGTACAACTACCACTATCAATAATCATACTACATACCTTGTCCTTGACGTGGCACTTAATATGAAAGTGGTTCTCTCACTGCACTTCTTCAACTTCTTTTATCTGCAAGCTCAACGCTCTCCTGGTTACTAATGTCAATGCATCAGGAGCTAAATACTCCTCCTTGGTGATGTTTTCCAATGGCGGCATGTCATTGGTGTTAGAATCTTCATCGTCAGTCATAATGTCACCATTATTTTGCATCATTATAACTCGCGTGTTTGAACATTGACTTGCTATGCGTCCCCTGCCTTGACATTTAAAACATTTAATGTCCCGATTTTTAAAGGTAGAAGTGTCAATTTTACCTTGAGAAACGTGGCTGGTGTTCTCGGACTTAGGCTCAAACTTGTGCTTAGGTGTTGCAGATGTTTGCAACTTGTCTTCTTTCTTTGTAGAATTCAGTTTCCAAAAGAATGCACTTGAACTTTGATTTAGACGTGCGCTGCCCCTCCTCTTGAGTTGGCGCTCAATTTTGATGGCCATGTAAACCAAATCCTCTAATTCCACATAATATTGCAATTCCACCGCGTTTGTAATTTATCAATTCAAACCACCTAAAAACCTAGCCATAATAGCTTCTCAATCCTCTTCTATATTCACTCAGATCATAGTTATTTCTATTTCTTTATAATAATCCTCCATGCTCCGATTGCCTTACGTAAAATTTTACAATTTTTGATACAATTCCCCATAATAATAGCTTGGAAAAAACCGTTTTCTCATCACAGTTTTCATCTCCTCCCATGTTTCTATTGGACGTTCTCTATTTTTTCTCCTACTTAAAACCAATTGATCCCACCAAATAATAACATAATCAGAAAATTTAATGGCTGTAAGTTTTACCTTCTTCATCTCGAAATAATTATGACAATCAAAAACTAGCTCCATCTTCTTTTCCCACTCAAGATAAGCCTCGGGATCATTCTTGCCTTAAAATGAAGGCACTTTCATCTTAATGCTGCCTAAATTATTATCCTCTCGATTCCAATTTTTTCTAAAACGTTCAACCCTCCTATTGCTGCCTACCGAGTGTCTATCTTCCTCTTCAAAACTGCCGTCATTATATTTCTCAAATTCTTTTACTGTACGTTGTTGTTGAGCGCTTTCCTTCTGATTCCTCCGATTGGCATTTTCTAATCTATCCAACCGTTCACTTATTTGCTTTAATTTCAACTTCATCATCCATTTCATCTCTCCCACCAAAGCTTCCATGTATAGCTTTGAATTCATCCTTATTTGTGCTTCCTCATGGTCATGTTGTGACATGATTTCTGCCTTACGTGTTTACACGCAAGAATAAGAATCACTCTACACTCGTATTTCACTCAAAAATTTGCGGCTTTTATCCCTTTAATACTCTCACCACTCTTGCCTTTTTTCACTCAATAATTCTCTTTCGGTTCTTTTCAAACTAACAAACAATAACCAAAAATTTCTTGCAACAATTTTTCAGGACTTACTACAGCAAAATAAAGATTGAAAATAAGGTTGTATCACGGATTTTGAAGGTTTTAATTTCGCACAAAGTATTTTAATTTTATACCCACTGATTTGAAAATTAAGAATCACAAGAAATATATTAGAATTTGATAGACAAATATTATAGTGTTGATGACAAAATGAAATATGAAATTTTTGTTTTTTTTTCGTTTTTTTTATATCAAGAATTGCGAAAAGAATAACAAAAGGGATAGGCAAACCTGACGTTAGAATGGCCATAAATGGAGTTCAATTAATAAGATGTGTGGCTGTGAGAACGGCTTCCCCCCAAAACTCTCTAGGCACATTGTGATAGAACATCATAGTTCTTGCCACCTCTAAAATATGCCTATTCTTATGCTCAACCACTCCATTTTTTTCTGGAGTGTAAGGACAAGTAGTTTGGTAAACAATTTCTTTACTAACTAAAAATTCTTTAAACAAGTTGTTCACATACTCTCCTTCATTATTAGTTCTCAATATTTTAACTTTCTTGTCAAATTGATTTTCAATCAATATTACAAATTCTCTAAAACACTCAAAAGTCTCAGATTTTTTTAATTAGATAAATCTATGTATATTTAAATTTATGACCTATAAAAGTTACAAAATATTTGAAATTTTTATGTGACGGAGTGGGAGAAGTCCATAAATCAGAATGTACCAAGGCAAATAAATCATTATGTTTATGATGAGATTGTATAAAAAGTATCTTAGTTTATTTTCTTAAGATACAAGAATAACAATCTCTGATCTCATTAAACTTTAAACTAGGAGCTAATTTTTGCAAAATATGACTAGGAGAATGCCCTAATCTAGCATGTCAAAGTTCTTGGATTTTGTCGCTATCTACTTTAAAAGCCTTGCTTAAATCTTCCAAAACATAAAGTCTATTTTTCTCTCTTCCCTTACCAATCAATTTGCTAGTCTTGATAATACGAACCTCACTAAGAATAACGAGACCCGAACTCAACAAGGAACCCGAGATCGTTCTACGATCAGATTTGAATGGAACCTCGACCCATTGTTTATAAAGAAACAAGAACCTCGGTATAATGTAGACGCCACAAACGGTGATGGAAGTCCGTTCGAAAAGTCACTGATGAACGCCACAAGAATAATTCTTGATAAGTTCGAATAGTTCTTCAAAGAACCAAAGAGAAAATAACTCTCAAATTTTGACTAATGAATTCTGATTGCTTCTTATTTAAAGGTATTTTTTTATAGGCAAAAATCGTAGTTTGTACTTACCTAAGACAGAAAGGAAAGCTAATTAATTAAATGAACTTATAAATGAACTCAAACACTCCAAGAAAAACTGACTAATTAGATAGACTTATAAATGAATTCAAACACTCCTAAATCCTATTTTACTTGCTAAAAAATCGAGTTTAGATTTGGTCAGACTTTTCTAGAGTTTGAATCATGCATATCTAGTTTTGCTAGATATGTGGACCAAGCCCAATGGGTCTCCACCAATTTACTTGGGTCTAAACTTCTTGAATTAGCCCGTTAAGTACATCTTTAAACTTCTTTACTTGTGCTTTTGTAACTGGAACAATCGGAATTTGAATTGAATTCTTTGAAGTTGTGCCATGATTTGCATCACTTTGTCCCTATTGCTACAAAGAATATGGACATAACATATGCATCCAAAAATTTTAAGATATGAAAGATTTGATTTCTGATTAAACATTACCTCATTTAAAGTCTTGCCCTTTAGAACCTTTGTAGGTGTTCTATTTATCAAATGAGCAGCCGTGAGGATGGCATTGCTTCCGAAATGTTTGGGAACATTATGGTAGAACGTCATTGATCTTCCAACTTCAAGGATATGTCTATTCTTCCTCTCTGCCACTCCATTTTGTTCTGGAGTGTATGGGCATGTAGTTTGATATACAATCCCTTCACTTACTAAGTATTCCTTAATGGAATTATTGACATATTCTCCACCATTATCAGTTCTAATCATTTTGATTTTTCTACCAAATTGGTTAGTGACAAAGAGTATAAAGCGTTTAAAGCATGATAATGTGTCCGATTTGCTTTTTAAAAGGTATACCCAAGTATATCTAAATTTATGATCAATAAATGTAACAAAATATTTATAGTTATCATGTGATGTTATAGGAGCAGTTCATAAATCAGAGTGAATTAATTCAAAAACATCATCACATTCATGTTCTGATAGTACAAAGGGAAGTTTAGCTTATTTTCCTAAAATACAGGCCTCACACTTAGAAATGTGACAATCATTTATACTAGCAACTAGGCAATTCAAAATATGATTAGAATGATGTCCAAGCCGTGCATACCATAGCTCATGTGAATTGATTTATTTAGTGACCTTAAATCCTTATTTTACGTCATTTAGCATATAAAGGTCATTTTGAGCACAACCTTCACCAATCTTCTTCCCGGTTATAATATTCTGAAAAATCACTTTGTTAGGCCCAAAAATAGCAATACAATTTAAGTCTTTGGTAAGTTTACTAACTGATAATAGATTGGAATCAAAATTAGGTATATAGAACCCTTTAGTTTGTTTTGACAATAAATCCAAATCTGCCGAATACTTAATGGGTACATGTTTTCCATTAGCAATTTTGACACTTTGTATTTTCTTTAAAGGATATAATCTAGATGCTTTATTTATGTTTCTCAACATATGATCACTAGCACCTGAGTCTATAATCCATGGTTCAAAATCATTACAAGAGTTAAAATGGGAGTCAAGAAGTGTACCATCCTTCCATTTGCCTTTATAAGCGTGGTGCTGAGTTCCAAGTGCTTCTGAATTTATTTGGAGTTGGTTCTTTATCACCTTGGCAAAATCGTCAAGACGAAAGGAGTGAACACTTGAAATCTCAGTAATGGGGGCTGAATGTGCACTTGAAACACCATGTATACTTTGATTTGAAGCTTTGCCTTTTTTGAACCGTGAAAACATGAGTTCAGGATGAAGATGCCAACACCGATCTTTAGAGTGACCATTCTTGTAACAAGGGTCACATTTAGCCCGTATTTGATTGTTGTTGTTTCCCTTTGACTTAGCCAATAAGGCTTCAGTTTTTTAGGCTTCTTTTGAGCCAAAAGAACGTTTGTCTCCACCTTGTCGTCATGGCCATTTGTGTCCAAAACACGATGGGTTGTTTCTTCTTTGTTGATCATGTAACAAACTTCATCAAGGGGTGGTATTTCATTGCTTCTCAGTATTTGGTTTTGAATATCATTAAACTTGGAGTTCAAACTAGCAAGGTAAGTAAACACCTTATCCTCATTCGCCCGTGCAAGAATGATGGCAATGTCATTAGTTTCTGGCCGATAGAAGTGAAGCTCATCCCAAGCCTCTACAAATTTTCACAAGTGTTCAACCGCGCTTATCTCACCTTGGTTAAACTTGTTGAGAAAAGATTTGAGCTCATACACCCTTATGAGATTATTTTGTTGACCATAGATTTTCTTGATAGAATCCCACAGCTCCTAAGAAGTCTCAGTATTAGAGAAAATACCAATCAAGTTTGGTTCTATAGAGTTAAGGATCCAAATTAAAATCATTTTGTCTACTTGGAACGATTCTTCAAATCCATTATCATCCAAAAGTCTCTTAACCCTTCCTGTGACAAACCCATATCTACCTTTATCACACAAAGCATTTATTACAGCCTTGACCCATATAGGGTAGTTGTGGTTGTTTAGTAGAATAGTGATGAGTTAAAAGGAGGTGTTAGCATCTACTTCCATTATCTTGAAAGTGGTTTGGCTGGAGATGTTGATGGTGGTTTGAGAAAGTGCGTCACTTGGTTTGTAAGTGCCTAAGAAAGGCTCCTCACTTGCCATTTAGATTTGGCCAAAAGATAAGAGATACTTTTCAAGCACAACCATAAAGAATCAAAGAAAAAGAAGAAGGAGAAAAAGTATAGGAGCTTATTGCTCTGATACCATGTTAACATTGATGATAAAAGTATAAGAAGTGAGTTTGAGAATTTTAGCCAAATAGAGAAATATGAAGAAGGTGAGAAAATTCCCTTTTTTCCTTCTACAATAATCATTTACATATCTTGAGTTTATATATACAACATCCTAACGGTTAGGTACAAGTTTTTGAAGTATACAGTCTTCCTTAACTCTAAGAGTTTGATTGGTGTTATCCAAAAAATATAGGCCATCCTGTAGTTTTCAGTCACCAATCTTCTTTTCAGTTAATATGTCCTGAAATATTACTTTATTTGGTTCAAAGATAACACAATAATTTAAGTCTTTTGTTATCTTGATTGGTGTTATCCAAAAAATATAGGCCATCCTATATTTTTCCCTCACCAATCTTCTTTCCAGTTAATATATTCTGAAATATTACTTTATTTGGTTCAAAGATGACACAATAATTTAAATCTTTTGTTATCTTACTAACTGACAACAAATTTGATGAAAAATTTGGCATGTAAAATCCTTTTGTTTCTTTGGATAAAACTTTAATATTACCTAGTCTTTTAATATGTATTTCATTACCTTTGGCCATTGTTACATTTCCAAAGTTTTCTTGGGTTTCTATTCTAGATGCATTGCTTTTGTTTTTAAACATATAATTAGTAACACCTGAATCAATAACCCAAGAGTCAAATTTAAAATGTGACTTGGAAATCATACCTTGAGAGAAGTTTGGGAGATGATTTTGAAGAAATTTTGCCAAATCCTCAAGAAATTTTGAGTAGCCTTTTTCGATCGCCTTTTAAACACCTTGTACTGGTGCCTTTTCCTTGTTGTTAATTGGTCTGAGATGTGGATTGAGGACCTAACATTTTTCTTTAATATGACCTAGTATCTTGCAATGACCACACTTCCAATATTTGTCTTTTGGGTTGTGCATCTATTCACATTTGTTGCACTTAGCCTTGACTTTTGCTCCTTGAGCCAACATGCCTTCTTTCTTGCTGTCTACTAAACTACCTCTTTCGGCCTTGCTTGAATTGCTATTCAAAATTTTTCTTTGCCTGTATTCTTTATTCACCTTGTTTACGACATTATCATAATAAGACAAAAGTTCAATTCTCAGGATATGATTCCTAAGATCATCATAGTCAGAACCCTAACCCATCAAATATGATACTACAAGATTCTCATTAGCTCTTTTTTCCACTTCTTCAATATTGGTGGTATTCAACCTTAAGGATTGAAGTTCATCCCATGTCTCCTTAATATTGGTGTTATACTCTATCAGATCACTTTTACCAAGGTTGATATTATTGATGAAATGCTTTAACTCATATATTCTCATCAAGTTTCCTTAATGACCAAATTGTCTCTCCTATAGACTCCCAAAGTGCTTTAGAAGTTTCAGTTTTCAAGAATGCACCTACCAAGGATGGTTCCGTGGAATTCAAAATCCATGTATACACTAAGTTGCCATTATAACACTAGTCTTCATATTATTCACTTGATGTGTCAGTGGCCTTTATGATTCTTCCATTAACAAAGCCCAATGTTCATTGTCCATTTAATTCTCGTTCAACGAGACTAAGCCAAATTGAATAATTTTTTCCATTCAAGAGAAATTACCTTTATTCTTTCAAGGTGGTATTACCATCATTATCAACTCTCTTGAAGGAACTTTTGTTCTTAGTGTTGTATGACAAGCTCTTCTTTACCATTTCTTAATTAGGCTTTGAAGAAGAATGTCTTGATACACCAAGAACCAACAAGTAATAAAAGATGAAAGTTGGATTTAGGATAAAACTTGCTCTAATGCCATGTAAAAAATATTGATGAAAGAATGAAGAAGTTTCAAATGTAAAAGAAAGTATTGATGAAAGAATAATGAAACTTTTTTATACATTTTTTATTTACAATAATGTGTTTATATACATGAGTTTATAACAGTTAGTTTTCAAATTTTTGACTGTTATTACTCATAATGATTACTGTTCAAACAGCTAGTTTATTTGTCTTCTTATGTTTAGTTTCTTTAGTTGCTTGTAATGAGTCTTGTAGATTATGTGAATAATCTTGGGTTTTTTAAATAACTTTATAGAAATGGTGATAAGTCAACTAAAATCTATATTAGTTGCTATGACTATCATTTTTAACATTTAATACATAAACTAGTTAACAATGACAATCGTAAGTTATTTAGAATAGAGAGAAAAGAGATGAAATACAATTGAGGAGAGAATAAAAATGTATTTCATTAATTTAAATTTGTTTACAATATATAATAAAGTAACCAACAGCTAGTTAACTATATTAAGTATAAAATATAAGTAACAACAGATACTTGCTATATCATGGACAAGTATTAATTTGATGTGTCTTACGAAAGCCAAGAGTGTGTTTTGTTCTTCAAATTCATCACTGTTCACAGAATTAGAGTTTTGAACTTTTAAACTCTTCAAATGATGATAACAAAAGAGAAAACCACCAGCTAAGGAAAGTTTCACTACCAAATTTGGCTAGAATTTGGATATCGGAAGAAGAGTTAGATTAACACTCAAAAAAAATATAATTTTATTCAACCAGCCAAATCCCAAAATGAAATAAAGAAGTCTTTTTATTGGCATTACATATTTGTTCAAATATAAAAGAAAGTAACAGATTATATAAGAATTACAAGTATTAATTATAATAAATAGCTACACAAGGCTCCATATTTATGTGACTCTTCCAAGAGTCATATAAATGCTTAGCTTCCATTTCAAAGATTCATATAAATGCTGCCCCGTGACTTTGACTCCAAGTAATCAAATTAAGGCCTAAGTTGATTTATCTTATGCTGAATTTACATCATCCTTCCGGGGTTGAAGAAGATTTGCTCTCAAATCTACAAAGTTATCATCTTCCAAATACAGGAACAAATCACCCACATTAAATGTAATCGAGACTCTTTCAAATTCACTAGACAAGTTTTGATACAAATTATAGCATGACTTCAAAGAATTCAATTCAAGTTTTGATTGTTTCAGTTACAAGAGCACAAGTAAAGAAATTCAAAAATGAACTTAATGGGCTAATTCAATAAGTTTGGACTCAAGTAAATTTGTGGAGACCTATTGAGCTTGGTCTAAATATCCAGTAAAAATGGATCTACATGATTCAAGTTCTAGAAAAGTCAGATCAAATCTAAACTTGATTTTAGCAAGTAAAATTGGCATATTTAGAAGCATTTAAGGTCATTTGTAAGGCTATTTAACTAGTCAACTTTCTTTTTTTTTTAATTTTGACACATAAAGCCATTTAATTACTGATTATTTTCTCTTCTGTTTTAGACAAGTAGAAGATATTATTTTTTTAGCCTTAATTAAGATGGCCTATAATTAAAGTATTTTAAAAACTTGTCTTGTAATAATCTAGCCTACAAATAGGCACCTTTGAATAAAAAAAAATCAGAATTCATTAGTAAGAAAAATTGAGAGTTTTTTTCTCTTGGGTTCTTTGAAGAACTATTCGAATTTATCAAGAACTATTCTTGCGACGTTCATCTGTGACTTATCAAACAAACTTCTATCACTGTTTGTGGCGCCTATATTATACTAAGGTTCTTGTTTTTCTTTATAAACAACGGGTCGAGGTTCCATTCAAATCTAATCGTAGAACGATTTTGGGTTCTAAAGAACTCATACTTGCCTAAAACAGAAAAGGAAATAATTAACTAATTAAATGGCTCTACATATTAAAATTAAAAAAAAAAAGTTGACTAATTAAAAAGCCTTACAAATAACCTTAAATACTCCTAAACATGCCAAATTTACTTGCTAAAATTTAGTTTAGATTTGACCTGATTTTCTAGAAATTGAATCATACATATTCATCTTTGCTAGATATGTAGACCAAGTTCAATGGGTCTTCATAAATTTACTTGAATTCTAACTTCTTGAATTAGCCTGTTAAGTAAATCTTTGAACTTCTTTACTTGTACTCTCATAACTGGACCAATCGAAACTTGAATTGGATTCTTCGAAGTCATGCATTATTTGTATCAACTCCCATTGTTAAGCAATTGAAACTTATATGGTTGAGCATGAGCTAAAATTAGAACGTTTAACTTCTTCATAAGTGTTATAGAAGCAACACTAGTACAGCTCCTACTATCAATAATTACCGAACAAACCCTCCCATTGATAGTGCATTGTGTTTGGAATAAGTTTTCCCGTTGATATTCATTGGGCCAAATTTGAGTATGCAAAATCTTTTTCAACATAAGCATGTCCCCACTATCAGCCTCTTCTACAATCTCTTCTTCATTGTCAAATTCAACAACTTTATCTTCTTTCTCTTGCAAGGACTCCTCAATCTACTCACTCTTTTTTAATGTCATAACTCGATTATTAAGACAATTAGCCTGGAAATGTTCGCACCCCTAACATTTGAAGCACTTCTTGTTTCCATGGTCTGTCTTGACAAAATTTGACTTTCTTTTAGGTGCTTCAATCAATTTCTCTTTTCCTTTGTCCCTGGTGGTAATTTTGGGTTTGCTAAAGGATAAAGAACCCTTGTAGAATGAGTTCTCCTTATTAAAATTCTTAAGTGTCAAAGTCTTCATAGCTTTCTTCTGTTTCTCGATTTTAATGGAGAACTTACATATATCTTCGAACAAACAAAACAGTTGTAATTCTACCATATTATCAATCTCCATATTTAACCCTCTTAAAAATCTAGCAATAGTTTGTTCTTTAAGCTTTGGTACATCACTTCGCATCATCATTCCCTCAAAATCCTGGATGTATTCTTCTACAATCTTGTCTTCTTTCTTAAAAGTGTGCAACCTAAGGTAGAGATTTTGTCTATAGTTTTCGGGCAAGAATCTCCTCCTCATCAACTTTTTCAACTTCTTCCGCGATCTCACTTTTTCTTTCTTTTCTCTATCTCTCTGTTTCTTGACATTCTCCCACCATAGAAAAGCATAGTCTTTAAACTTTAGCATTGCTATCTTATATTTTCTCTCATGAGAATAACCCTTGAACTCAAAGAACCTGTCAATCTCCTTAAGTCTATCCAAAAATTCATCTAGATTTAATCCCCCCTCAAATTATGGAATATCAATCTTTAATCCTTTATCATCATCACTATCCCCTCTTCTTTTTCTTTTATCCACTTCAAACTCTCTAGAATTACTTTCATCCTGAATTTCTTTCTCATAATAATGGTGTTTTGGGTGAGGTAATAGTCTTTGGAGATTCTGGTTTGGAAAGGCATTCCCTCGTTTTAGTTGGCCTTGGTTTTGATTTTGGTTTATGAAGAGTAGGAAAAATTGTTCTCTAAGTTCATTCATCTGTTCTTCAAGTTTTATAGTTATTAATTCCCATGGTGCGGGTGGAATGGATGATCTACTCATGATTTTTAAGTGTGGTGATACAGCAGTAGGTTAACTAGGTTTAGGATTTTTGATCAACTTAACAACTCCAGCGGAAATTAAAAGGATTCAGCAAAAGAAAGATGATAATAAGGTGAAAGATTACTCACTCTTGACAACCCGGTGATACTAACCTCACCAAAAATAACAAGACTCGAACTCAACAAGGAACTTAAGATCGTTCTATGATTAAATTTGAATGGAACCTCGACTTATTGTTTATAAAGAAACAAGAATTTTGGTATAATGTAGATACCACAAACGGTGATAGAAGTCCGTTTGATAAGTCACGGATGAACGCCACAAGAATAGTCCTTGATAAGTTCGAATAGTTCTTCAAAGAACCAAAGAGAAAAGAATTCTCAATTTTTCTTACTAATGAATTCTGATTTTTTCTTGGAAGTAGTTTAGAATGTCTTTGCGACAGAAATCTCTCTTTTCTCATATGCAACAGAACCTAATCTCCTGGTTCAAAAATCAGCTTACGACTCCCCTTATTGTCTTGTTTTGCGTACTGCTCAATTTTTCACTCAATGTTGAGTCTTACTTTCTCATAAATCTGCCTAACAAATTCAGTTTTCTTCTTGTCATCTAGATTAACTCGTTCAATCATGCGTAAAAAAGATAAATCCAACGAAATTAATGGATTAAATCCATACACAATTTCAAATTAAGAAAATTTAGTAGTAGAATGAACAATACGATTATAAGCAAATTCAACATATGATAAACAATCTTCCCAAATTTTAATATTCTTTTTAATAACAACCCTTAACAAAAATAGACAAAGTCTTATTTACTACTTCGGTTTGACCATCAATTTGTGGGTGACAAGTAGTATGAAATAATAACTTAATACCTAACTTATACCACAAAATCTTCCAAAAGTAACTTAAGAACTTAGTATCTCTATCCAAAACAATTGTTCTAGGCATACCATGTAATCTCACAATCTCCCTTAAGAACAAATGAGCAACATATGAAGTATTATTCGTTTTGTGACATGGAATAAAGTGTGTCATTTTAAAAAATTTATCCTAACACAAAGTCCATAAAAATATCAATTCAAGATTTATTAACAATAGGCAATAGTGTGTATAAATCATAGGGTTGCATTTGGGATTTTGCTTGCTTACATGTGACATATCAATCATAAATTTTCTCAACATCTCTTTTCATGTATGCCATAAGAAGTGTTCTTGTAAAACGGTTAGTGTTTTAGCTATCTTAAAGTCTCCCATCAATCCTCCACAATTTGATTTCTAACTAATAACTTATTTTCTCAAAACAAGAAATTCTCATGTCTAAAGTACTTACCATTAGGAGTTTTCTCACAAACTCTATACTGTTCACTAAAGTCAGGGTTTGATGGATAGAACTTTTTAATATATTCAAAACTAAGTAATTTAGCATCAAGAGTAGAGAATAATGCGTACCTGCGAGAGAGTGCATCTGCAGCCACATTCTCTTTACCTTTCTTATATTAGATGACATATGAAAACGTCTCAATGAACTCCACCCAAAGAGCATGTTTCTTGTTTAGATTGTGCTGTCCTTTCAAGTGCTTCAATGATTTGTAATCAGTGTGAATCACGAACTCCTTGAGCCAAAGGTAGTGCTGCCATGTTTCCAAAGCTCAAACTAATGCATACAATTCCTTATCATAAGTCGGGTGGTTTAAAACTACTCCACTTAACTTTTCATTAAAGTATGCAATCGATTGTCCTTCTTGCATAAGTACAGAACCAATATCTACACTAGAAGCATTATATTCGATTTCAAACATTTTGTTAAAGTTAGGTAAAGTTAATAAGGGTGTGTTTGTCAATTTTTGCTTGATGAGTTGAAACGCCTTCTCTTGCTCTTTTTCCCCCTTGAAAGCAACATTTTTCTTTATTACCTCAGTGAGCAGTGCAGCCAAAGTAGTAAAGTCTTTCACAAACCATCGGTAGAAACTAGTGAGTTCATGAAAATTCCGTATGTTACCTATCTTTATCAACCTGTATTTCTTGTACACTCAAAATAAAATTAAGAAACACAAGCTTATTAGTGCAAAAGATGCATTTCTTTAAGTTACCAAATAATTTCTCTTTTCTAAGTATATCTAAAACTGATTTTAAATTCACAATATGATCATCTAAATTTTTGCTGTAAATGAGAATATCATCAAAATAAACAACGATAAATCTCCCTATGAATGCACGCAATACATAGTTCATTAATTGCATAAATATGCTTGGTGCATTAGTTAATTCAAAATGCATTACTAACCATTCATACAAACTGTTATCTTAAAGGCAGTTTTTGATTTATCACCCTCTTTCATGCGTATTTGATAATATCTACTCTTCAAATCAATTTTTGAAAACACATAAATTTCATGTAGTTCATCTAACATGTTGTCTAAGTAAGGAATGGGATGTCGATATTTTACCGTAATGTTATTGATCGCTCGGCAGTTAACGCACATTCTCTAAGTGTCATCCTTCTTAGGTACAAGTAAAATTAGTATGGCACATGGGCTCATGTTTTCCCTCACGTACCCTTTCGCCATCAACTCACTTACCTATCTTTACAGCTCTTTTTTGTCCTTGGAATTGCTCCTATAAGTTGATCAGTTTGGAATTGTCGCATCAAGTATAAAATTAATTTAATGTTTAATCCCTCAGATAGGAGGTAATCCCCTGCGGCATTTTTTCGGGAAAGACATTCTCATATTCTTGCAAAAGAGAAACAATAGAGTTATGTAAAGTAGGATCAATCTCATTAGTATTTAAAAATGCCTCACTATATAAAAGTACAATCATTGGTTGATTTAAAAACTTTGCTCTTTTTATTTCACTCTCTTTTGCATAAAAATTTATTTTTCTCTCTATTTTGGTTTCATCGACTAAATCTACACTTTTTTTTTCTCTTTCAATTTTTTCATCCTCTCCTTTTTTTTCTCTCAAATTATCACTCATTTTCTTTTTATCTCTCTCTTTTTTTTTATTATTCTTCTTTCTGAATCATACTTGATTCTCATACACTTGTTGCGGTGTCAATGGTACAAAAGTGATTGGTCGTTGATTAAGTACAAAGGAGTGCTTTTTCGTAGAGCCATCATGCTTGACACGACTATCAAATTGCCATGGATGCCCTAACAACAAGTGTTCAACTTGCATCGGTACTATATCACACAACACTTCATCTTCATATTTGCCAATCTGAAATGCAACTATCACTTGCTTATTTACTCTCATCTCTCCACTATCATTTAATCACTGTAACTTGTATGGTCTAAGGTGCTTTAACGTGGGCAGTCCTAATTTTTCTACCATTGTTATGCTTATAACATTAGTACAACTATCACTATCAATAATCATACTACACACCTTATCCTTGACTTGACACCTAGTATGAAAGAGGTTTTCTCGCTGCATTTCTTCAACTTCTTTTGCCTGCAAGATTAACGCTCTCCTAGTTACTAATGTCAATGCATCAGGGGCTAAATACTCCTCCTGATGATGTTCTCCAATGGCGACATGTCGTCGGTGTCAGAATCTTCATCGTCAGTCACAATGTCACATTGTCTTGCACCATCATAACCTACTTATTTGGACATTAACTTGCTGTGTGTCCTCTGCCATGACATTTTAAACTTTCAATGTAACGATTTCTAGAGGTAGAAGTGTCAATTTTATCTTGAGAAACGTGGATGGTGTTCTCGGACTTGGGTTCAAACTTGTGTTTGGGTGTTGACGACGTTTGTGACTTGTCTTCTTACTTTGTGAAACTCGGTTTCCAAAAGGATGCACTCGAACTTTGGTTTAGACATTCAAACATTCTATTGCTGCCTACCGAGTGTCTATCTTCCTCCTCAAAACTGCCATTATTGTGTTTCTCAAAATTCTCTACTGTACGCCGTTGTTGAACTATTTCCCTTCGATTCCTTCGATTGGCATTTTCCACTCTATCCAACCGTTTACTAATTTGCTCTAATTTCATCTTCATCATCTATCTTATCTCTCCCATCAGAACTTCCATGTATAGCCTTGGATTTAACCTTGTTTGTGCTTCCTCACGGTCGTGTTGAGACATGATTTCTGCAAGAGATAAGTTATGAAAAAAGGACCTCACAATTCTCTTCCTTACGTGTTTACACTCAAGAATATGAATTACTCTACACTCGTATTTCACTCAAAAATTTACGGCTTTTATCCCTCTAATGCTCTCACCACTTTTGCCTTTTTTCACACAATAATTCTCTTTCAGTTCTTTTCAAACTAACAAACAATAATAAAAAATTTTTTGCAACAATTTTTTAAAACTCACTACGATAAAATAAAGGCTGAAAATAAGTTTGTGTCATTGTTCTAAAGGTTATAATTTCGCATAAAGTATTTCAATTTTATACCTATTAATTTGGAAATTGAAAATCACAACAAAAATCTCAGAATTTAATACACAAATATTATGGTGCTGATGATAAGTGAAATATGAAATTTTTATTTTTTTCACTTTTTTTTATCTCTTTCTTTTTTTTTTTTTTTTTTTCTCATTTTTCCCTTTTTTATATATCAAGAATTGCGAAAAGAATAACAAATTGTAAAAAAAATAACAAAAATGATAGGCAAACCTGAAGCTAAAATAACCTTTACTCTAATACCAAATGATACGAACCTCGCCAAGAATAATGAGACCCGAACTCAAAAGGAACCCAAAATTATTCTATGATCATATTTGAATAGAACCTTGACAAGTTATTTATAAAGAAACAAGAACTTTGGTATAACGTAGATGCCACAAACAATGATGGAATTTCATTTGATAAGACACTAATGAACGCCATAAGAATAGTTCTTGATAATTTCGAATAGTTTTTCAAAGAACCAAAGAGAATAAAACTCTCAATTTTTTTAACTAATGAATTCTTTGAAGTCTTGCCATAATTTGTATCAAATTAATCAACCTAAAGTGAGAGATAAAGAACCTGCCAAATGGAGATATGTTGATAATCTTGTCATCACAAAGGTCTCTGGAGTTGATAATCCAAGTGATGACAAAATTATCAACTCCATTGATCAATCCTTGGTTGGTGCCTTTAATAAAGCCAAAATCGCCAGAGACCTTTGAAATGTACTTGCTAGAAAGTTCAGGAATCAAGGAAATCTCTTAAAAGTCTATTAGTTGAGCGAAATCATCACAAATGCCAAGATGAATGGGAGTGATTTCCTTTCCTACTATAATAAAATCAAGGAAGTACAGGATGAATTAGAGTGTTTGAGGCTAATTACAATCAATGAGGAAGAATTGAAAAAAAGAGCTAATGAAGATTTTGTTTGTTTTCTCTTGACAGGATCAGGGCCTAGCTTTAAAGGCTTTAGAAATCAAATTCTAAGGAATAAAGAGATGCCACCGTATAATGATATGGTGAATATTATAGATAAGAAATTGTTGGCTAGAGAAGCATTTGACAAAGATGAGCCTAAAACTGAAAAAAGTGCATTTGTGAAGGCAAAAGAAGAAGCAATGGTAACTCAAGGGTAGAAAGAGAGTAAAACCATGAAATATGAAAGATGTGGAAGGCTAGGACACATCAAAAGAAATTGTAGGTTTTGTGATTATTGTGGAAAGTTTGGGCATAACAAAGATAAGTGTTTTGAGCTTCATCCTCACTTGAGGAAGGAGAATAAAGCCAAAGTTTCGCAAGAATCACAACACACATCAGAGGCAGAATTGTCCACAAACTTCATTGAGCAGTTTGCAAAGTTTCTTCAATCTCAAAGGCTGAGCACCTCTCAAGGTTTGGTCTCTAACTTATCTTTGGGTTATAGACTCGGGTGCTACAAATCACATGTTTAGAAGTAAAAATTTAGTTTCTAAAATTGAGTCTATAGAAAAAGATAAATGAGTAAGTATAGCTAATGGAAAAGATATACCAATTAGTGGTTTAGGACATTTGAATATTTTGTCTAAGTATATTAAAAGTCTTTATATGCCATGTTTTTCTTCAAATTTATTGTCTGTAAATAGAATTATTAAAGATTTAGATTGTTATGTTATATTTGGACCTAATAAAGTAACTTTTCACGACATTAGGACTAGCCAACTGATTGATGAGGGAAAAGAGAAAAATGGACTTTATGTTTTAGAAGATTCAAGCAAGGCTTTTAAAGTAGATAGCGATAAAGTCTAAAAACTTTGGCATGCTAGATTAGGGCATCCTTTTAGTCATATTTTGCAAAAATTAGTTCTCAATTTAAAGTTTAATGAGATCAAAGATTATAGTTCTTGTATCATCATGAATATAATGATTTATTTGTCTTAGTACATTTTGATTTATGGACTTCTCCCACTCTATTGGATAAAAGTTTTAAATATTTTGTAACTTTTATAGATTACAAATCTAAGTATATATGGATTTATCTAATTAAAAATAAATCTAATACTTTTAAGTGCTTTAGAGAGTATGTAATATTAATTGAAAATCAATTTAACAAGAAGGTTAAAATATTGAGAACTGATAATGGCGAAAAGTATATGAACAACTTGTTTAAAGAGTTTTTAGTAAGTAAAGGAATTGTTCATCAAACTAGTTGTACTTATACTTCAAAACAAAATGGAGTAACTGAGCATAAAAATAGGTATATTTTTGAGGTGGCAAGAACTATAATGTTCTATCATAATGTGCCTAGAGAGTTTTTGAGTGAATCCATTCCTATAGCTACAGATCTTATTAATCGAACTTCATCTATAATCTTGAAAGGAAAACACCAATTAAGATTGCCTATCATACCCAATTGAACCTGTCTTATCTTAGAATTTTTGAATGTGTATACTAAATACATATTCCAAGTCATTCAAGAGATAAATTAAGTGAAAGGAGTATTAAATGTATCTTTTTAGGTTATTGTGTAGATACTAAGGGTTATAAATGCTATAATCTCTTAACTAAGGATAAGTATATCTCTACGAATGTTACTTTCATAAAACATGACTCATATTTTGATAAGACTAGTAATAAAAAAGGTGAAGTGGAGGATCCGCCTCCTTTAGCCATAATACACAAGTATGTACCACTATCTAATGGCATAGTTGGTAACTATGACCAATATTCAAGTAATGATAAAGTAGAATCACAAAATGAAAAGTCTTATGAAAGTGAAATCAATAAAGAAAGTCTAGATGCATATTCACCTAGATCACCTAGTAAAAATAAGAGAAGATTTATCTTTGTTATCTAATAGACTTAGAGAAAAGGAAAACCAAAATGAAATATCTAGGGATGAACAACTGAATGTTCAAATAGAGTCACCATCTAGTAGCCAAGATGGACTATCTATTAGTTCACAAAGTGAGGCGGAGCATGTTACACTTACACATGGCCAAAATTCACCACTTAAGAGATCTTAAAGATTTAAGCAATCTTCATCGAAACGGATAAAGAATAGAGTATTTTTCTATAGTAATAAGATAACCGAACAGCTTTTTGACCACTACTACACTTTAGAAAATGCAAAGGAAAGTTTTAGAACATTTTTAACTAAAATAAATGCTATTAAAGATCCTAATACCTTTGAGGAAACTAGGAAATCACTAATTTGGAAACAAGCTATGTAGGAGAAATTAAATGCTTTATTTAAAAATAACATATGGGAATTAGTCTCTTTACCTTTGGAAAAGAAAGTTATAGGATACAAATGGGTGTATAAAACTAAATTAAATAGTGATGGAACCTTGGACAAATAGAAAGCTAAATTAGTGGTTAAGGGCTTTACCCAAACCTATGGCTTAGGTTATATAGAAATTTTTGCATCGATTTCAAAAATGAACACTATTAGGGTTCTTCTCTCCTTAGCGGCTAATTATAATTGGGATTTGTATCAAATAAACGTAAGAATGCTTTCTTGTAAAAAGAGTTAAAGAAAGAGGTATATATGAATCTATCTCAAGGGTATGATATTAGGGTTTCTAGTACACATGTTTATAAATTGAAGAAAGCCGTATATGGACTAATGCAATCACCAAGAGTATGGTATAATAAGTTATATAATGCATTGTGTTCACAAAATTTTAAAGTAAGAATGCTTTATAGCATTTTTGTCTTAGGCGATGATATTCCAAAGCATTTTGTTGCACTTTTGGTGAAAATTATGATGATTTAAAGCATGTTATATTATTTTTGATCAAATTTAACATATTTTGAAGCATTTTGCACAGTTTTCATACATTTTCAAAGAAAATTATGATGTTTTAGAGCATTTTATTGAATTTTTGGCAAAAATGGTGACATTTTATAGCAAGTTATATCATTTTTGGTAAAAATGGACATGCTTCAAGACATTTTATAACATTTTTGCATTAAATAGCAATAATCCAAAGTACTTTTTTGCACTTTCTATGAAAATTGTTAAGATTTAAAGAAATTATATCATTTTTTATCGAATTAAATATGTTTTAAAGTAATTTGAACCATTTTTATGTATTTCAATGAAAATTTTGATGTTTTAGAGCATTTGATTGCATTTTTGGTAAAAATAGTGATATTTTAAAGTGCATTATATTGTTTTCGGTATAAAGAGAGATGCTTCAAGGCACTTTAAAGAGAATAGTGATATGTTATGGCATTTTATTGCATTTTTGGTCAAAATTGTTTTAAAGTACATTATATATTTTTGGTAAAAATGGATATGCTTCAACGCACTTTATAACATGTTTGCATTGAATGATGATGCTTTAAATTATTTTATTACAATTTGATGAAAATTGTGATGAATTAAAGCATATTATATCATTTTTGAGAAAATATAATATGTTTTAAAGTAAATTGCAATATTTTTATGCATTTTTAAAGAAAATGGTGATGTTTTAAAGCATTTTATTGCATTTTTGGCAAAAATAATGACATTTTGAAGCACATTATATTGTTTTTGGCAAAAACAAAGATGCTTCAAGATACGTTATAGCTTTTTTTGCATTAAACAGTGATATTCCAAAGCATTTTGTTGCAATTTTAGCGAAAATTGTGATAATTTAAAGCATGTTATATCATTTTTTATCAAATCTAATATGTTTTGAACTATTTTGTACAGCTTTTATACATTTTCAAAGAAAATTATGATGTTGTAGAGCATTCCATTAAATTTTTGGCAAAAATGGGGATTTTTTACAGCAAGTAATATCATTTTTGTCAAAAACAGAGATACTTCAAGACACTTTATAACATTTTTGTGTTAAACAGTGATGTTCCAAAGTATTTTATTGCACTTTCTACGAAAATTGTTAAGATTTAAAGTAGTTAAATCATTTTTATCGAATTAAATATATTTTAAAGAAATTTAAATCGTTTTTATGTATTTCAAAGAAAATTTTGATATTTTAAAGCATTTTATTTCATTTTTGGTGAAAATTGTGATGTTTTAAAGTACATTATATTATTTTTGGTAAATATAGAGATGCTTTAAGGCACTTGATAGTATCTTGGCATTGAACAATAATGTTTTAAAGTATTTTATTGCACTTTCAGTGAAAATTATGATATTATATCATTTTTTTAGCAAATCTAATATATTTTAAAGCAATTTGCAGTACTTTTTGCTTTTTAAAAGAAAATGGTGATGTTTTAATGTATTTTATTGCATTTTTGGCAAAAATAATGATATTTTGAAGCACGTTATATCATTTTAGGCAAAAACGGAGATGCTTCAAGGTACTTTATAACATTTTTACATTAAACAATAATGATCCAAATCATTTTGTTGCATTTTTAGCGAAAATTGTGATGATTTAAAGCATGTTATATCATTTTTGATCAAATTAAATATGTTTTGAAGTATTTTGTATAGTTTTTATGAATTATCAAAGAAAACTATGATGTTTTGGAGTATTATATTGAATTTTTGGTAAAAATGGTAATGTTTGTGTTGGTATATTCCCTAAATCCTCTAGAATTTTTCAGATATTTAATATATTTATTTTTTTATATATCATGACATTGTCTATTTATATAGTGTGTATATATATAATTTGTTATTTTATTATTACATATTTGTGTAATAATGTCTTTAGAATAATAAATTTAATTAATTAAATTTTATTCTTAAATGTCTCTAGTCAAGCATTATTGTAAATAAGATAATAATAGTATATAAAGACTAGTATGTGTAGTAACTGTTGATTAAATATATTTGAATATATTTAGCTCCCGATTTCAAATATTCAATAAAAAACTAAGAGAAAATAGAAGTAGATGAAAAGATATCAAGAGAGAAAAATGATTAGCCTTTTATTTCGTACGTCAAATATTTACACATCTTGAATTTATATATACAACATCCTAACGGTTAGGTATAAACTTACTTACTTTTCCAACAATTAAGTACAACAAATAACAACATATCTTTTAAATTTAAAAAACTAGTTATTATTTTGTCTTTTAGTGAATAGAAAAAACTAGTTGTTATTTTATCTTTTAGTATCTAGTTTTTTTTAAAACTAGAAATAGGTTTTGGGCTAAATATGGGCATCCATAAACAACTCAAAGAGTTATTTGGGTTTTTCTTCATCTTCAACAGTAACTGATAACAATATATATGTATTGTGATATAAAATATTCGGTCAACATATGAATATAAGTTTGTAAACTAATATACTAGATCGACCCACTATAAAAACGTTATATGAATCATTATATGAGTATTATAAATGATTCTTATAGTCACAATAGTGTATGATTATCATGGTTCTTAATATTAAGAATGATAATTTTTGATATTTTTAAATATCATTTATAATAAGATAGACTATAAAAAAATAATCCGATATGTCATAACTTGTGTAGAGAGATGTGTGTATTCAAGATAAAATTTATCCCTCTTATATAATATAAGTGATATATTGGGCTCTTTGATTAAGTGAGATTATGAAAATATATAGCCATGCTCAAATAAGTTGATATGTGATATTAATTTTATTTGGTAAAATAAATTTACTTAAAATATCAAAAAAAATATAAAATTAAACTATACAAAAATAACACATTCCATACATTGTGTTCAATTAAAATATTTAGGACAAAAGAATTGAATTACATGATAATATTAGTTACAAATAAAATGATATCAAATAACTAACATTGTCGTTACTTAGGTAGTTGTGATATATTGCTAAACACTGCTCATTATTTTTAGTATCAAAATTAGATTTTAGTGTTACTACATACGATGTGAGAACCTATTAGATCACATATTAAGATGATAATAGTAGTAACGTTAATTCATAAAAATAAATATATACATATATACATATATATGGAGAATACGATATGTGTTTAGGATTCGTTGAGTTATTTTGATATTGAATTTGACTAAGCCTATAATATAAATATTGAACTAAATTTTATTATAATATACTTTACTAAATAGATTGAACTTTAAGAAGAAATCTAACATAATAGTTTAGGTCTAAACTAAAACCCTAAGATAGCATTATAAATATATGATATTTGCATTTTGTAATGTACACTTAGGGTTTATTTTGTGTGTTTAATTTTAACCGTATAAATACCATAAAAATGCAGAGGCATTCAATTTACATTTGTGGCTTAACAAATTGTCTAATATACAAATATGTACAAATTAGTGCATTATATTTATGTACATATGTAACACAAGGTTTATTGCATAGATCTTAGAAATTAAACAAATTTTTATTTATTTGATCGTGTGGATACCATACAAATACAGAGACATTCAATTTACATCTGTGGTTTAGCAAATTGTCTAATATACAAGTATGTACAAATCAATGCATTATATTTATATACATATATAGCATTAGGGTTTATTGTATAAATTTTAGAAAGCAAAAAAAAAATTTATTATTTTTCGCTACGTGTATATACTAGTTTGCTTACAGTGGTATCAAAGTCAAGTTGCAAAAATAAAACTCTAGTTGTTTTTCATTGTATATGAATTGGTATTTAACATTAGGTTAACTTATTGATTATTCCATTGAATTGAGAATATCGATGTAAAATAGACTATAAATATATCACATTTATTTTCTTGTTTATATATGAGATACATGACATAAGAAAGATTTGGTTAAATATATGTATATGATGAACCAATGTCATTTTTTTTCTTGTTTATATATGAATGCATCATCTAGAAAAATTTAGTTAAATATATATATATATATATATATAATGAATCAATGTATGAGATACATGATAAGTGATAAAATGATGTGATTATTTTTAAAAACAAAATCCCTCATTAATGTATCATAAGTGTCAAAAAACATTTAAATTATAACAAATCATTCTTAAGTATATCAATCATATTTAAAGCATGCCAATACATAATTCATTTTTAAAAACTTGACATATATATCATATCTAGGCTCTGATACCACTGCTAGGAATCTAATTTCACATGCCAAAAATTATAACTATCACACAGATGTACGAAAAAAAATTTTAGTGAATCTTAATAAATATTATACAAACTTTAAATAAACATAAGGATATAAGAAATATACCCTTATGATTAATTTAGATGAGCGAACTATCTCTAGTTACCTTCAAGCGTATCCACAAGCCTATTTTTGACTGTTTTTTCAGTTAAAATATTGTAAGATTTAATTTAGATTATAATACATTTGTTATAGACTTCAACAAGTCTTTAACAATTATTCTACAACTAGAAAATTGTTCAAAAAATACTAAAAAAATAATTTTTCTCTTTTCTTTTTTATTTTTTTATTATTTTCCTTCTTTTTCTCTTAGAAAATACTAAGGAAAATTTTCTTTTTTTTTCTTCCTTATGGTTGTCGAAATTGCTTCTCTTCTTCTCTTCTTTTTTATTATTTTTCGATTTACATTTACACATGTATCGATATACATTAATGAAAGTAAGTTTGGCAAAATTTCATTGGTGAATTCTAAAATCGATGAAATTTAGTTCATTTACTAAAGTTTTTGATTTTATTAACTTACTTAACAACTAATTAATAATATTAATTTAATATTAAAATAAAATAAAAAACTTAGGTGCTAAAATTCTTACCATTAATTTCTATCATTATGGATAAATATGAACAAGACTTTGAAGTTTTGCTACTTTGCATAATGTCACTTATCAAATAAGTATTCAATTAAATATTTTAAAATATAAAATTCATAAATATTAGGTGTTGTAATTCGCACTCTTAATTTGCATTGTAATGGACAAATATTGGGAAGATTTTGACATTTGAAAATATTTTATGGCACCACTTATCAAACAAGTATTAATTTGACTTATAATAATCTTTATTAAATATTAATAAATAAAATAATTTATTTATTAATATATAAATCAAACAATATATTAATTAACCCCTTATATATCTATAAATTACATTTTTACAATATTAATAAATTGTTAGAACAGTTTTTAAGCTAACATGTGCTAGCACGTTATTATTAAAGAATTTATTATTTACATTCAAAGAATAAAATTACCTTGCGATCAACTTATCGGCACAATTTAATATTCATTAATACTATATATTACTAACTAATTTAATGATATTTATTTATCGTCATCTAACTAGTTATTATATATAATCCTTTAGGTTTATTGTGAACTATACAGGAGCCAATACAAACTCTTTCTTATTACTTTGCTACAACTTATTGTAATTAAAAATTCTAATGATCATGGGTAATTTCTAGCAAAATATCATGACCCCTAGAATAGAGAGAATATATTTTCGGATAAATCCATGTAGTCGCACTTCTGGGTAGTAAAGTCCTTCTGCTACTAACTCCTAATCAAATGCGAGTCATGGAATTGTCAAATCTTTAACTCAATCATAGGGTTGGAAACTCAATCATATATTGGATTTGTATATCCACAAAACTAATTTTTGGATATTAAATACTTTGGCTAAATATTTTATTTCCGTGTATAACATTCCCACCTAAAATCTCATACTCAATTATCTAATCCAACAGATTCTATTTTTAATCATCACCTACGCTTATACAATAAGAACACATTGTCGTTAAGTTTCTTTCACCAGGCATGGTTAGCCTAGTGAAATATACACCAGTGAACGATGAATCTCAATACAAAGGGAAGCCGTGATACTTTATATTAAAAGATTAGTGGTATACTAGTATGATTATGTGACAAATCATTAACTGTGGATAATGATCCATGTGTTTCGTCACATTTGGTCACATTTAGAAACACCTTCTCTAGTGTATTGCCCATGTTCATGCTCTTGCAACATGAGACTCGTTACCTAATTATTAGTATCATATTTTATGCAGTAGCAATAATTGAACATGCTAGTTATACAATATCATTATCCCTAATGATATCACCTCGATTGAGAATAAATTTTGATATATTTAAATTAGAAATACTATATTCACATTTATAATTTTTTACAGATAGAGTCCCGACACATAATACATTACCAAATCTTATGTTATGTATAATTAAAGAATAATAACTAAACAACTGCAAAATGAAATAATTGTCATTTTATTAATTGTAAACCTTTTTATAACTAATTGCAAAAATATATATTCAAAATAATGATATCCTCGAGTCTAATGGCACGATTGATTTTAGAGCATATATTCAACAAAATTTACATCTAAAGTATTTATCATTCATCCTCTTTTGATTTTATCCAAATAAACAAACTCTTAAAAGTTCATTCTATATGTGCTACACATCAATTAGTCAAGTAATTAATAAACCTTCTTATTGTGCTCTTTATGATTAACACGTAATTATAAGGCTTATTCGGATGAAAATAACTTTTATTCCAATGTTTTGTAAAAGTAAACTCCCTTGGGCAAATGTCATTCTAATTTTATTATTATTATTATTATTGCTATTGTTATGTTGAAAAATATAATACATTCTTAATCTATATAGTGAGCTTTAGGCCAATTACTCTTAGGCCAATTAGCTTTAGAGTATTAGGTGTTAAGACACTTTTTCGAGCTTAATTATTCGAGTTAAGAAGATTATGAAATTATTGACATCAAAATTTTACTGTTTTACATGAGCATCCACTACTAATTAGGCAAGAAAGCCAGTTACTTAGTAAAAGCATGAATAAAGCATCTTTTTTTTTTTAAGAATTTCCTTTTACCATTAGTTGTAACCTTTGGCAAAACAAAAAAATTTTCAACATTCCAATTTGTCATTACAATCAAATGTCAAAGTGTATGTGTGAAAGAAGGGTCATGAATACACGCTAAATGAGCATATGCAAATAATGATTGTTAATTGATAATGATGTGGGAGTTTGTAAATTTGAATAATTTTAAAAAGAAGTGAATGATAAATCTTTGTTATAAATTTTTGAAATCAAATTAAAATAATAACATACCTATTATGATGTGTCTTAAGAGTAAAATCACTCTTTACTTTATCATCATTCATCTAAAATTATATGAATCACTTTTTTAAAAGAAAAAATAAAAAATATGAAAAATAAGAAAAATAAAAATAACAAGACACAAATAACTTATTTCAATTATCCCTCCCCTCAACCAAATTCAAACACTGTTCCTAAGGTTTAAATATAAAAGGTCAAAAAAAGAGTATTAGCTTGTGATGGCAATTATTGAAAAAAGATGACCTGAAGCAAACTTAAATACATATAACAAATAACAAAATTCTATGAAAATAAAATCACAAATAGAGTGATAAATCCAATTTTTGTTTTTTAGCACTTTCACCTGACCAATTTATTCATCTCATTGTTGGGTCTCATTCAAGAACAAATTCTTGCAATTTTGTGAGCCATTAGTTGGAAGTTGGATTAGAGATAAGGATTCCACGGCTTGATCAAGAAAAGACAACAAACCATTAAAAAAACCATCAACATTTCACAAACTTATAGATTTTCAATGAATGTTCAATTGTAACCAAGATGTAACTTGAAAAATTTTTGTTAGCAGTCCCAATCCCAACCGGTAAAGCAATAAAAGCATCTGCATTGATGATCATTTTGGCAATCTACATATGCATAAAAGAGACCTTTAGTTCTTTTCCAACTATTTTTTCTAACTATGTCATCTTTAAATAAAGCACTTAGAATGATATCTAAAACGTGACTTCTTATAACATGTGCAGTTATTGACACGGCTCTCATTAACCCAAGGCTACCTCTCTCATATACTAAATGTAACTTTCTTTTAGCTAAAACCTGTCCCAGATTCTATGTTACTTTTACAAATTTTACAACTTTTTCAGGACTAATTCTACAAAATATACAAATATTTTTGAATTGACTAAGTGAAAATCCCTTTATATTTACACTTTTCTAACATAACGAGTGATTAAGATTAATGTGAACATAAAGAGAGTGAGATGCTATTTATATATCTTAAAATGTTAATGCATTAATAACACCTATAGGGTAGACAGACTATTGTCAGAAAAATTTGAATATAAAATATAAAAATTTCAAAAATGATGACAAGGCATGCATATGTATAGGTAGTTATGATTATGGCTCAAATCTTCCTCTGGTTTTACATCTAATAACAACTTAAACATCCTCTATGGGTTGGGGGTAGGCTTCTCATCCAATTTTCTTATAAATTGGCAAGTATAGTCTTTTAAAGTCAAATTCCTAAGACTATAGCATTGATGTTCTCTTTGAAATTCCATCCATAAATTAAGAATTTTTTTTTGAACATATCCATTAGAATGTGTCTCAAGAGTCAATACGACATTGTCTAAAGATTCTATACTTAGTCCATCCTTAATGAATTGTACTTTACTTTTCAATTTATAGGCACCATTTTTAAAGAACAATACCACTTGTTACAAGTCTCTTGTGCACATTTATGACAAATGTGTAACCTTTTTGCTCTTTGTTTTAAGCATATGAACTCTTGCCTAATCTAGGCCTATAGGAAACAAATGAATCATAAATTTCACCTTTTAATCAGACCTTTACTTCAATTATCAAATGCACATCTTCAAGAATGCCTTTATGCATGAGAATTCTCAATCTTTCATGCTTAACTTGGTATATTAATTAAAGTATTTCTAAGAAGACAAGGAAAATACTTTTTGTAAATTAGAAAGTATAAAATCCATTGCAAAAAGAAAAAAGAAGAAAAAGAGAAGAAGAGATCAATTTTGTCGGCAATTGAAAGAATTGGAAAAACACTAGAAACAAAACAATAAGAAAAGAAAAACAAAGCATGAAAGAAGCATAAATGCTAGGATATGTTCTAAAAGCCATTTTTGTTATTAGCTTTGGGGATATATTTTGTCTTACATATACATTATTTATTAACAAAAAAAAGAGTTATTTATTTACAAATATAAACTATTTTTATTATTTAGTTATGTATACAAATAAAGTATATTTGTAAATTATTCAAATAATTCATTTAACTATTAAATGAAATTATTGAAATAGTTCCTTGCGGAGATGATATTAAACGGGTAATAATATTGCATAATAAGTATATTAAATATCTCTAGTAAATATCATAAGATGATATTAGTGCAAATAACATAACAATTAAGTTATTAAGATATTAACATAAATTAAATAGTTAAACAACTATTTTTTGAATATGATTGTACAAAGATAAATCACAATATTGCATATAGTTATTGATTTATCATATAATTATACTAGTGTACGATGATATTCTTTAACTTGAAACATTATAGTTGAATATGGTGCAGATGCACATGGTTTATATGATGTATAAGTACAAGACTAATCACGTCTTATATGATAAAATTAATTTGGTCATATGTTATTTATATTTAAAAATAAATAATAGTCAAGATAGGATTTGTTATCTTAACATATGAGATCAGAGTTTCTGCTAACTTGGTCTAGATTCGAATTCCTTAACGAACATCAATAAATAGCTAAAATAGTAAATTTTTAGTTAAAAATAATTAAAAGTCGCATAAAAGAGTTTATGGTAACAAGTTCAACACATATAGATTGATGGTTTATATTTATATCTGTATAAGATTTTAACATTTTATGAACCTTTACTTTATTAGAATTGGACAGTGGAAGAATTTTACCCATACAACATATACAAATAGGACAAGATTTGATAAAGTACAACTTTATTATGGTTTAGAGGTTATAGTATATTGTTAAATATTAATTATAGTCGTTGAACTTTTGAATAGTTCAAAATCCAAAAAGTTCAGAATGAGTTTACAGCAGTTCCACATTGAACTTGTATAATCATACCAGTAATTAAAAGTAGTGAGAGATATTTAGAAGAGAAAATATTATTAGTAAAAGAGGCTAGCACTTTTGAGATAATAAATAAGCTAAAATAAATGTATATAAGTATTATATATATTTATGAATTTTTTAAAGTGTTTGAAAAATTTTATTAACTTTGCATCAAAATATAATTTAAGTTAAATTACATGGTTTAATTGATAATATAGATTATCATTGGACCTAAATATAAATGTGTAATTATAAATAATTACACTTAAACCCATAAAGATATACTTAATTATATTTATTTAAAAGTTAAGTAAATTTCTTGTATCTAAGTATATAGAGTTAAATGTATAAAATAAAAATTATTAGATAATTATCATTATATTTATGACACATATTCACTTTTTAATTAAAACAGAAGGCAATTATGAAAATGCATGAATATGTTCAAGTAAATATATGAGTACTTTACCAATTTTAGCATAATTTTTAAAACAAAACCTAGATCTCCCAAGGTAATTTTCGGCCAAACTTCTCTCCAAACCTTTTGGTAGTGTAGATTGCATAATCTTCACATGATTGAATGTATGACTTCATCATCCAAGGCTTATGCATGATAAAAACTCATCCATAGTTGAAATTTATACACATATGAGATGTATGCACATTTGACATTCCAAGTGTCTATGAAAATGCTTAAATGAACTGAGTTTTATGTTTAATGCATGTTATCATATGTATGAATCCTTCAATAAATAACAAAAATAATAAGCACATAAGAAAATAAACAAAATACACAAAGAAACAATGATGGAAATATATACATCAATCTTTGTAAACAGGTTTAGCCAGCGTAATTGATTCTTATTCATTATTGAAATTTTCAAAGAATGGTTTTAAATGATGTCCCTTAACCTTAAAAACATTACCATTCTTAGGATTTTCAATTTCTATTACTCCATGTGAGTCAATTTTGTTGACAATGAAAGGACTTGTCCATTTTGAATGAAGTTTTTCAAAAAATAAATGTAATCTAGAATTATACAAAAGAACCTTCTGTGAAAGTTCAAAAGATTTTCTAACAATGTACTTATCATGAAACACCTTCATTCTTTCTTTATAAATTTAGAATTTTTGTGAGCTTAAATGTAGAATTTTCATAAGCTTCATTTCTAATTTCTTCCAATTTATTCAATTGAAGTTTTCTTAATGAGGCAACTTTGTCAAAACTGAAATTTAACATTTTGATAATGTTAAAAAAAGTTTTATATTCCAATTCAATAGGTAAATGACAAAGTTTACCAAAAACAAATCTATAAGGAGACATACCAAGAATTATTTTGTAAGCTATATGGTAAGCCTAAAATACATTAGTTAATTGTAGTGACCAATCTTTTTAACTTGTATTTACTATTTTTTTCAAGATGTACTTGATCTCCCTATTAGTAAGTTCAACTTGTCTACTTATGTTTGGGTGATTGGGGTAGACTCTTTACAAGTGATTTTATATTTTCTTATTAAACCCTTCAAATAACTATTACAGAAATGTAAACCTCCATCACTTATAATGGCATGAGGTATTCCAAATTATGACAAAATCTTTTCTTTCAAAAACGTAAAACACTTTTATATCATTATTTTTGCAAGGACTTGCCGCTACACATTTGGAAACATAGTTAACTCCAACTAAAATGTATTGATAACCAAAAGAAGATGGAAAAAGACCCATGAAATCAATGCCCCAACAATCAAAGATTTCTATGACTAAAATAGGATTTAATGGCATCATGATTCTATGAGTTATCCCACTTAATTTTTGACAACAGTCACATGTTTTGCAAAACACATATATGTCTTTAAATAAGGTTAAATCCATATTGCAAGATTTTTGCAACAATTTTCTTTGAAGAAAAATGACCACCACAAGCCTCAGAATGGCAAAAAGAAATGATGCTTTAAATTTCGTTGTCAAGTATGCATCTTTTTATGATTTGATCAAGATAATATTTAAAAAGATATGGATCATCTCAAAAGAAATTGTGTACTTCTCTTATAAATTTCTTATTATCTTATGTGTTTTGGTGACTTGTGGTTTTACCTGTAACAAGAAAATTAGCAATAATAGCAAACCAAGGTAAAATTGAAACATTTAAAAGTTGGTCATTAAGAAAAGTATCATTGATTAGAATAGACTTAGTGGAGTCATCAAAAATAAACCTAAACAAGTGATCTGCCACTACATTTTCTACTCCTTTCTTAACTTGAATAGTGATGTTAAATTCTTAAAATAGCAAGATTTGTCGAATCAACCTAGGTTTGGCATTTTTCTTTGGTAAAAGATTTTTTAAAATTGCATGATCATTAAAAACGACAGTTGGTTAGCCAAGAAGATAATATCTGAATTTTTCCAATGCAAATACCACAGCAAGTAATTTTTTTTCAGTTGTTGAATAATTCACTTGAGTGTTCTACTTGCATAATAAATGACACAACGTTTCTTATCTTTTTTTTTACCTAAAATAGCTCCAATAGCATAATCACTAACATCACATATGATTTCAAAAGACAAAGTCCAATCATGAGGCTATATAATAGAAGTAGAAGTGAGCAATTCTTTGAACTTAAAAAGCTTTTTTGCACTTTTTAGTCCATTCAAAAACGTTATCTTTTGCTAAGAGGTTACACAATAGCTTAGATATTGCGCTAAAATCTTTGATAAGTCTCTTATAAAAACTAGTATGACCTAGAAATGATCTAGTTTCTTTAATAAACTTCAGTGTTGACAAATTAAAAATTAACTCAATTTTAGCCTTGTCAACCTCAATTTTAGTGTGACCAAGTATAATACCATTTGTTACCATAAAATGACACATTTTTCCAATTAAGCACAAGATTTTTCTCTTTACACGTGGTTAAAACCTTTTCCAAGTTAGATAGATAATCATCAAATAAATTAATAAAAATAAAAAATTCATCCATGAAAACTTTAAGAAATCATTCTATCATGTCACTAAAAATGCTCAGCATGCATCTTTGAAATGTAATTGGTGCATTACATAATCTAAAGAGCATTCTACGATAAGCAAATGTACTAAAAGGACATGTAAAAATGGTTTTCTCTTGGTCTTAAGGTGCAATTGCAAGTTGGTTATACCCAGAATACTATTTAGGAAATAATAAAATTCATGTCCTATAACCCTTTCTAGAATTTGGTTCATGAAAGGTAAAGAAAAATGATCTTTCCTAGTCATTAAATTAAGTTTCCTTTAGTCAATGCGCATATGACAACCAGTAACAAGTCTAGTTTGTATTAATTCACTATTTTCATTTTTAACCATAGTAACTCCAAATTTCTTAGGTACAACTTGTGTATGATTCACCTATTTCCTATTAGAAATGGAATAAATAACTCCATTATCTAAAAGCTTAATCACTTCATTTCTCACCACTTTTTTCATTTTAGGATTAAGTCTTGGCTGTATTTCTCTTAGGGGTTTAGCATTTTCCTCTAAATAAATCTTATGTGTGTAAATTAGAGGACTAATTCCTTATATGTTAGCTATGCTTTATCCTAATGCATTTTTTTGCAATTTAAGGATGTGTAACAATTGATCTTCTTGATGTACATCCAATTGGGAAGAAATTATCATTCAAAAAGTTTCATTTACTCCCAAAAATAAATACTTGAGACTCAAAAGTGATGGCTTCAAGTTAAGTTTTGGTGGTTACGGATTCGAACGTATCACTACATTCGATTGTTGTGTTATTCCTTTAAATTTTTGTTTATGATCAAGTGTTTTTTTTATTGTTTATGAATAATTTAAAAAAGAATTACTGTTAAAATTTTTAGAACAATCTACAATATTATCACAACAAGTTAAACATAATTCTAAAAGGTAGAAAAATAAAAAACATTAAAGTGTTCATGAACAATTTTCTCAATAAATTAACTTCATGCATGTCATCATTCTCCCTAGGTTGCTTGCAAATGTTAACATATTCATTTCTAAAGTCATGTTACTGAAAGAAAGTTTTAAAAACACCATTTCGACAATTGATTAAAACATTTAAAGTAGCAAAAAATAGATGTCTTAAAATTACAAGAATGTGTGCATTTGCATATAGAACAAGATGTGTATCCAAGACAATAAAATCAACAGGATAATAAAATTTATCTATTTGAACAAGAACATCCTCTACAACTCCTCTTGAAACTTTTACTAAACAATCAACAAGTTGAAGTGTTGTTGTTGTCAATTTTAGTTCTCCCAACTTTAATTGTTTATAAACAAAGAAACGTAAAAGGTTAACACTTGCACCAAGATCAAGTAAAGTACGCTCCACTTTAGTATTTTCAATTGTACTTGCACTTATTGGACAACTAGGATTTTTATACTTCAGTGGAGTGTTTTGTTTAATGAGTGAACTCACATTTTTTGTTAAAAATGCTTTTTTTTAATATTATGTTTTCTTTTAATATGATGAAACTTGTTTTATTGCATCCAACAAAAGAATGCTAACCTTCACTTGTTTCAAAATTTCAAAGATTTATGAATTTTTTATCAAATTTTGAATTGATTGTTATCTTTAAGGAAAAGGAGCAAGGATTAAGCACTTATCAACAACAATAGGTTTAATTTCTTTATGCTTACCATCATCTTTACTTTCATCTTTTAGCTTTAAAGAATCATTGGAAACTTGGTTTTCAGAAGGAATAGATTAATCAATTCATTTCAAAGAGTTGTAATGAAATTTGCATTTTTAGGATGATTTTCGCTTGTATTAGAGGAAACATGACACTAACTAGAAGAATTAGGTTGAGGTTGAGCAAGAAATTTACCATTTTCTTGAGCGCGCAAAGATACAATTATAGTTGAAAGTGTGTTTTTAATCTCATTGATGGCTTGTGATGTCTGATTATTAATGTTTGTTTAGCCTTGCATGAATACTACTTGCAAAGCCTCCTCAAGATTTTTTGAACGTGGTGATGCATAATTAGGAAAATTTAATGTACCTGGGGAAGCAATTAGATTTGCATTATTACCATTTCTCTAACTAGAAGTTGGATGATTTCTCCATCTAGATAACAAGTTTTTTTAAAAAAAAAAGATGGAAAAGGTTTTTTAAAATTATTCACGACATTTACTTGTTCATGAAAAGCTTCCTTAAAAACAAAAATATTTGGCCATTCATTTGTTAAGTGCATTATAATTTCACAAATGCCACAAATTTTTTCATTTTGCATAGCTTTGACTTTTTGTACTTTCCTTATTTCCATGGCTTTAACTTTTCTAACCAAATTAGCAATCCTAGCACTTAGATCATCTTTTGACTAAGGTGATATTTTTCCTTATTAGCATTTGCAAGACTAGATCTAATTCAATTCTCAAATGGATTGTCACTCTATTAGGATTGTGAATTTTCATGGTTAAGAATTCTAAAGCTTTTTTAGGTTCTTTGTATAAAATTCACCATTACATCTACTTTCCAAAAATTGTTTTGTTTCAAGTGTTAAACCTTCATAAAACAAACTTATAGTTCACCATTTTTCCAAATCACGTGTGAGCAAAAATTTAACAATTCTTTAAATTTTTCCCAACAGTAAAAATAATGTTCCTTTGGATATTGAGAAAAATTTTGGATTTATTTTATGCATTAGCAAATTTTTCAAAAATTCACTTTGCATTTCATGTCATGTGCCAATTGATCCAGGTTTTAAGCAATTAGACAGAGTTTTTGCTTTATCTTTTAATGAAAAAGAAAAAATTTTAGCCTAACTATTTCATAAATGCAAGCTTAATCATTAAAAGTTACACAAGCTTCCTTAAAATCTTTAATATGCAAATATGAACTTTCATATTCTAAAGCATAAAAATTAGAAAGTAATGGAATTATACTTGGCTTACATTTGAAATTGTTAGCATTAAGAGGAAAAATGAAGCATGAAGGGATAGAATTTCAAGGTGACTATAAATACTCACGCATTATTTTCAGAGGTTGACTTTCATGCTCATCATGCACACTTTCATTTTCAGCCATAATGCTTCATGTGTGTGAATAATAAGGATGATCATTTTTTATGTATTAATATTGACTAGAGATTTGCAATGTTCTAAAAATTAAATTGGCACTAACAAGAATGACATGTTTTCTAAAATTATCAACCAACATGGCTTTGGATTATCGTAAGTCTCCGTCTATGCTTTTATAAAACCTGCATGCATGCATGGATCATGCAATAATTATTTATAGGTAAGAGAGAATATTAAAAGCTTACTAATAATCAAAATTTATTAGAGTTAGGAATACATATACTTACTTCATTGTGTAGGGTTGTTCCATCTCACGCTCTTTCATGATCAACAATGCTTATAGCATTGGAAGAACCAAAAGGAGTATGAATAGTGATCTACAACACTTACAACAATGGAAATAACAAAAAGAGTAGCACTAGTGAAATAACATCAGCAAACATATTCATGATTAATGAATAGAGGAGAAATAACTTCTACTAATTAAATATCATAGGAATTAAATAGTTTGTGGTCTTGTTGTCTCACTATTTATAGTAGTGAGATTATAAGAGAATAGGAAACTAGAATTTTATTTGATTTTTATTTTGTAAGTGGTACTTCTCTCTTTCTCCTCTAATTAGTAGGTATATAACAAGTTTAATTTGAAAGTTTTATTTTATTAATTTAAAACTTTCTTATTTTAGAATCAAATCTTATTTTGGTAGTTTGAGAGTCTCGAATTCAATTTACTATATATAATTTTTTTATTGGGCTCAGAATCTGTCATGATACCAAATTCCTAAATAAGATTGATTAAGGTCCATAAATTCTTAATTACGAGTTAAAAATTAGAAACTTTCTTATTTGATTTGCTTTACTTTTTGGACTATAATATTTTATATTTTGTTCCTATTTATTTTCTAGTTATTCATTTGTCTAATCATTATCATCCATAATAGTGTGCTTAAATTTGCCTAAATTACACTTCAAATTTAAAATAATAATAACTCATGCATCATTTGCCATGAGAATCAATGTCTACTTAACATCAAATTGTTGGTATCTACTCTAAATCTAATAGTATTTTAGATATTTAATATATTTGTATCATGATAGTTTTTAAAAATATATATATATATATGATTTAATTATTTCATTATTACATATTTGTGTGTTTAACAAATATAATAATGCCTTTAAAATAGTAAATTTCATTGATTAGATATTATTTTAACATATTTCTAGTCAAATATTATTGTAAATAGGACAACAATAATGCATAAAAAGTAATATATGCAGTGACTGATAACAATATATATGTGTTGTGATATAAAATATCAAGTCAACACATAGGTATAATAAAGTGAACTAATGTATTGGACTGACTCATTATAAGGACACTACGTAAATTATTATATGAGTGTTATAAATAACTATTATAGTAACAATAGTGTGTGATCAATATAGGTTTTATCTCTTTTATATAATAGGAATGATATCTTAAACTTTTTAATTGAGTAAGACTTTTGAAAAATACTATGACCATACTCAAATAAGTTAATATATGATATTGACTTAATTTAATAGAATAAGTCTACTCAGCATATCAAAAAAAATATAAAATTGAACTATATGAGAGTGATAAATTTCATATCTCATGTTTAATTAAGATATTCAGGACCAAAAAATTAAATTATATAGTATTGATTACGGATAAGGTAATATTAAACTACTGACATTATTGTTACTTAAATAGTCATAATGTATTTTTAAACACTACTCATTATTTATAATAATAAAATTAGATTTTAGTATTACTGATAACATTACTAGAATCTATTAGGTTGCACATTAAGATCAAGAATAATATATATATATATATATATGTATGAAGAATCTTAAATGAGTTTATTATTTGTTGAATTATTTTAGTATTGATTTTTACTAAACTTATTATTTAAAGATTGGACTATATTTTATTGGTATTTATTTTATTAAATAAATTAGATTTTATAAAAAAGTTCAATAAAATAGGTTAAGTTTAAATTAAAAACCTGAAATAGCAATATAAATATGTGATATAGTCTTAGAAGTGTGCTTGAAATTTATTTTTTGTATTTTTACTTTTGAAAAAAGAAGAATACATAAAATATCATATACTTAAATGACATGAGCTAACACTCTGAATTAGTTCTGATCGTATGGATATTATAGAGACATAAAAGTAATTGATTTATATTTGTAGTTTGACAAAAAATATTTAACTAGAGGTATGTACATGTTTACTGTTGACATATGCGCTAAATTTAATAGTATTTTATATGTTTGGGTTGAGTAGGTTGAGTAGGTTTGAGTAAGAAGGTTTTTCCCTAAGTTTCGCTCAAAGCACTTAAGAATTTTTTCTCTCTTCTTTTCTAAGAGATCTTCCGTGGGTTCCTTACAAGCATTGTAGGAATTCTCTCGAAAGATTCTTACAGACCTTGCAAGAATTCTCTTGGAAGATAATCTGGAAGGGAATTATCTTCACCCTTTATATAGGCAATTTGAAAATTAAAGTTGGAAAGGATTGCTTGCCATCTGGCAAAAATTTGTTTTGAAACAAGATTTTTGACGTCTTTTCCAAAAACTTCTTTTGCAGATTTGCAATCAATTCGTAGTAAGAAATTTTTGTTGAATAAATCATCTTGAAATTTCATGATGCACAAAACAATTGATAAAATTTTTTTTTTGATTGTTGAGTAATTCTTTTGATATTCGAGCCAGATACCTGAATGATATCTAACAATTGATTCATTATTTAACCCATCTAACTTTTGTTTAAGAATTCCTCCATATCCTATGTCCGAAGCATCAGTTTCCACAATAAGAAATGCACTAGGATGAGGAATTGTTAGGCATAGTATGACCTTGACTTTGTTCTTAATCATCTTAACTACTTGAGTATGTTGATCTGTCCAAGGAATTGGATTCTTCTGTAATCTCTTGTATCATAGTTCACAGATTTGCCTAATATTTGGGAAAAAATCTGCTACATAATTGAGAGATCCTAAAAACCTCTATAATTGGGTTTTTTCTTTGATTTTATTTGAAAATTTGGAAGCAAATTCAATAGTTATATTGATTGGTTGAATAGTACCTTGGTGGATTTGAAGACCTAGAAACCGCACTTTGGTTTAAAAAGTTTCATCTTAGTGGCCGACACTACTAAGCCATTCTTTTTGATTATGTGGAGAAAAATGTGAAGGTGTTTGAAATGTTGTTCAATGGATTTGAAAAATACTAATACATCATCAATGTAAATAATGAGGAATTGGGAATAAGGGTTGAATATCTCATTCATGATGTTTTGAAATTCTAAAAGGGCATTTTTGAGACCAAATGGCATCACATTCCATTTGTAATAACCAAATGGTACGGTAAAGGCGGTTTTGTACCTATCTCGTTCAGCTATTTAGATTTGCCAAAATCTACTTTTCATGTCAAACTTGAAAAATATGGTTGAATCATATAATTTTTTAAGTAGATCTTTTTTATTAGGGATTGGATACCTAATCCATTGTAAAACTTTGTTTAATGGCTTGTAATTGATAACTAACCTAAGAACTCTTTCTATTTCAATATTTTTGTTGACATAAAAGGCAGAACAGCTCCAAGGGGATTTTGATTTACGGAAGAGATTTTTATTGAGTAAATCTTGGATTTCTTTTGTGTAATGTTCAAGGAGGTCATGATTCATTTAGATAGGTCTGGCTTTGGTAGGTATTTATCTTTCATTGAAGTCTTTTTCGTAAGATAAATGAATAATATGCTTTTTCCTTTCCCAAAAAGCATTGGGTAGGTCCGAGCATACTTGTTTTTTTAAAAACTTTTGGATGTCAGTTATTTTTATTTGAATAGTAGGATTTCCTAATTGTTTTTCTATTTTGGAATAATGGATTTCTTTTTACAAGGCTTGGATGTGACTTTCTTTGTTTTTTATTATATTGATTTGTTGATTAATAGAGTTTTGTTAGAATAAAGCTATTTCTTTGTTATTGATGGGGGATAAGAAATTAAAGATGATATAAGTCCCTAGCACTTGAGTGTGGATTCCTTTGTCGTCTACTTGAAAAGGATAGATTTGGGTAAGAAAAGATGTGCCTAAAATGATATTTTGACTGAGATTTTTGACTAAGATAAAACTATTCTTAAAGCAATAATTCTGGTTGCAGATTTGGGCTTTAGATAGCTTATACCTAACATTGAGATTCGATCCATTTGCACTACTAAGCCTTTCATAGGTTTTTTCGTAATATTGAGTTGGAATAATACCTTTTTTAATGCAATTTTGATCTGCTCCTGAATCAACTAAGGCAATTGTATTGAGATGAAAACTATTGCCTATGTGTAAAGAGCTGTTGATATACCATTTTTGAAAATTGATCCTATTAATGAGTTGAATCAAATCGCTAACATCTAATTGTTGTACGGGGTCAAGGACTTGACTTGGTTCAGCTCGCCGATTTGCAATTTGGTCATCTATAATGGCTTTTCCTTTGTTTTTGGTATTTTCTAACAATTCTAACCTAACATTGGTTTGAAGCTGTTGGATCTGTTATTCTTGGAGTTTTTGGTTTAAATCCTTGAATTGTTTCTTGAGTAACTTAACCTCTTCCTGAAGTTCTCCTGTTGTAACCTCTCTAAAAAGGTTTTGAGTAAGGTATTTTTCGAAGATTTTATTGAGACTAAAAGGTTATAGGTTGTTGACTTGGTTTTCTTGGGTAATGATCTCCTTAAGTTTGAGTAAAGATTCTCTCTTAGTATCTGAATCGTCAATCTTGTCTATGATATCTAAGAGAAATTGTTTGTCTTGCTTATTTTTACTGATCATATTGATGCTAGTACAATTGCATATACCATTGGAACAACTACAATTTTGTGTATCTTCGCTACTGCTACTAGTGTTGCCTATTTGTTGGATTTCATTAGAGCTAGCTTGAGTACTATTTGAGTCTTCACTTAATAGAAGTTGACTAAACTTTTCTCTTACCAACGGTCTTATGGCCTCCCTCGGAACTTACTGCCTGGAACACCCGGCTTGCCAACATACAAACAGCTCTCACTGCTACCACCCTGATTCTTCGAATCCTGTATTTTAAAACACCTAAATAACAATAATTTCTCTATGTTTCACTAAAATAATTGTAGAACTAAAAACAAAATCAACGAAATTTTCAAAGCCTAAGATGACCTTAGAGAAAAGTTTAGTTGACTATAAGGTTGTCTATTTGTTGGATTTCATCAGAGCTAACTTGAGTACTATTTGAATCTTCACTTAATAGAAGTTGACTAAACTTTTCTCTAAGGTTATCTTGGTCTTTGAAAATTTCGTTGATTTTATTTTTGGTCTTACAATTGTTTGAGGTATGTCCTGGTTTTTTGCAAGTCCAATAGACTAAATCTTTTTTAGATTTGTATTTACTATTGGGCTGGTAATGGTTTTTGTACTTCCTATTGGACTTATAATAAGACTTATTGAATTGGGCTTTTTGTTTTTTAGGCTTGGAATAGTAGGTAATGTGTTTGGGTTTGATCTTATTTCTACGGGATAGTGGTTGGATTTTTTCATAACCATATTGTTGACAAAAGTTTCCTACGGTTTGGCTAAATGAGTACCTTTCAGTTTTCTTCTTTTCTTTTTGTTCTTGGTATAATGCTAATTCTTCCTTTTTGACAAAAGCAAACAATTGACCATAAATAATTGAATCCCAAGGAATTGAGCTTCCTCCTGTGAATTCAATTAACCTTTTGAGTATTTTATTACTAAAGATTTTGGGAAAACCTAAAATGAATTTTTCTTTCCAGAAAGACGCATTACACTATTGTCTTTGGAAGATGTAGGTGATGAAAACGTCTTTGTACCATCTAAAGTCTCCTAAAGTTAGGCACTTAAAATTGGTTAAGACTATTTTTGAACTTTGTAATTCTTCTTAAGAGTTACTTATGAAATGCATTCCTATAGTATGGATAAAGACTTCTATAGCATTTTGTTTCTCATGCTCGGTAATGAAACCTTGATCATCTTCGATTTGAATTTTTTCGCTATGGTTGAGTATGCTTTGTTGAGTATTTATGCTTAGACTATTGTCCCACCAGTACCTAAGAGATCTAGTGAATCCTGCAACTATATACTTGGCAGCTATGTGGTCTGTATTTTTGAGTGCTTTGTAGGCTATTGCAGCCATGCCTATTTTTTGGAGTAGGTTCATGATTTCATACTCAGATCTGCTATTTATATTCCACTCATAAATGGCTTCTCTAGTGTATTGGGTACTAATGTATTTGGATCTTTCTTCGTATTGGATATCGGTTGGAATAGGTCTTGGGTAATAGTTTCGGGTTGAACTATTCCTCTAGTTGATCTTGGGCCTTTGTTGTCTTTGGACTCTATCGATTTGAATGGGCTCTGTATCACTAGTTTGTACACTATTGGTTCCATCTATGGTATTAACATTGGACGAGCATGATAACATGGTCAATTTTTTGTTGATTTGATCTAAGATGTCTATTTTTGGAAAGGTGATTGGTTCCTATTGTGACTGTGGTAAATTATAAGGTTTGAATAACGGTGGTGAAACGTTGGAAAGAAATTGGTTGGGTTGTTTGTTTTGGATATTATCTAACTTATCTTCTATGTGACTAACCTGTTTGGAAATAGTATGGAGAATATGACTCTGGTAGTTGTTTTGTTTGTAGACTTTTTTGATGTTACCTAAGTTCGTAGTATCTGTATTGGGTCTATTGTCAACTATCTTGAATGGAAATGCTGAAATGTTATTCTCAGAAACCTTAAGATTGATTGACTCTAATAGTGGATGGGCAGATTGAATAATACCATGGTTTTTGGTTCCCATTTCCTAAGTTGACTATGATTGACATTGATATCTATAGTCTTGAAAGGGTAATCTATGTTATGGTTGTCTAAATACATTTGGAACCATGTGAAGAATGAAATGTTGACTTTCAAAGTTGCTGAAGAAATAAAAGAGATTATTATTGATTAAGAATTTTAGATTTACATAGAGAAGTTATTATCATTTAAGTGTTTTAAGATACAAGATTCAAAGAATCAGGGTGGTAGCAGTGAGAGCTGTTCATACGTTGGCAAGTCGGGTGTTTCAGACAGTAAGTCCCGAGGGAGGCCATAAGACCGTTGGTAAGCCTAGGTGTTCCAGTAGCTACTTTGATTCCAGGATTTTGTGTTTTGAGATATTTTTCTACTGATAATTTTGATGTGTAGTTCTAGGATTATTATTCAGTAATAATTTTAATTATGTCTTCTTCAATTAGAAAGCTGTTTAGTTCCAAAGCCAAAGACAACCCAGAGCGATCAAATCTAGAGAACTCATGACCAAAATCAGCAAAGATACCTTGCCCAATATCCCCTATAGCACAATTTATGACATAGGTTACTTTGACTACACAGGTTACCTATAGTACAATCAGCAAAACTTGTGGTTTTTTGCAATCTGTTATTTTTTTCGCAATTCTTGATTAAAAAAAAAGAAAGAAAAAGAAAATAAAAAAAGAAGAAAGAAAAAAAAAGTGAAAAAAAAACGAAAATTTCATATTTCACTTTATCATCAATAACCTAATATTTGTGTATCAAATTTTAAGATTTTTCTTGTGATTCTCAATTTTCAAATCAGTGGGTATAAAATTAAAATACTTTGTGTGAAATTAAAATTTTTAAAATTCGTGACACGATCTTATTTTCATCCTTTATTTTACTGTAGTAAGTTCTAAAGAATTGTTGCAAGAAATTTGTAGTTATTGTTTGTTAGTTTGAAAAGAACCGAAAAAGAATTATTTAGTGGAAAAAGGCAAGAGTGGTGAGAGCATTAGAGGGATAAAAGCCACAAATTTTTGAGTGAAACACGAGTGCAAAGTGATTCATATTCTTGAGTGCAAACAAGTAAGAGAGAGAATTGTGAGATCCTTTTTTTTTTTTAACTTATCTCCTGCAGAAATCATGTTTCAACACGACTACGAAGAAATACAAATAGGGATGAATTCAAGGTTATACATGAAAGTTTTAGTGGGAGAGATGAGACGGATGATGAAGCTAGAATTATAGCAAATTAGTGAATGGTTGGATAGATTAGAAAATGTCAATCGGGAGAATCAGAGGGAAAGCGTTCAACAACAGCGTATAGTAAAAGATTTTAAGGAATACAATAACGGCAGTTTTGAGGAGGAAGATAGATACTCAGTAGGCAGCAATAGGAGGGTTGAACGTGTTAGAAAAGATTGAAATCGGGAGGATAATAATTTGGGCAGCATTAAGATGAAGGTACCTTCATTTCAAGGCAAGAATGATCTCGAGGTTTATCTTGAGTGAGAAAAGAAGATGGAGCTAGTTTTTGATTGCCACAACTACTCCGAAATAAAGAAAGTAAAACTTGTAGCTATTAAATTTTTTGATTATGCTATTGTTTGGTGGGATCAATTGGTTTTAAGTAGGAGAAGAAATAGAGAACGTCTAATAGAAACATGGGAAGAGATGAAAACTGTGATGAGAAAACAGTTTGTTCCAAACTATTATTACAGGGAGTTGTATCAAAAATTGCAAAGTCTTACGCAAGGCAACTAGAGCGTGGAGGATTATTATAAAGAAATATAAATAACTATGATCCGAGCGAATATAGAGGAGGATCGAGAAGCTACCATGGCTAGGTTTTTGGGTAGTTTGAATCGAGAAATTGTAAACGCGGTGGAATTGCAACATTATATGGAATTAGAGGATTTGGTTCACACGGTCATCGAAATTAAGTGTCAACTCAAGAGGAGGGGTAGCGCACGTTTAAATCAAAGTTCGAGTGCATTCTTTTGGAAACCAAATTTCACAAAGAAAAAAGAAAAGCTGCAAACATCCACAACATCCAAGCACAAGTTTGAGCCCAAGTTCGAGAACACCAGCCACATTTTTCAAAGTAAAATTGACACTTCTACCTCTATAAACTGTGACATTAAATGTTTGAAACGTCAAGGTAGGGAACACATAGCAAGTCAATGTCAAAACAAGCGAGTTATGGTGATGCAAGATAATGGTGATATTGTAACTGACAATGAAGATTCTGACACTGATGACATACCACCATTGGAGAATATCACCGAGGAGGAGTATTTAGCCCCTGATGCATTGACATTAGTAACGAGGAGAGCGTTGAGCTTGCAGGCAAAAGAACTTGAAGAAGTGCAGCGAGAAAACCTCTTTCATACTAGGTGCCACGTTAAGGATAATATGTGTAGTATGATTATTGATAATGGTAGTTGTACTAATGTTGCAAGCACAATAATGGTGAAAAAATTAGGACTGCCCACATTGAATCACCCTAAACCGTACAAATTATAGTGGTTAAATGATGGTGGAGAGATAAAGGCAAATAAGTAGGTGATAGTTGCATTTCGGATTGGCAAATATGAAGATGAAGTGTTGTGTGATGTAGTACCGATGCAAGTTGGACATTTGTTGCTAGGGCGTGCATGGCAGTTTGATAGGCGTGTGAAGTATGATGGCTTTACGAACAAGTACTCTTTTGTACTTAATCAACGACCAATCACTCTTGTACTTTTAACACCGCAACAAGTGTATGAGGATCAAGTGTGGTTACGAAAGGAGTGTGATCAAAAGAAAGAGAGAGATAAAAAGAAAACGAGTAATAATTCGAGAGAAAAAATTGAAAGAGAAAAAAAGAGTACAGATTCAGTCATTGAAAACAAAATAGAGAGAAAAACAAATTTTTTTGCAAAAGAGAGTGAAATAAAAAGAGTGAAATTTTTAAATCAGCCAATGATTGTACTTTTATACAAAGAGGCGTTTTTAAATACAAATGAGATTGATCCTGCTTTACCTAACTATATGGTTTCTCTTTTGCAGGAATATGAGGATGTCTTTCCCGAAAAAACGCCATAGGGATTACCTCTTATCCGAGCGATTGAACATCAAATTGATTTTGTACCTAGTGCGACAATTCCAAACCGACCAACTTATAGGAGCAATCTTGAAGTGACAAAAGAGTTTCAAAGGCAGGTAAGTGAGTTGATGACGAAAGGTTATGTGAGGGAAAGCATAAGTCCATATGCCATTCCAGTTTTACTTGTACCTAAGAAGAATGGCACTTAGAAAATAAGCATTAACTGCCAAGCGATCAACAACATTACGGTAAAGTATCGATATCCTATTCCTTGTTTAGATGACATATTGGATGAATTGTATAAAACTTGTATATTTTCAAAAATTGATTTAAAGAGTGGGTATCATCAAATACGTATGAAAGAGGATGATGAATGGAAAACTGTCTTTAAAACAAAATACGGTTTGTACGAATGGTTAGTAATGCCTTTCAGGTTAACTAATGCACCGACCACATTTATGCAATTAATGAACTATATATTGCGTGCATTCATAGGTAGATTTATCGTTATTTATTTTGATGATATTCTCATTAACAGCAAAAATTTGGATGATCATACTGTGCATTTAAAATTAATTTTAGATGTACTTAGAAAAGAGAAGTTATTTGCTAATTTAAAGAAATGCAACTTTTGCACCGATAAGCTTGTGTTTCTTGGTTTTTTTGTAAGTGCACAAAGAATATAGGTTGATGAAGAGAAAATTCGTGCAATTCATGAATGGCTAAGTCCCACAAGCATAGGTAACGTACGAAGTTTTCATAGACTCGCTAGTTTCTACCGACGGTTTATGAAAGACTTTAATACTTTAACCGTACCGCTCACTGAGGTAATAAAGGAAAACATTGATTTTAAGTGGAGAGAAGAGCAAGAGAAGGCGTTTCAGCTCATCAAGTAAAAATTGACAAACGTACTCTTATTAGCTTTACCTAACTTTAACAAAATATTTTAGATTGAATGTGATGTTTTCTAGTGTAGGTATTGGAACTGTGCTTATGCAAGAAAGACAACCGATTACGTATTTTAGTGAAAAGTTAAGTGAAGCAACTTTAAACTACTCGACTTATGATAAGAAATTGTATGCATTGGTTCGAGTTTTAGAAACATGGCAACACTATCTTTGGCCCAAGGAGTTTGTGATTCACACTGATCATGAATCATTGAGGCACTTGAAAGGACAACACAAGCTGAACAAAAGACATGCTCATTGGGTGCAGTTCACTGAGACGTTTCCATACATCATCCGATATAAGCAAGGTAAAGAGAATGTGGTTGCAGATGCACTCTCTCATAGGTACGCATTACTCTCTACTCTTGATGCTAAATTGCTTGGTTTTGAACATATTAAAGAGTTCTATCTTTTAGACCCTAACTTTAGTGAAGAGTATATAATTTATGAGAAGACCCTCAATGGTAAGTACTTTAGACATCAGGGTTTTTTATTTTGAGAAAATAAGTTGTGTATACTGAATTATTCCGTACGTGATTTATTAGTTAGAAAATCACATGATGGAGGATTAATGGAATATTTTGGGATAACTAAAACATTAGTTGTTTTATAAGAACACTTCTTTTAGCCACACATGAAAAGAGATGTTGAGAGAATTTGCGATAAATGTGTCACATGTAAGCAGGCAAAATCCCGAAAGCAACCCCCTGGTTTATACACATCATTGCCCATTGCTAATGAGTTTTGGATTGATATTTTTATGGATTTTGTATTAGGATTGCCTAGGAGTAAACGTGGTAAAGATTCAATTTTTGTGGTTATGGATAGATTTTCTAAAATAGCACACTTTATTCCATATCACAAAACGAATAATGCTTCACATATTGCTCATTTGTTCTTTAGAGAAATTGTGAGATTACATAGTATGCCTAGAACAATTGTTTCCGATAGAAATACTAAGTTCTTAAGTTACTTTTGGAAGATTTTGTGGTGTAAGTTAGATACTAAGTTATTATTTTCTACTAGTTGTTATCCATAAACTAATAGTCAAACCGAAGTAGTAAATAAAATTTTGTCTACTTTGTTAAGGGCTGTTATTAGTAAGAATATTAAAACTTGGAAAGATTATTTACCACATGTTGAATTTGCTTATAATCGTACTGTTCATTCTGCAACTAAATTTTTTTCATTTGAAATTGTGTATGTATTTAATCCATTAACTCCATTAGATTTATCTCCTTTACCCATGATTGAGCGAGTTAGTCTAGATGGCAAAAAAAAACTGAATTTGTTAGGTAGATTCATGAGAAAGCAAGACTCAACATTGAGCGAAGAACGGAGCAGTACACAAAACAAGGCAACAAGGGACGTCACAAGCTAGTTTTTAAACCAGGAGATTGGGTTTGGTTACATTTGAGAAAAGAGAGATTTCTGACGCAAAGACGTACCAAATTACTTCCAAAAAGAGATAGCCCTTTTCAAGTCTTAGAGCATATCAATGACAATGCTTACAAGTTAGATTTACTAGGTAAATACAATGTAAGTACTAGTTTTAATGTTGCTGATTTGAATCTTTTTGATATAGGTGATGATTTAAGAACAAATCTTTTTCAAGAGGAGGGGAATGATTCAAATCATGACACAACTTCAAAGAATTCAATTCAAGTTCTGATTGGTCCAGTTACGAGAGCACAAGTAAAGAAATTCAAAGATGCACTTAATGGGCTAATTCAAGAAATTTAGACCTAAGTAAATTCGTGAAGACCCATTGAGCTTGGTCTACATATCCAGCAAAGATGGATCTGCACGATTCAAACTCTAGAAAAGTCTGGCCAAATCTAAACTTGATTTTTTAGCAAATAAAATAGGAATATTTAGGAGTGTTTGAGTTCATTTATAAATCCATTTAATTAGTCAACTTTTCTTTCTGTCTTAAGTAAGTACAAGATACGATTTTGCCTATAAAAAGACACCTTTGAATAAAAAGCAATCAGAATTCATTAATCAAAAAAATTGAGAGTGATTTTCTCTTTAGTTCTTCGAAGAATTATTTGAACTTATCAAGAATTATTCTTGTGGTGTTCATCAGTGACTTATCGAATAGACTTCCATTACCGTTTGTGGTATCTATATTATACCGAGGTTCTTGTTTTTTTATAAATAACGTGTCGAGGTTCCATTCAAATCTGATCGTAAAACGATCTTGAGTTCATTGTTGAGTTCGGATCTCGTTATTGTTAGCGAGGTTCGTATCAATATTGTAATATATATATGTGATAATACTAAAATTTACCGCATGGATCCTAAAAAACAAGCCATTTATGTTGTATATTTTTTGCTGCGTATATATACTAATTTGATCACACAAATGACATTGAAAAATTAGATCTAATGCAAATATTGTCTATTTTAAATGTTACGCGCGCACATTTTATTCCTAAACACTTCATTTTTTACTTTATACACAAAAATCTCTATAATTGAGACCCTCTCTTATTTCTTCTCTTTTTACAATCTTCTCGTATAGTTATTAAATTTATTTTGAAAGTTTTATTTTATTAACTAAGCACCAATTCTTATTTAGGTAGCTTAAATTGATGTCCGAAATTAAATTTTGTAAACTTTTCCTATTCTAAACACTCTTATTTTTATTTATTTTTTCTTTTTTAATTTATTGACACAATAAATGTATTCCCAATCTTTCTTCTTGAATTTATTTCTAAAATATTGATCTTAATAATTTGGATATATATATATATAAACTCTAGTATCCATGATAATTGTTATCCCTCTAATTAGCATTGGGCAGTTGAACGTCGAATATCGAGGAACATGTATCCAGATCAATAACATCAAATATTGAATTCATAGTTTATAGCCACCATAACCAGAGATACATATAATTTGAAAAGGACTAAAGGTTAAGAAGTTATAGCCAGTTGTATAACCACCTAGTCAAAAGTTAAGAAAAAATGGAGGAGATTCACATAAATGTGGAACAATTTTTGAGAGGACTATTATGCTCTTAAAATATTTTTTAGATACTTTCCAAACTCACACTCAAATTTAAACACCATGTTTTTTCCATCTATTATTATCTTCAATTCGATTTAACCAATTATTGACTTAAGTATCAAAGTTATTTGCCAACAACACGCTGATATCCTAACTCGAGAACTAGAAGTTTACAATCACTCAAACGATTACTAAGAAGATGTGCTTCTTAGCATTTTGCAGGTGAAAATTGAGTGTCTAAAATAACTAGTTGATAGATATCTTCATGGTTTTTTCAACTTTGCTCTTAAATTCTATTAACCTTGACCTAGTATATGCCCCTCAAATTCTAGTTCCGAAGAAAAAAATAAAAATAAAAATACTTTGACCTAGTATATTTTGAGTCTTCAGTTAAGGTAAATGATGTTATTATATATTTTTTTCAAGGGGCTTCAAATAGTTATGTAATTAAAATATATTTATATATTAATAAAAATTTAATAAATTTGTATTTTTATACCAAAAAGATAAGATTTAATTTATTTTTTATTATTAAACACTCATAAATAAATTTATTCCTTGTAGCTCTTTCAAAGATTTAATTCTACTATTCAATTAGTTCTCATTAAAATGATTTTCGTTATTATTACCTATTGAATACTTAGAAACGTAGAAAATATTTTTTTTTCAAATATTTTAGATTAAAAAAATATATAACCTGAAAGTTTTAATTACTATTATTTTATTATATGCTATTATTATTGTTGTTGCTGCTGATGCTGCTGTAATTACTTAGTATAGAAAATACTTTTAAACGGACGCAACTCCCCTAAATAAGAGAAATCAGTACATGCAATTATCCCAAGGATTCAAAATCTGATGGGTACCTGCGAAGACTATCCTATATATAAATACAATTTTCGGTAGCAAAAGAATATGCACTAATGGATGGTTTTGGAAGCCAGCTACTCGAGCTGACAACACTTGGGCCTGAAAATATGTAGAATTAAAGCAAAGGCCAGTAGTGATTGGAAATCATAGAAATTGTGAAATAAAAATTTCCAAATGTTATGAACTAGGGATTTTTCTCGACCAAAATCCAGCTAAATGCAGCAGCGTATTAGCTTTCACGAAATTTCTTATTGGTTGTGGAAAAGGAATCTAAGGCTTTCTTAAATGTAAAGCCAATACTGTACTACGATAACACAAAAATGATATTAAAATTAAAGGCAGCACACACAATTCTCCCAAGGAATAAAATTCTAGTAGGGTGAATGCAAATACTCCGCATACAATTGAATTCTATGCACACAATTTCCATCATGTATTGGAAGTATTAGCATGGGCCTCAGCATTCCTGATACATTTGCAAATAGGACTTCGTTGAGGAGTCTGGACCCAGTGAAAATAAATTGGTTGGGAAATTACCAAGATCTTTGGTTAACTCTGCTGGCGGAGGTTATCAATGTAAGCAATAACAATTTAATTGAGACACTTCCTTGTTGGTTGGCAATCCTTCCAGATCTGAAACTTCTTGTATTGAGATCTAATGGATTCCACGGTCCCATATGTGCTGGTTCGAAAACCATATCCCCCTTCCAGCTTGCAAATCATGAACCTATCTCACTAACAAATTCACCGGTTTTCTGTCCAGACGATTCCTTGGAAGCAATGTAGATTGTGACCGTAGATGAATTTGCAAATCTGACAAATAAAGGGATGGAGGTTGCACCGGCCAATATCTTAACTATTTTCACATCCATTGATCTTTCATGAAATCAATTCCAGGGAAAGATTCTGAGAGTATTTGGGAATTTTAAATTACTCGTAGTGATCAATCTTTTACGTAGCAGGTAGTATTCAATCGCCGTTAGGGAATTCGAAAGCACATGAATCACTAGACCTCACTTCAAACAACCTTGTTGGAAAGATTCCTGGGGAATTGGGAAGTCTTACATTCCTTTCTTGATTAAAGCTTTCGGACGAATCCCTCGAGGCGATCAATTCTCTACATTTAGAAGTGATTCCTTCGCTGGGTTCCTAGAGTCTGCGGTGAGCAATTTTTGATAGTGAAATGTAGCAATGTTATTGATGGAATGCAACAGCAACTGCCGGCTTCTGCAAGTTCTGAATTTGATTTTAATTGGAAAATGTCGAAGCTGGGTTATGGAAGTGGAATTGTTGTATAGCACAATACCTTATTTGATGCAAGAGATTCCATATTGATTGAATTCATGGAAGCAACTTTCCTTGAGAAGTACATAGCTGTGGAAATTAAATATTCATCTATGAGACAGAAACAAAGGAATCTTTATTTATTTATTTTTTTCTTTTTCTGGTGGGTCTAATTGAATCTTCTCTGTTTTAATTCCTTCTCTTTGCAAGTAATCGACAGCTATATGTATAGTTATTTATCAGTCCAAATATATAAACTTAAACTTACTAATTTGTTACGAGCTAAATTTAAGATGGCATTTTGTATAATGCAAAAATTTCCAATGGATAATTATGAACGGTATATTCATATATTATTATAATACTTTGTTTGATACTATAATTTTCAATCTGCACTGTTTAAACAAATCACGGACTATGAAGTAGAAATGAATGGTTAGTCGGTAAACATTCACTTAAAATTTTAGTTGCCTGACTTTCAAAATTAAAGAGAAGCACAATAACTGCAAACATGTCCTAAATGTGATCCGCTCCGGTAATTGCCGTGTAAGTGACAGGAAAACGCGTCCTATTTTACCTATGACAACTTCCACAAAGAAAGCAATCCAGAATCTCTGTTGTAAATCAATTTCCCAGATCTTGCGGGTAGCAAGGGAGTGTTGCGAATGCTTTAATAACACAATTTCGAAACAATAAGAATCATGAGAAGGGTATATGCATAGTTTTACTGCCCCGGCCAGTCTACGTTCATCCAAGAATTATAAAGAAATTGACTAAATTCCTGAAACAGAAAATTACAATAACAGTTAGCGGTAAAGAGGACTCCAAAACATGCATATTTTAAACAGACTACAACTAAAAACAAAAAATAAAAAAAAATTGAACACACAGCAAAAAGTATAACTGCTTCACAGAAAGATGGGAAAATCTTGGTCTCTGTTTTAGGCTGTATTTTATTTTTGGTCTAAACACTAAATATGATTCAATTTCAGTCATTTAGATATTCTAAATGTGCTTGTATTTGAACTTAACACTGCAAAATTGATAATTATATCCAGATGTCATGAATGAAAAACAAACACAGAATTCATATTTAAATATTCTAATGAATTTAGATTTTGGTAAAAAAAAATGATAAATAAACGCTATCTTATACACAAGTGTGTTATTACGAAAATCAAGGATTTGTTGATGACAATTGTACATAACTCAACTTGCAATTTTTATGCCACATCCAGGTAGGCACACACCTTGACCTCATTGATCATCTCAAGTTACATGAATTGGAATTTTACCTAAATCAGATGGTAGTTTAACAGCTGATTCTCTAAAGCTTCACGCAACTAATATTATCCTTTATTCATTTCATTTAAAGCTTTAGTAATAGGACAATAACATGGAATAATATGTTCCTTGCTAAACCAACTGAAGCTGGCTTCATTGACAAAAACATAAAATACTGACCACTCTTGAAGAAAAGGACATGAATACATTTTTTTTTTTTTTGGAGTAATGATCAACCCTCGTTTCCAGCAAAATACAATTGCAGGCCGGAATGAACTTTAAGGGGCTCATTAAAAACGTGTTTTATATGTTTATTCAACTGCAAATTTCTTAAATGTGTAAATTGGAATTAATATTCTATAAATCGGCTCGAGGTACTTGGCCAGTAGCATGGAACCAGAAGGCAAAATGAAATTAAATAAGTTGCCTAGGCTAACTTTTTGTTTCACATCTCTGCAAAATGCTCTTCACAGCAACATTGAAATGCGTTTATAGAATGATCATCATCACCGAAGTCAATCCCATAGTCCTGCAGTTAATTTCATCCAAACCATAATCACAATGAGCAAATGCGGATTGCTTTCTTCACCAAATTTAAACTCAATTTTTTATTTTTCTTAATCAGTCAGCCACATTCATCACTTTATGTAGTTAACTTGAAAGGGAAATTAGAGGGGGCACTAAATGGTACACCCCAATTTGATACGTGAAGTCTTCTCATTTTTTTCTTCCTGAAAAGCAAAGAAATAGAATATTTCCTCAACATACAAAATCCGATTCATGTGCAAGTTGTGCAAGATGTAACCTAACAAGAATAAAACATACAACAAATCAAAGACCTTGTGAACAAATAGGCGATGATGCTCTATGAAAACTGAAAATGAAAAGTCCCAGAAACGGCTGATAGAAAAAAAACTAAAGTACCAGCCAGTTGCAATCATTCCTCAACTATAATTGTCTGTACCTCTTAAGAGATCCTTCAATTGCTTTTCTTTAAAAAAAAGGTGAAAAAAAAACCACTGACGCAGACAGAAAAGACTTACAACTTTGTTCGCTAGATCGTCAGAGTGCAATGTTGTAGGATAATAGGCCGATGTGCGTTTCCAAGTTTCTCATTTATAATTTACATTCCAATCAGATTATAATCTTACAGATTGAGTTGAAAAACAGAGAAAAGAATACAATCTGTAAATAGAACAGCCTTGCCATGCCATAAAACATATCTTGCATTATGAATGCATGCAGCTGGCATACCTTGTGCTTGTAGTGCATACCATTAACACTACAAAATTTATGACCAAATTAAAAGACAAGGAGATATCCGTCCCGCATTGCGACCAATACTAAGCATCAGTGCAAATCATAGTTTAAAAAAAAATCCATGACAAAAAGAAAATAGCTAAAATAACAAAAATTCAAGCAATACCTAAACCCACTTACCCAGGTCCGTTCTTCTAAGGCAATTACTTTCCTTCTTGTTTAAAAAAAAAAAAAAGGCAAACTGCACATAGGAAAGACAATCAAGCTTTTGAGATTTATTTCTTCCCAAATATCAGATAGAAAGGATTTTTGAAATATTGCACAGATGTAGCCAGTCAGATCCATACACGACAATAATGGCGGTCGCCACTCCGACCGGAATATCAATAAAGTTTGCAAAAAGCATCTATAATGTTAAGAAAATAATTATATTGACAAAAAGCAAGAAGGAAATCATAGGGGAAGAGAGGTACAATCTCTAAAAGGAGTAGATTAGTGAAGGAAAGTTCAAAGGCAAACCATCAACATGATCATAAAACATGCAGAAGACTTGTAATTGACAATATAACTATAAATTTCTTCATTCTAAAGGGTCGTCACAAGCACAAAATATTAGCTATTTATTTTAAAATATTTTCAATGTCCGGGAGAATATAGAACCCCTGTGTGCCATTCAAAGAGTAAAATAGCATTTATTGTTAAAGTGAAACAACCTATGCAACCACTACAATATGCATGATGCATATGCAAAAGTCAAGTGAAATAGAAATGTTACCTATACGAAGTTTTGCATCCCAAGTTTTGAGTAAAAGGTGATGTCGAAAATTCATAAGAATTGGCGCTTAAATTTTTCAAATGGTAGAACAATGTCCCATCTAAACATTTTGAGGCATGTTCAATGATGATTAATTTGCAGCTTCAATAAATGGCAGACAAAGCCCAGCTTAAGGCTCACAGCTTAATAGTGTATAAATAGATTGCATTGCCTGTCGATCTAAAATGCAAATAGCATCCAGAACATTATTAACTATGCCTTAATGTTTCAATTTCCACTTCCGTTTCTGTGCCTAAGATAAAAAAGGATAAAATGTCCGGTTGATCATTAATACTGGACAAAATGCTACAGACCATAGCATAGAATGCAACAAATTTTAGCACTAAATACAGCTTCCAGCCATTACCATAACAAAAGGTCTACTAATAGTAGAGTAATAAGCGAGTACCTGGACAGAACCGAAATCAGTTCTGGATGATGTGCCATGCCACTAATAAGTTGCTCTGCTTTCGGCTTATTACAATGAGAAGTGGGAACATTTTCTCTCAAGCAACAAGAAGGGCCATGTCCAACCAATGAATGTCTAAGATAAACTGTTTGTGACTCTGTTGTCAGTTAATTTCTTTTTCTCTATGAACCAAATGAGATGAAGGTTTCTTACTTCCTTGAACAGAAATAGTCATTGCTAACCAAACATGATTTTTCCTGTGTCTTAAATTTAATAGCAATTCATAATATTAAAAGAAATTCATAATAGAGGCAGTTTTGTACATGCATATGTTTGTCATATTCGTTTAATATCAACACAAATTTTTGAATAATGTGACACTTCTGATAGACCCTTCAGTAATGTGCTGACCATCATGCAATAGAAAAATGTGACGGAAATTTAGAAAATTGAACATCGCTCATAACCAGAAATTTCAACAAAAAAGAATAATGAACTTGACCATAACTTCACCAAGAACAAGTTCAGCATTTTCCCACATCTGATTTTCAACCAATATCAATATTCATCACCATCTAGTTATCATTAACACAGCCAACATTCACTGGACACTTCTATCAAGAGTCAGTTCAATACTAGCTTAAGTCATTAGTGACGATTTTCTCACTCATTGAAGAACTAAATGCCTCTAATGCATGCAAATTTTTATCAAATATTTCATCTAGAAAATCGCTGAGGCAATTCCTACTTCAATGAACCAAACAATCATCTATTTTTTACTGTAGAAACTTGTCCACTGCTCCCAGTGAAATTCATCAGACAATTCTCTATCTTTAACAAGTTCAAATTTCATAAATTGTTACCTACTGCTACTTCTGAAACTTTTTATGACACAGAAGTTGTAAGTAATAATGAACTATATTCATGTACATAAAAAGTATACGAAAATGAAAAAGGGAACACAATAAAAGAGAAGAAAACAATGCCATCGTACTTTGGCTATCAACAGTAATATCGATCTATGAAGCCATATTAGAATCATACAACACTTTGACATTAAAAAATAAAGAATGGATGGATGATCAAGCTTTTTCACTTCTCCAGAAGCTCTTTCAGCCACAGAATTGCACGCACCCTCGCTTCATAATCCTCTAATCCTTGGCAAAGCTTCTCCATCAGATAAATCGAAGGATACTCCCCATCTTTACCTTCTCCGAGTCATTGAGATAAGACCCTGCTGCACCAGGGTCCCATACTTGGTTAAACAGCAATACACATCTCATGCTTCCTCTCACCCCATGCATCAAAAAGAGTTTTGCTCTCACAGTTCTCTGCCTGCAGTTTCTTTAGCTTACCTCCAATTTCTTTCATATTTAGACACCACTGTAGCTTGATGATATGCATCCCAGCACCATCACTAAAACTAGTCCTATGTTCCCCAGTCTCTCGTCAGTCTCTCGTCAAAATGCTTTTTGTCAATCTGGTTGCGGACCACAGTGAACATCGGAGCCACTCAGATCATTGGAGCCAGTCCCACAACCTCCGACAGGGTTTTCCTCCACCTAACTTCACAGACAATGATTGGGATTAGCTTCAAATCCAGCATTTGATGCATGCTTCAAATCCAGCATTTGATGCATTTTGTTGCATCATTTCTGAAGGTGGGCATGGCATTTTTCCTTCAAAATTCTTCTAGTATTTGTGGTAGTGCTAAGGGAAGTAAATGGCTAGCATGCTACGATCAAGCTAAGATTTATGCCTATGAGCAATACATTCCCAAATGCAAAATTGAAAGGTAGTAGAGTCACTGATCCATATGATGACAAAACTATTCATGAGAATTACTACACCATTGACATTCAGCCTTTGTTTGAAAGTATGGGGCGAGTAAGGCAGCTAAGAACTGATATAGTGGCAGTATATAAAGTTGAAAACTAAATTCTTGAAAAAAGAGCAAAAGTTGAGCAGATTCTGTCATTGAAGCAGGGACAAACAGAAATTTGCATCAAAGAGATTTTGACAGTGTAGTAATAAGTCCCAATAAAAAAATGGAATAATACTTGATATCTAACTAGTTTTTTACTTCAATGTAGATTATAAAATGCGCATAGAAACTTCGCAACATGCAGAGTAATACATAAAACATTTTTAAAAGCCATGTAACGTACCTAGTGAAATGAATAAATATCATGTGCATTAAAGGAACAAACAAAACAACAGTCTCTTCGATATCAAGGTTTGAATGAAGCAAACTTTTGTTGGTAGATTATCTATCCCACAGGGATGCTTTTAATAAACTGAATTGCATTTGTCAAATGTAGTATAAACAAGACTGTGAAGAGCCTATCAACCAGTTCTTCAACCTTCCTTCTAGGATCGGTGATGGAGAGAGAATCCGTTTCTCCAATTCAGTTACTGCAGTATCGTCTCATCAAATCATCATTACCAACATCATACTCCCCCAATTGCATATGCTTAGCGAGGGTAAGAGAAATGAAATAGTGAATCTATCTTCTCAGACAACAAAACTGTTTCCCAAACACTACCAAAGCAAGGGGATCACTGCCATTATCAATAATACTAATGTGCATCAGATCATGACATTATATAGTTGTTCTGAAAGGAACCTCACAATATGCCAATAAAGATCAACAAACATCAAAATCTTATTTCTTGTATCTTTCATCGAGGCAACCATTGACAACAAACAATTATTTTTCCTAATCCAAAACAAGATAGGACAAAGAACCGAACGTAAACCCAGGGTGAAAATGGTGAATCTAACTGTGCAGATGATAAATGTTTCTTCACGCAGAACTGCCAAAACCAAGGAGTCATTGCAACTACGAGATGTTCGAAAGTGCATTCCCTAGAGTAAGACTAAATTGTAGAGATCCAACAAGGTTCAGGCAAGCATTATATCATATTTCTGTTCATTCTTAGTTATTTAACAGCTAAAAGCCAATCAAGAAGGGGCAAAGATCAAAACAAAATCTGATGGACTTACAAGCTCTAATACAGACAGCCATCTTAAGCAATGAAATTAAGAAACATATAAGAGCAAACACATTAAGTATTTTCATTTTCTTTCATGTCTTATCATTTTCCCCGCCAATTTACCTTCTTCCCCTTTTTGTTATTTCAAAAATTCTTAAGCCAAACTGCAAAGCAAGTACTAATATTACAGCAGCAAAACTAATCATCATCCTTAAACTTTTAAGCAAAATGGCCAAAACTAAGCTAACAGTAGACCTTTAAAGCAGCCATCTAATTCACCACAAATTACAATAATACTTGCATATGATTTCTAGTGGCATCCTCTTGCATAAGATACTGCATCAAAGATATATGTAAGTCCACACTTGGAAGTCTCCAACCACTAAAAGATATCCAGTGTAAAGTTCCATGTTTTTCCAAAATGATAAATCATGATAGTAACTGAGAAGTGGAATTTCATACATGCACGGCCCAAAAACAGGTTCCAGTTGCATGAAAAAGTAGTTAAGAAACTCAAACAGAAAAAGCTTTGAGATAGAACCCCCTACGCAATCAAGGATGTAAAGTTGACTCCTACAAAAGCATTGCACAAACAAACGTGACTTTTACAAGTAGCAGCCTTGCAGGCACTTTAACATGAACCAAATCATAATCTATGTTGCAAAAGTTGTGAATTTAAGGAATATATATATCAGAAGAAGGATTTGATAGTTCTAATACCAGAAAACGAAAACCAACAAATCAGAAAAAAAAAAAAAAAAAAAAAAGTAAATAAATTCCCTACAATATTCTGTATAAGTTTTAAGTAATGGAAATCAACAATTTAATAAGGAACTATCAATACTAAATTGATTAGCTTTGGTATAAGATCCCGATTAAAATTTTAATTAAGTTATTGAAAGAAAGACCTACAACTTTGATAAAAAATATTGGTATATGATAAAAGCAAAGACTAATTACAAATCAGTAATAAACCATTTCTGTAAAATGAATTTTAATGCAATGTACATGCATACTTAATCTTTACCATGTTGACAATTCCACAATGAATTGCATACTAAGTGTGATGGTATGTGGTATAAAGAAGGAACTTTGTAACCACAAGGAGCCATTATTTCCAATGTGCTTTTAAGAGAAGTGTTTGTCGGAAGGGTACTTTCTCCAATTACATTACCACAGCTTTTCTCCTGTCATCAAATTAATATCTTGGATCTCCAACTACATAATATTCTTAGCATTTAGAAAGGGTAACAAAAATGAATTGCAAATGAATATCACTTCGCATACCACAGAAATTTGACACATGAAAACACCAAGGCAGAAAATGATTGCCGTTAGTCAGATTTATTATGTTCCATTACAAAGATAAAATGCATTACTCTTTCTTGTGCAGATAAGCATTAGATAATCTCTCTTCCATTTCTTTATAATTATTCTGAAAGCAACTTTTGTATCAAGGATTGATGACTGTTAACATTTAGGTAAAATTTAAAAAATTTTAAGAAAACAAGTATTAGATATAAAAGAAACCCAACATCAGCACAGACTTAACAGAATGATATTAACACTCAAAAGTGCAGCCAAAGAATTGCTGAGTATACAAGAAAGCTAACCCATCTATATGGAAAATCCAATTGGGATGCATTTCCCATATGAATATTAGCAAATATTTACTTCACTAAAGATTATAAAACAAGCACAGAAAATCATCAACATACACTGAAAGCATATTCAAAAACCAATTAAGTATAGCAATTCCTAGACAAATGACTAGAAATCAAGCACAAACGAATAGAATAAACTACAATTTCTCCGGAATTAAGGTTAAATGTGACCTGCTTGCAAAATTTGGGCAGAACTATTATCTTTAACTCAGGGATATTCCTATATAGCGAATTGAATTTAATAAGTTGTGGTGAAAGCAAGGAAAGGCAATATCGACCACTTTTTTGATTTTTTTGGAACGGTAATGCTATTATTAGATCAACAATCCAATCATGTAACTCCCAACTACATCTACTTATCAAAGATAAGAGAAATAAAATTGTAAATCTATCTCGCAAACCACAAAATTGTTTCACAAACACTACCATAGAAGAGGAAGTGTTGGCATGACTAGATTATGCTATGATCTTTTCCATGTCCTTCTAACTATTTAGTAAGCGAATTAATGATAGTAGATAGCCAATGGAAGAAAAACAAATATAAAGATTCCATTTTGCATTATCTTTATTCACTTTTATTTACCTCTCTTTCTTCTATTTTTCGTTCAACACAACAAAACTTTCTTTAGTTTCTTTCAGTTTTTTCTTTTCTTCGTCAACTCAAGTAACTTTTTCTTCTTTTCGTGGTTTATACCTCAATTTTTTCTGACGGGAATGCAAATCTTACTGCAACAACAGAAAACCACAATCGTTCGGCTTCAAACGAACTGAAAACAAAAGAAAATTAACAAAGAACAAAATGACAAGACTTCAGCCAGCAATATAATTTTCCTGTAAAAGAAATAAGATCCAAAGAAAACACATCAAAGAAAAAAATTACGGAGACGAAAGTTAGGGTTATTTGTAAAAGTTTAATAGTTTGATACTACAAACACAAAATTTTGCATGAAAAATTTCTATGCAGGAAAATAAAGCCATCTATACAAATCATTCAATTTTTTTCGCAAATACCCAGAATCTGAAAGCCAGAAATACCCAGATTACAGATGAAAATTGCGTGTGACAAAACCCCATACGGGCAAAATTTTAATATGCTAACATTACCAATCAAAATTGCAGCCAGAGAATTGATGTACACAAAAGAAAGTTAAACAGTGTAAAGTTCCCAAAAATTTAAAAAAAATCATTTTTCCTCCGCAGAAACCCTGAAGCTGGAGTCCAGAAATTGCCAAATAAGAAGAGAATGGCCCACATCTCATTGGAGAAAGTCTCTATTACTCCAACTAGCCCAATGTCATTTGCGAGCACAACTGTCTTTCCTGACAGTGATTTCTGACCGCGCTTCCCCGATGTGGTTTGGACCCACAATTGAAGTCCCTAAGAATAACTTTCGACTGCTACCGATATTGTTTTTGCGCACAAGTGACCTTTCTGTCACTGATTTCTTTTCGCTCCTCCCGATATCGTCTGGACGCACAACTGAACTTCTCGACAATTCCCGACGCTCCTTCGTTTGGCGCAAAGTTCCTTCTTCGACATTAATTTCCAGCCTCTCCTCAGGATATCGTTTTTGCGCACAACTAACCTTAATAAAAGCAATTTCCTATCCCTCGTCTAATTATTGGCCAAGCACAACTCTCAATCTCCAATCATTAGTTTCCGAACTCTCCTGCCGATGCCGATCGGGCACACAACCGACCTTCTTTACAGTAATTACCGGAGTCATCTCTCCGACGCTCCTCCCATTGACGGTGATACTAGTAATTCACCTCTTCGAGAGTAATTAACTTGAGAGGCATTGCCGGCAGTTCTTGCCACGAGAGCGGAGATGAACTCGCGAGAGCATCATAATCATGGCGAGTCCAGGGCTCACTCAGAATCTCCCAAGCGGTGCTTATAAGCTTGAAAGCACCGAGAGTGGCCACAGAACAGAAAAATATCGGGTCAATTTTCTTGTCTTTGTGATCAAGCAATCCAGAGTCTATATTTAATATCCAAAACCGCGCACTAATCAATCTCTCGGGACGGAGTCTTCTTATTTGCAGCGGTCCAATGAATGCAATATTATTTGGTTTTTCCAATCCTGTAAGTGTTGTTGATCACGGAGCAGAGGGAGATGGAACAACCTTATACAATGAAGTATATGTATTTGTAACTCATATTTTGATTACTAGCTAGCTTTTAATATTCTCTATTAAATACAAACAATTATCGCATGATACATACATTGCAGGCAGACTTTCATGAAAGCATGGAAAGAGAATTACGATAGATCAAAGTCAGTCAAGTCTGTTGATAATCCCGAAAAACAAGTCATTCTTGTTACAGTCAATCGAATTTTCAGGACCTTGCAAATTTTTAGTCAATATTAAGGACGGTCATTTGCTGTGCCTTAATATTGACTAGAGATTTGCAAGGCTCTGAAAATTCAATTTGCAGTAACAGGAATGACTCATTTTCCGAAATTATCAACCTACTCAACTTTGGATTATCGCAAGTCTCCTTCCATACTTTCAAAAAAAGCCTGCTTGCATGCGTGGATCATGCAATAAGTATTTATATGTAACAGAGAATATTAAAAGCTAGCTAGAAATCAAAATATATGAGTTAGAAATACATATGCTTCATTTTGTAGGGTTGTTCCATCTCGCGCTCCTCCGTAATCAACAACGCTTACAGCATTGGAAGAACCAAAAGGGTAGCACTAATACAACAACAGCAGCAGCAGCAAACATATTCATGATGGATGAACAGAGGAGAAATAACGTCTAGTAATCAAGTATCAGAGGAATTAAGTAGTTTGTGGTCTTGTTGTCACTATTTATAGTAGTGAGATCATGAGAGAATGGGCAACTAGAATCTTATTTGATTTTTCTTGTGTGAGTGGTATTTCTTTCTCTCTTATAATAGGTATATAGCAAGTTTAATTTGGAAGTTTTGTTTTACTAATTTAAAACTTCTTATTTTAGACTCAAATGTGATTTTGGTGGTTTGAGAGTCTCGAATTCAGTTTACTGTATATGCTTTCCTTGTTGGGCTCAGAATCTTTGTCTTGATACCGAATTTCCAAATAAGACAGATTAAAGTCCGTAAATTCTTAATTACAAGTTAAAAACAGAAAACTTGCTAAATTTAATTTGCTTTGCTTTTTGGACTATAATATTTTAGATTTGGTTTCTATTTATTTTCTAGTTATATGTCTGTCTAGTCATAATACGTCTACAATAGTATATTTAAATTTACCTAAATTATACTTGAAATCTAAAATAATAACGACTCACGTATCATCCACTTGGAACCAATGTCTACTTGACATCAGACAACATTGAAAAATTGGATCTAACCCAACAAATATTGTCCATTTTAAATGTTTTGCGTGCACATTTTACTCTCAAACACTTCGATTTTTGACTTTACACTCCGAAATCACTGTAGTTGAGATGCTCTCATATTTCTTCTCTCTTTACAATCTTCTCGTATGGCTATTAATTTTATTTTGAAAGTTTTATTTTATTAATTAAGAACCAATTCTTATTTCCGTAGCTTGAGTTGAGTGTTCAAAATTGAATTTTGTAGATTTTTCTCGTTCTAAACAATACTATTTTTATTTTTTTTTCTTTTTTAATTTATTGACACAATATATGTATTCCCAATCTTTTTTCGTGAATTAATTTCTAAATTATTGATCCCAATAATTTGGAATTAAGTTTTATTGGAAAGTTGTGTTTGGTTATAAAGAAAACAAAGGAAAATGAAAAAAAAAATTTCAGGGTATTTCTTATTATTGAACTTAATCATGAAGTACAAGCTACGTACAGTATTTATAGTAAGAAGACTCTTGATTAACCCAAAGGACTTACAGCTAATTAATAGAATTTGTAACAGGATGACCACAAATAACTGACTAAAACAACCAACTACACTAGCTGATAACTTAACCCTGCTTTTTCATTCTGCCAGCATGATAGCTCCCTTATTTGTTCTTACTCGTGTCATGCTTCTTTATATGAGTACTAAATTAATACAGCCTTACTCAGGTCAAGTTTTAAAAGTTAATTTTGTTTAAAAAAATAAGTTCTGAAATGTACTTCAAAACATTAAATATCACATAAAATTGGTTTATATTGTGTGCACGCACGGTTGCACGTGTATACATGCAATAGAATTGTCCATCATTAGGCCATCAATTTATTGATAAAAGAATTTTAACACGTGCCTATCTTTAAGGTTCGTTTGTTTTAGATTTCGAAAGAAAATTTGATGTAATCCTTCCTCTGGATTTAACGACCATTTATATTTACTGTTAGTAAAAGGCCAAGACCGTGTACTCACCACTAAATCACTTCTTTTCTTGCATCAAATTCATCGAATACACACTTCAGCTTCTACTCATTCATTCACTTAATTAGAACACAAAGAGAGACTGTCAAAAGATTATGATCCCTCGAAGCCCTTCTATTGGCAGGCTTGTAGATGAAATATAAACTGGGCTAAGTTGTAAAATCATTTTTGATTGAAAAATTTAAGGAGACAATGGCGTGTTCAGAGGAATACCAAGCTGGTCTTGGGAAAGAAAAGCAAGCGCAAGCGATAGAAAGGTAGTCCCTCACGTGTTCACGCAAACTACTAGAAAATGGTGAGATCATTAGATCATTAGTGAAAGAAGGATCAACGACGAGCTATACAGAGGATAAGAGTAGAAGGAGTCCATCTTCTTTGAAGATCAAGGAAGAAATCGAACAATTATGCGAAATCAAACAAACAATATAAACTAAATCTCAATTGAAAAAAAAATAATAAGTGAAATCTATTCTACACACACACACACACACACACACACGCACGCGCGCGCGCGCGCGCGCGCGCGATGGTCTTATAATTTAATCATTTCATCTCGTAGATATTTTATCAAAAATTTTAGAATATAAAACAAATCTATTCTATTAAATTATGGCTATTAAAACTTTTTTATTTGAACAAATAATAAAATTTTAAAAACTCTTTTCAAAATTGTTATAATCATAGACTTATATTATTATTTATATCAAATCTATATTATCTGTAGTAGCAAATTCTTCGTCAAACCTCCATAACTTTTATGTGCTTTTCATATTATGTAATTATTATACCATACCCAATCTCACTATAGACGAAGAAGGTTTAGTATCAAAACATATATAATCCGCGTACAAATTACATGAAGACCTCAAGTGTAGGGATTAGTTATACTATCGTAACTTATAAAAATTTTATAAATATGTAAATAACAGAAAATATGAATTCTCAAGCAGTTCAATTCATGATATGGATCTTAAACAAATTCATTAATGTCACATAAATGAAATAAAATAATAAAATAAAATATTAATTTATTTGAATATCTTTGGTCCTGCTAATTCTCAACTTTTTCCTCCAAAATTGATGTTTTCTTGATTTATTTTGTATAAGTGATGTAGTAATCAAACAAGTGAAGTGTCATTAATTCAAGTGAGCATAGTCAAATGGAGGGAATAGTTTGGGTCTTTAAATGGAGCTCGAGGCTAAATGAGCTAAAAAGAAATTGAAAGTTGAGCTGAATTCAGTTGTGATGTTTGAGTATATATGAACTGGGTAAGTTAAGGTATTTATGGGTTAGTCTTGGATTGAGTTAAAATGAATGCTAATAGGTTGATTGTGTATAGCTAGGATTTAAGTGTTTACAAGTTTAGTTCCTTGATTCTTATTAGCTCTATGTACTTGTTCTTAACCAATGTCCACGTATTAGAATAAGTGAATATCTTTACTTTTAACTTGTAAAATTAATTATTTTTTTTCTCTAAGGAAGCAAATATAATATATATCAATCTAAATTTAATTTATTAATATCTTAATTTTGATAATTTTATAATTAAAAATATTTAAAAAAGATAAGATCTCATAAATTAAATTTAAATTAAATTTTTTAATTATTATTTTAACAAATTTATATTATAAGTAGTTAACATTTATTATCGATAAAATTTATAAATAAACTATTAATTTTATTAATTAATATAATAATACACAATTACATATTTGCCCCTGCTAAATCTAACACATATATCAACATCTCCACTCGCTTATTATTTATGCTGTTTTTTTTTTAATTATTGAATTACAAGCAAAATAACACCTCCATCGTACCAGTGATAGACCTAATGAAACAAAACACTTCAGTTTTTTGCCTTTTTTGGGTGGCCGGAGTTCCTAGGAGATAGCTTTGGTTCGTGCGCATTAGAAGTAAACATGAGTTGCTTTTGTCAAGAACTATAATCAATTGCTTTCGCCAAAGACAATAGGTGATTCCTCCATCAGAGAGAATTTAAAAAGGTTCGAGAAACTTGCTTCTTCTTCTTCTTTTTCTTCTTCCTCTTTTTTTTTTTTTTTTTTTTTTAAGGCATTGGCTTTGACTTATTCATCTTTTGTCCTTAAGGTGGATGGAAGAAATCAAGAAATTCTCACCATGTGAGTCAACTTTCTCCACTATCTAGGGACCTTCTACACTCCGATTAAAACTGTCTTTTGGTGCACTGTTTTATGACAGTGTTCGGACAGCCCTCAACCATCCATGTTAAGGATATAGTCAAAGGTAAAGCTAAGGTAGCTGATAAATGACGAAAGCTAAGCTGTTGATTTGTTAGCTGCTGAGCGGTGCAAGCCGTACAACAATTATTATGTGTTTCCGTAATTTTAGGAGGTTGTTGGTAATATTTTAATTGGATCAGTTAGTTTTCAGCTTAATGATTAGTATAAATAGCAGTTGAAGTTCCTTTTGTAATTCATTCATTGAAAAATACAAAAATAAATAGAAGTTCTTTTCTTAGTTTTTCTTCCCGACTTTTCTCTTCATTTTCCCTTTACACAAATAATTTAGATCTTGACTTAGGTATCAGAGCCACTAAAAGCAAATAATGGCTAATTCAAATTTATCTTACTCAAATGCTTCAGCAAACACTCCCTTCTCATTCGTTGCACCTATCAAACTTGATGGAATAAATTACTTGGTCTAGAAATCTCAGATCCTTCCTTCGATCAAAGGAAACAGTTTAGAGGAATACATCAATGGTGACAGAACAGCACATGAAAGATATGTACCTGGAGAAAACCTTAATCAAATAACAGAAAATCAAGATTATGTGTTATGGCGTAGACAAGACCAGCTTCTTCTTGGCTGGCTTTTATCCTCAATGAATGAAACTGTACTTAGCCTGGTAATTGGATGTAAATCATCCTATGAAGTATGGAATGCACTAGAGAAGCAATTCGGAAGTCAATCGAAGGTAAAAGCTTTGCAACTAAGGCTTTAATTGCAATCAATCAAAAAGGAAGCAATGTCGATTACGGAGGATTTCTTGAAAATGAAAAATGCGGGCGATAATAGGGCAACAGCTAGAACACCAATATCAGATAATGATTTCATTCTGTATGTGTTAGAAGGACTGGGATCAGATTTTAATTCGGTTATTATTCATATTATTGGAAGATTAGACAATATCAATATACATGATGTTTATTCCATGTTGCTTACTCACGAATGTAGATTGGAACAACAGAATTCAGCTTGACTGGAGAAATGCAAGCGAACTATGCACAAACGAGGCAGTTTCAAAAGAAGAGTGGATATCCTAACTATGAAGCACATGCATAGCAAGATTTTCAGAATCCTAACTATATGATACAAGAAAGAGGTAGTGGTGGCTTTAGAGGATCTCAAGAAGGGGAGGACATTTCAAGGTGGAAGAGCTTCCAATAAAGGAAGAGGTGACAACAAGCCAACCTGTCATATCTGCTTAAAATCTAGTCACATTGCAACCCTATGTTTTCACAAGTACAACAAGGAGTATGTTCATGCACCACCACAGAATCAATATTTTCAACAACATTATCAGCAAAGCTATTAAAAGCCATCAGCTAATCAAGGACAGGGGCTACTTATCTAACTAATGCAGAAAGAGGAGCTGATAAAGGGTGGTACATTGATAGTGGTGTAACTCATCATCTTACAAATGATGTTCAGAAATGAATGTGCATGAAGATTATAAAGGTACTGACAAGTTAGTCATTGGCAATGATGATGGTTTGGCTATCTCTCATATTAGTATTATGACTTTAATCATTAAATTAGTAAGTACATCTCAAAATCATAAAATTCTCTTTAAAGACATGCTATGTTTGCCGAATATTACAAAAAATTTGATAAGTGTTTCAAGGTTGATCTCAGATAACATGCTAACAGTTAAATTTTGTGATCAATATTATTTTGTTAGGGACAAGGAGAAGGGAATGCTGCTGTTGAAGGGTGTGGCTGTGAAGGGCTTATATAAGCTACAACTTTCTTCCAAAAATTCAAGTTCATTCACTTCAAACACCAAGCATGTTTCTCCTCAGTCTATGCTTTCAACATTTCCTATCAGTGTGTCCAACTTCACTTTTATTTCTAATTGTTCAATAAAGAATCAAAGTAGTCTTGGTCAAGCTTGTGGTAGAAATTGTAATAAATTGAATTCAGAATGCTATGCAAGTTCTGTAAACAATTCACTAGCTATTCTTCATGGAAGATATGGACATCCATGTGTGAATACTTTGAAAAATATACTGCAAGCTTGTAAATCCTTTTTTGTTAACAAAGTTCAACAAATTCCTTTTTGCAATGCATGTCAGTGTGGCAAAAGTCATAGACAACATTTTTCTTTGCCTTCTACTAAAACTTCAGTACTTTTGGAATTAATATATGTTGATCTATGGGGAACTTCTTCTGTGATTTTAAGGAGTAGTTTTAGATATTATATTAACTTTGTTAATAACTTCACTAAAATATACCTGGATATTTCCTTTAAAGCTAAAGTCAGAAGCATTAGAAGTGCTTAAGTTCTTTAAATTACAGGTCAAAAAAATAGTTTTCAAGTGTTATTAAGTGTCTACAATCAGATGAAAGAGGTGAATTCATTGCTTTTGCTCATTTTCTTTGACAAAATAGAATTCTTTTTTGATATTCATGTCCCTATACACATCACCAAAATGGAGTTGTTGAGAAGAAATACAGACACATTGTAGATTTAGGCCTGACACTTCTTTCACAAGCAAATCTATCTCTTCGTTTTTTGGTAGGATGCTTTTCATACTTCCGTATCCTTGATAAATAGGTTACCAAGTGAGTCTTTGTCTTCTAAGTCACCTTATAAACTTCTTTTTCAAGACTTACTAGATTACTCTTTTTTTATGGTTTTTGAGTGTATTTGTTTTACATTTCTTCAAAGTTATAATAGAAATAAGCTTGATTTTAGATCTACCAAGTGTATATTTATTAGCTATAGTCTATTACATAAAGGGTACAAATGCTATCATTTGACTTTAGGAAAAGTTTATGTGGCTAGACGTGGTATTCGATGAATCGTCATTTTCTAGTTTTGATTCGATTGGCGACTTCTCTTCTCATTCCATTTAACAATTTTTTTCTTCACCTCTAACTTCTATACCTATTATTACAAAATTTTCAACTGCTAGTAGTAATACAAGCATCTCATTGCCAAATCTAGCAGCATCTTCAATCACTTCTCAAGTATCTTTAACTTCTCCTATTTCTTTAACATCTAAGGATGATATATCAGTGTCTGAAACACAACTAGCACCTATTGTGCTTCCTGTTCCAAGTACAAATCTGGTTCAAAATATTCATCCTATGCTAACAAGAGCTAAGTGTGGCTTTTACGAACCAAAATCCTTCCATGCTTAATGTGCAGTATGTGTTCCTACAACTGTCAAAGAAGCACTACAGAGTTCTCATTGGACAAAAGCTATGAGAGTAGAATTTGAAGCTCTGGAATAAAATAAAACTTGGACATTAGTCCTAGCATCACCAGATGTAAAAGTAGTCGGTAGCAAGTGGGTCTTTAGAGTCAAATATCATTCTGATGGTTCAATCTTCAAATACAAGGCTAGGATGGTAGCTAAAGGTTTCCATCAAATACCACGTATTGATTTTTCAGATACTTTTAGCTCAGTAGTGAAAGTTTTTTCCGTCAAAATTATTTTAAGTATTGTAATTATGAGGAATTGGTCTATTTGCCAAATCGACATTAATAATGCATTCTTAAATGGAGATTTATCTGAGGCTATTTTTATGAGTTAACCTGAAGGGTTTGTTATCTCAGTTTATCCAAATCATGTATGCAGACTTAACAAAACATTTTATGGTCTCAAACAAGCTCTAAAAGCTTAGTATGAAAAGTTAAGGACCTCATTTTTCAATGGGGTTTCATGAACTCTAAGGCTGACACCTTTTTATTTTTTCATCTTACTAAAATTGATACTTTATTGGTTTTAATTTATATTGATGACATCTTGATGACAGGCTTGAATGTTTTTTCAATTGAAAGCCTTATTCGCTGACTCAATTCCACTTATGTTTTGAAAGACTTGGGTAGTTTTAGTTATTTCCTTGGCATAGAAGTTTTACAGAATGATGATGACTTGCATCTTTCACAAACAAAGTATATCAAGGATTTGCTAGTTAAAAGCTCACATGAAAGACTGTAAGAGTTGTACAACACCTGTGGTGTCTAGTCAGAAACTTAGTAAGTTTTCAGGTATTGAGTTTGCTGATCCTTCTCTGTATCGTAGTTTAGTTGGTAGTTTACAATATGTGACCATAACTAGACCTGACATCTCATATGCTGTAAACCGCTTAAGTCAATTTCTTTCAAGTCCTTCTCAAGATCACTGGATAGCCTGCAAACGGTATTTCGATATCTACATGGTACATGTGAATATGGCCTTCAATTTTATAAATCCAGAAGTCATGAGTTGGTAACTTTTTCTGATGCTGATTGGGGTTGTGACCTTGATGACTGGCGGTCTATTGGTGCTTACTGTGTATTCCTTGGTAATAATTTAGTTTCTTGGTCTTCGAAGAAGCAACATGTTGTTGCGAGATCAAGCACAAAATCTGAGTACAGAGCATTAGCTGCACCTTTTATTGAACTTGCTTGGATTCATTCTTTTGTTACAGGAAATTCATCTTCTTCCTATTGCACCTCCAGTCTTGTGGTGTGATAACTTAGGAGCTGTATCACTTGCGCAGAATCTAGTTTTTCACTCTTGAACTAAGCATAATGAGCTGGATGGTCACAATGTTAGAGATCGAGTTCTTAGAAGTTCGACATCCTAATATTAAGCAAATAGTTGATGTCCTCACCAAGCGTTTATTTCTTCCTCTGTTTTCTTACTTTTGCTCCAAGCCAAGCTGAATGTTCTTCTCAGACCATTCATCTTGAGGGGGGATGTTAAGGATATAGTCAAGGGTGAAGCTAAGGTAGCTGATGAATGATCGAAGTTAAGCTGTTGGTTTGTTAGCTATTGAGATGATGGAAGTTAAGCTGTTGATTTATTAGCTACTGAGCAGTGCAAGCTGTACGACAATCATTATGTGTTTTTGTAATTTTAGGAGGTTTTTAGTAATATTTTAGTTGGATTAATTAGTTAGTTTTCAACTTAATGATTAGTATAAATAGCATTTGAAGTTTCTTTTGTAATCCATTCAGTGAAAAATAGAGAAATAATAAAAGTTCTTTTCTTAGTTTTTCTTCCTAATTTTTATCTTCATTTTCCCTTTACGCAAACAGTTTAGATCTTGATTAACCATCCCATTGCATTCCATTGTGCCATAAAAGAAAAATTAAAAAAAAAATAATCGATCATATCCTCCTGAATATGTGTGCTTTCAATAAATATACTCATAAAAATAAAAATAATAAAGAAATTACTTTGTCTTCCCTAAATATTGTTACAAATTTTATTTTTTAATTAATTTATTTATAATTAGAAAAGAAGTAATACATGTCTTTTATAAAATTTATTATAAAATAAAATTATAATAAATTTTAGTAAAAATTTCGGATAAAATTTTTTCGATCAAACTTTAAATAAAATTTGGGTTACATAAATAAGGATTAAAATTTTTTTAAATAATAATTCATATCGTGTCATACTAGTTAATTCAAATTTAACTAATTTAATAATTATATTAAAAATTAAAAATTTTAATACAGTATAATTATTAAATAATTAAATGAGTTATAATTGTTAATTCGTTTAATTTTATTTTTTTATATTATATATTTTTAGAATGCTTATAGTACTCCTTAAATGTTAGTTAATATTATTTTAAATATTTTTAAAAAATCAATAAATATAAATTATTTTTTAAAAATATATAAATTAATATATAATTGAAAATGCGTTTGCGTTTGAAAATGGGTTTCGTCGACTGCTTAACGACACCGTATTAGCAAAATCAGTTCCACATCAGAAAATCATCTCGTGTATAACCCCCTTGTACCCATTTCTTCCTGCCTACTCCAAATTCTCCCAAAGCATCTGCAACAATGGCAGCGTCTGCAATGGTTTTGGACGCGAAGCATACATCGGAGCCACCGCCCACCGTACCATCGTTAAGATCCGATCTCATGGAGCAGTGGAACGACGAAGACGACCTCTACAGCCGACTTAAATCTCTGCAACGCCAACTTGAGTTCATCGATATCCAAGAAGAGTACGTTAAAGACGAGCAAAAGAATTTAAAGCGAGAACTCCTCCGTGCGCAGGAAGAGGTGAAGCGTATCCAGTCGGTGCCGCTTGTAATCGGACAGTTCATGGAGATGGTTGACCAGAACAACGGCATTGTCGGGTCTACCACCGGTTCAAACTACTATGTTCGGATTCTTAGCACGATTAATCGGGAGTTGTTGAAACCCTCCGCTTCCGTCGCCCTTCATCGTCATTCTAATGCCCTGGTCGACGTTCTTCCGCCTGAAGCCGATTCTAGTATTTCTCTGCTCAGCCAGTCAGAGAAGCCCGATGTTACTTATAATGTTAGTTTAACGACTTACAAGTATATTTCTTTTTTTCTTTTTTAATTATAATTTATCTGCTTGTTCTGCTAGCTTTATTGGTTAATTGAGTAAGTTTAGTTAGTTTTGTGATAACTGAAGAAAAATTAGGGTATTAGTATTTTTGAAAGAAAATATTTAAAGTAATTGTTGCTCTTGCAATTAGGGCTTTGGGTAATTGTTCTGCTGTATTACTTTTGCAAACATAATTTTTCACAGTTGGGCCGAAGTTTATTTTCAAGTGTAATTGATTATATTATTTGTTTATAAATTATAATTGTTTATTTTTTGCGAGTATTTAGTAAGCTGGCTATATTTTTAAATATTTGAATGAAAAATTTGAGCAACAATAATTGGAAAGAAAAAAATTAGACTTTTTCTAACTTATGTTTGTGCCTCATTTTGTTGTGCTAGGATATTGGGGGATGCGATATTCAAAAGCAGGAAATCCGTGAGGCTGTGGAGTTACCACTAACTCACCATGAGCTATACAAACAAATTGGTATTGATCCTCCACGTGGCGTTTTACTCTATGGTCCCCCTGGAACTGGAAAGACTATGCTTGCCAAAGCTGTTGCAAATCATACAACTGCAGCATTCATTAGAGTTGTTGGCTCTGAATTTGTCCAGAAGTATTTGGGTGAGGTATAAGTTGAAAGAAGTCTAAATATTTTAATTTTCACTATTTACGATGATATTTTTGCAATACATCTGTATGCCTTAGCATTTTCTAATTTCTGTGCACTTACATTTGCTGGATAATTGCAAAACTGCTGTTGCATCTTCCTCTGGGGAACTGTATTGGGAATGGTTATGTATAGATAATATATTAATCATGATGGTAGAGCTGTACTCAGGCTTTATTATATTTGCAATATGACCAGAGTTTTATACCAGAAAGTATTCAGTTGTAGAATTCTCATTGACATCTTTAAAAAATGATCTGTTAGCTGCCTGTTTACCGTCCTCTGTATGGAATGAATGTACTTCTTGCTCTGGCTTTTGTGTGTCGCCTGGTTCTGTTATAAGTGGTGTTTGCTCTGCAAACATACAATTTATAAACACGGTTCACTATCTTTACAGCATTTGCAGTTATAAAGCCCTCATACAATTATTGTTGGCTACACCCATTTTATAAGAGCCATGCTCATTTTGGTTTTTGGTGATGCTATAATCATATAAGAGTTCAACCTGTTTCATTTTTCTTTCAACTACAGATCTTGTTGTCTTATTAACAACAATAGCTACCTTATTTCTCTTTAATATGTGAGCCATACTCAACAAACTTTTGGCAGTTACTTTTTGTGGTTGATATCTAGGTGTAGGAGATTTCTATAACTGTGCCTTCATAAAATATCTTTGTTTGTCCTCTTTCACGTGAAGATGAGCTCTCATTTCATTTGGTTGCTGTTGGGCTACATTTTTAGGAAGGCTGGGATGCCCTGGGTAGAGCCCCTTTATGTGTATGACTTGATTGTGGGCCTCTAAAGTATGTGGGGGAAGGATCACCTTACTTTGAAAGCCTTGTTTTAAGTGGCTGTTTGGTCTTTGCCAAGAATACAAGTATTTTGATACTTCGGACAATAGGGTATTTGGTTCTTTGGTGTCTGCCTGGTTTTCTTAAAGTTATGACGACTTTATTTGATAGAGTTTGTTAGCGGCTGGCATTGACTAGTTGGAATGTAATTGTGTTCCAAACTGTTATTGTAACTAGAAACCTTTATTATGGCTTTTTTTGTTTATTAGGTTTACGATCATTGACAAAATAGATTAGCCTTGGTGTAGCCCATTGAAGCTTCAGCAAACAAATAAACCCAAAGCCAATGTTGTTGTTTGTTTTGTATTTATATATATTTCATCTCTTCAATTCTCTCCCTCTGATCTCGTATTTGTATGTATTTCGGAATTTGGATTTTTGGTTGTAGGTATGTTATAATCTAATGAATCTGTTGATAAATGAATTTAAATTTTGTTTTTTGGGTAATTGTGGTACTGTGTTGTTGTAAATTGTTTCTTTTTTGTCTGTTTTGGCACTGATTGTTAATATTGTTTGGTTTTTAGGGTCCTCGAATGGTTCGTGATGTCTTTCGACTTGCTAAAGAAAATGCCCCTGCCATCATCTTTATCGATGAGGTAGATGCGATTGCTACTGCTAGGTTTGATGCTCAAACTGGAGCAGATAGAGAAGTTCAGCGAATTCTCATGGAACTTCTCAATCAGGTATAACTTGATAACACTACAAAAATTCAGTGAACTTGTGTTTGGGTTGTGGAGAAGTTATAGCATAATTATATGCAACTAATTTATATTTGACTTGATTCTCTCTTTTAACTATAGTTTTGTGATTAAATGCTATTTTAGATGGATGGGTTTGATCAGACTGTAAATGTTAAGGTCATTATGGCAACAAATCGAGCAGACACATTGGATCCTGCCCTTCTGCGTCCTGGGAGGCTTGACCGGAAAATTGAATTTCCTTTACCTGATAGACGTCAAAAGAGGCTTGTTTTTCAGGTCAGTTGTGTGAACATTTCCATCAATGGTGTTCTTATTTTGTCATAAAATAGTTGTTTCTGTTCTGTATAGATACACACATATTTCCTATTTGTAACTGTGATCCATTGCAAGTCTATTACATTTTACTGGCCTGTTTTTGCCCAGGTTTGCACTGCAAAGATGAACTTAAGTGACGAGGTGGACTTGGAGGATTATGTTTCTCGTCCAGATAAAATTAGTGCCGCCGAGGTCAGTTGATTTTATTTATATGGCCAACTTGTTGATCGGAAAAATACTTGTAATGAGTGAAATCGAATACCAAAGGAGTATATACCAGAGAAGCACTTGAATATAAAGTTTGAAGAAAGAATGAGAATAAGAAGTTTGTACTGAAATCCAGCAGTGCAATGCTTTTAAAGGCACTCCTGTCTGCTACTCAGAGGCCATACCTCACCATACAGTTTTTTTTTTTCAATTTTTTTATTCCACGTACAATATTGACCTAGCAGGAGAAGCTCTCGTACAACTTTGCTCTTTTACCTTGCATAAATTACTTGGCTCAGTAAGAATGATTTAGTTAGGGAATGTGGCATGTACCTCCTCCTATTGCCATGTATTGTCTATTCAGTACAGTATTTACAGAGGTACAGAAAATGTTTTACAGCAGATGTGTTTTTGCCAAAATGTTTAGATTACCTAGAATAATACATTATAATGATCAACTGAATTACCTTCAGATGATTGATCTACTTTTTAGTTTTAACTTGGCTGGTCAATTAAATTTGTTATGTTTCTAATGGTCAAATACACCAGAAGGGACAAACAGATTAATAGAGTGGATGGGCATGGACAGGTTCATTATTTATGTGGGTTAGGCTAGTTTATGTTTTAAGATATGGCATTTTGCGGATGGGAATGTTGACTAGTTTTCTTGCTGCTGTTTTGCTACAGATTGCAGCTATCTGTCAAGAAGCAGGAATGCATGCGGTGCGCAAGAACAGGTATGTTATACTACCCAAGGACTTCGAGAAAGGTTATCGAACCAATGTGAAGAAGCCTGACACTGACTTTGAATTTTACAAATGAAGAGCTGGTAGAGCTTATGGTCATGCTTTTGTGATGTTTGTCAAATTTGTTACTGTCATTTTATGTTGCCATAGATCATAAATCATTGCAACTGGATGCTATGGCTTTTTAGTAGACTTCGTTCTAGTTGTATTTCCAATTTAACAGTAGTGAATACGTTATCACGGTGAAAAATCAGAATTAGTGGTGTGGTTTATCTTTATTTTGAGCCATACAGCATATAATTAGTATTTTTATGTTTTTTGTTTTATACGGCCGCGACATTGTATGTTGCTAAACTCACGGTGCAGCTCTGTCGTCTCCTTGGGTGTTTCTGACAATTGCTCCAAAACCCGCCATATTCTTCAGATTTTGTAGGATGGAGCTTTCAGGGGAGACAATTTAGTGCTGGCTATTTGCATTATAAATACAGTGAATTTTATATTTTTTTTAAAAAAAAATTCTTTTTGTTGTGTGAGAAATTTTTATAAATGAAGGTGTGAAAAATTTTAAAAAAACAGAAATACATACTACACGTATTCAAAAGAAATTTATCTATATTAACAACATGATTATTAATTTTATTACGTGGTGGCACAGCCAAACAAATATGTGTTACAATATTATATAGTGTGCACATGTTAGCAATTAGATGCTCATTTGTATGCACAAAGATTGTGTGGCTGAAATCGTAAGATAAATGTTCGGATATAAATAATGTTATCAAGTATACAACTATTCACAACTACACGCTCGTTTGAATAAAAAAAAGAAAAAATGAAATATGGTGAGATATTAAAATATAAAAAATAATTTTTATGTATATTTTTGTTAATTTTTAAAATTTCGAAGAAGATACCTAAAAAATATCACTAATATTTAAAATTATATATAATTATTTTATTATTTTAATTAATTAATTAAAAATTAAAAATAATAATTTAATTATCTAAGAATATTTTCTATTAAAATTTACATTTATTTGTCATGTTGTTAAATTTGAGAAAAAATATTTAAAAATATTTTTAATTTATTTTTTGTGTAGATTTATTTTTGATTTATGTCCTTTTTGATTTATGTCCGTGCTCTCTCGTGTAAGTTGTTCAATTTTATTTCTCTAAGAATAAAAACTCAATTTATCATATGAAATATTACTATATTCTAATTCCAAATTTTTACATATTATTTAAATAATTACTTAACATAATATTATTTTTATTTTTTATTTTATATAATTTATAGAGACTTATTTTCCAACTATAACTCAATTTGAGGATAAAAATTGCTATTGAATTATAAGATGCACGATGCTATCAAAACTTGCATAAATTTGTATTAAGATGTTAGTTTTCAAAAATTAGAAAACAAAAAAGAAAAGATGATAGTATGTATGTATGTATGTGTTGTGCGAATGATGAATGAAAAGGTCCTACAATGTCAAATACGCGAATCCATGGCTGTCCCAATTAATTCAAACCCTCTAGAATTTTCTTACAAACATATCGGCCCTACCATATGGCTTTTATTTTTTAGAAAAAGGTCTTTAAAAAAAAACATAAGAATACCATCAATCTTTAACAACACAATCTTTAAAATATTATCATTTGTACCTGGTCTTAATTAAAAAAAAAACTAAAAATAAAAAAATCTTTTATTGGTGAATATATATAAGTTAGTAACAAATATTTTCTTGATTTGGATTTGTGTTTGGTAGAAAAAAAAAATAAAACATAAGATTACAACAATTCTTTCAGTTTTTGTTTAGTAAAATAATTTACCAAAAAGAAAATATTATAAGGATATGATTCTTATTTGACCGTAATTCTTAACATTACATATGTACAATTTTATATTTGAAAGTACAAGTGTTTGACCATAACAAATGAAAATACTAATAAAATTCAACAAAAGAACTTTAATTTTAATGACAAACACTTGATAATTTTAATAAAACTGTCGTGATTTTTAAGAATTGTTAATAAATTTTTGAAATCTCAAAACAATAACTCAATTTGTTCTTTTTTTTTTTAAAGATGATCAAATTTTAAGTCATTTTTATAACAAGTTATTAATTTATTCTTTTTATTATGCTCAGGACAACAAACAATTATTTCTTATTATAAATGTTTACAAAATATAAATATATATTATAACATAATTATTATTAAATATATTAAGAGATTAAGAATAAAAATATTATTGATATCTATCTATCACTTTGAATATATATTTTTATTTTATTAAAATTTATATTTAATTATGTATAATAATTAATTAAAAATATCAATTTTAGTAATTTTATTGATATATGTACAAATGTAAGATAAACAGAGAATTTGATATTCATAAGAGAAGTCTTATATTTCATGAATAAAGTTGTATAAATACACGCCCTTTTATAGTTGAAGGGAGTAGCTTAAATAAGAAACTTAATCACAGTTTTGTCCTAAAACTATGCATAATCAACCAACTCATTCTACAGCTAATTGAGCTTAATATGGCAACATATTAAGAGCTTAATATGCTAAAAGAATATGAGCATAACATGTTAAACATATTACAGGCCCAATATGCTAACATGTCCCTCAAAATGAAGATGGGATCGAAGGTGCCATCTTAAATTTGGAAACTAAATGACGATGAAGTTCAGGTAGATGTGCTTTCATGAAGAAATTCACAAGCTGATTAACAGAAGTAACACGAATCAACTAAAGAGTCTCCTTTCATGTCGCTCATGAAAGACATCGTTGTGAGCAATTTGCATGGCACTACCGTTGTCACAATGAATAGATGAACAATTAGATAAGGAAGCGTTCATATCCTGAACTAGCCAAAGAAGCCATAATAACTTAGAGGTAGCATCTGTCATTGTATGATATTCAATGTGAGAGCTGAATTGCAAGACAACTGTTTGTTGCTTGCTTTTCTAAGAGACAGAGAGGAAATAAGAACGAAATAACATTCGGTGGTAGAATGATGATCTGCAGGATCACTCGCCCAATCAACATTGGCGTAAGCATGAAGCTCCAAAGAAGTTTAAGCAAAACGTGTAATCCATAGAGCAATATACCCATAAATAAGGATACGAAGCATAGTTTGTGGAATGTGGAGCATGCATAAACTAAGGTTGATTACATAAGAGATGTCCGGACGCGTCTAAGTCAAATAAATAAGACTATCCACCAACTGCCGATATAGAGTTGCATTCTCCAAGAGCTCACCTTCAACAAGAAGCTTAATTTTGGTCTCTTAAGGATTAGCCACAATTTTACCATTAATCAACCTTGTACTTGATGAAAACTAAGAAACATACTTAACTTGCAAAAAGTAGTACCCATTTGATTTGGAAGTCACCTTAAGACCAAAAAATAAATAAATAAACAATTGAGACTTCTCAAGTCTTTGATCTTAAAATGCTGACTGAAAAACTATTGAAGTGCAAAAATTTTCAAAACATCATCACTAGTGATAACCATATCATTTACATAGAGTTAGAGCATGACAATACCAACCTGAGACAGTGAAAGAAATAAGGTTAAGTTATAGGCATTAGATGTGAACTCTTATTGTGTTAATTCAGAGCTAAACTTAGAAAACCAAACTCAAGGAGATTGTTTAAGATCATACAGGGCCTTATAAAGACAACAAACCTTCCGAGTGGGTGGTCAAAACACCAAAGCGGCTGCAAATATACTTCCTTAAATAAATTATTGTTATTAAAAAAAAAAAAAGCATTCTTGATAATTATCTGAAACATCTGCCAGTGTTGTATAAAACAATTGCAAGCAAAGAATGAAAAGTGGTAAGACATGCTGTAAGTAAAAAATGTCATCACAGCCAATACCATATTTTTATGTGAAACCTTAGACCATGAGAAGAGTTTTGTAGCATTCTATTTGATCGTCAATATGTACCTTTATCTTATACACTCACTTGCGTCCCACTGCAATTTTAGTTAGACAAATCAGATATCCTCTGTGAGTGTCAATAAAAGCCTAGAGTTTATCAAAATGACTTTTTATCGGAGAGGATCAAAAAACTAAACTCACAACAGTTGCGAGATTAACAAAGGATGACTAGGGCATAGAAACATTGATAATCATAAAAAAGAGGTGTACGAGCTCTTACCCCACTGGAGCATGGTGTATCATATTTTAAGAAGGCGTCAATCAAAATTGCTTTCTTAGGCATAAATCCAAACACCCAACATACCACCAAACACAGTTTAAAAGTATTTTTTTTACAATAAACAATTAAATATTGTCTACTTTCTTAGAAAGCAGCCAAAAAACAATATAAAAGAATTTTTTTACAGTTAACAATTAACAAGTTAACTGCTTTCTTAGAAAATAGCTAAAAGAAGTGCTATGAAATATAACTTTATTTATTTATTTATTATAGCACTCGCAAATTGACCATAAATTATCATTAAATTTCTAACCCATTGATTGATTATATTACGTTGTAGTAGAATAGAGGGTCAATTTGAATAGAAATGTTATGAATTTAGGGTATCACAAATATTTGAAGAAAAAAAGTGGCTGCAAACAAGCACGAATATTTCACGTAGGACAAGCAATGGAAGAATGTTTCTGCGGTTTTCCTTCATGCTTTGGTTAAAATGTTTCTATGTTTTTGTTGGCTATTACTCATAATCATCACAATGCCAATCTCAAACAAGCCTTAAAGAAGGTCAAAACCCATCAACTAACTGTAAACCAATGATTATTTACCAAACATTGGAGGATAATTTGATGTTTTTCAAACCATTATTAGCCCACCTTTTTTTATTGTAGTTTTATTATATTTTACGGACTATGAAGTCTATTTTTATTATATATTATGTTATTTTATTAATTATATATCATTACAACTTTTAAATTTTATTTTATTTAACTTTTTCAGATTTTTGATGTGTAAATTTTTATTTTTCTACAATGAAAATTCAGATTTCGCTCTTTTAAACAAATAGAATTAATGTAAATATTTTTTTTTTAAAATATATATATATATAAATTTTGAAAGAGTTAAATATTTGAAGAACAGTAACAATATTATTAATTCAATTTAAGTATGACTTATTCTTAATTCAATATTTCATTTCATTTTATTACTAGATTTTTTGACAATCCTCTTTCACTTCTAGTTAATTATTACTGATTAGATCATCAATTTTAACAACATTGTAGAAATTCAAATCAATAGTTAAAAAATAATTTAAATAAAAAAAATTTGTTCAACTCTTTTAAATATAGAGTTATATATATATATATATATATATATATATGACTGATGCATTAATAATTCATTATTCGAGGGGAAGTAGACAACTCAAGAATTTTACATTTTATTTTCGTAATTTATATTTGAATAAAGATTTTTAAAAATTTAAATAAAAAGAAAATAATTATAAATTATAAAAATAAAATATTTTTTACTGGGAACATGAGTAAGGAGTAGTTAATTTGGAGTTTTCTTAGAATTTGAAGGCAAGATCCTTTTCTTTTACCTTTATTTGGTGCAACTACTTGTTCAGGACGAGAGAAAAGTTCATGTCTCATTTTGATTTTGAAGGGTGAAAGATCCCACAGGATTCTATCCCAAATTTTCTTTTACCAGGCCTATAGCTAGAAAGCCTACTTTTTTTTACTTTTTCCCATGATCACTGCAAGCACTTTCAGGAAAGAAAGACGAAACCAGGTGCATTCTTAGAGGCATGTTATATGTGGCACAATTGAATTAAGTCCTACAATGAACGAAGATAAATAAGGGTTTGGTTTTGTAAAATAATAAACATTTTAGTATTTACTAATATCCAAATTTTGCTTCTCTAGGGTCAATATGTGATTTGTTATTTATTATTTTTTTTCAGAAAGAAATCTGCTAATTTTCTTGCTCTTGACTTTAAAATGAACACTAATCAAGGATGTTGTAATTTTGGTGATGACCCCTTCTTGTCTAAGTCAGTTGAGGGTTATTTTTAAATTTTTTGAAGTATTTTCAAGAAATAAATAAGATTGAAAAATTAATTTAATTTTAATTTTGAATGCTTTTTGGCAGCATAACAGTTGAGAGTAGAAAAACTCTTGTTTCTCCTACAAAAGTCGTACTTAAGAGAAATCCATCACAGGCAATTCAACCCCATTCCTCAATGATTGACGCGGCCCTTCGTTTCAGAAACCACCTTCCAGAACTTGGGTTGTGCTCCAACTAACCATATCACAGTTCATGCGTCAAGCACATAAGCTTTAAGGTAGTCTTGATTGGGACCTTATATGATTTGTTCAAGTTTCTATTTTGGCCGAGGGGAACCAAAATTATAACCGATCACATGATGAGTTCATTCTCAATCACTCTGACTATGATCTTCCGAATTTTTCCCGTGACCATTTCGCCGAGGAGGCTCCATTTTGAGGATACTGAAATTCTCAGTCCTTTAGTGGAAGTTTTGTTGAGTTGTTGGTAGAATCATGGGCATACCTAAGAGTTCCCTAATTTTTTGCAGCGGTGAGTTATGAGTCTGCTAGTAGTAACTACAACAATTTTGAAGTTTTCCTAGTCGCCATGAATGTCTTCGGGTATCATGACGCTTTGGTTTTATGGCCTCCTCTCGGAATATCAACTTGTATGAATTCTAATCACAGCCGTTTTGAAATTCGAAGAATCGAGAGACCGACTGCGTCATTTAATGTTTGCTACCCTGACAAATATTTGGATTCTTGGCTGGCCTAATTAATTCACACCCTCTGGAATTTTAATTGAAAAAAAAAGAATGTTATAAACCTTTAACAACACAATTAAAAAAAAAAAAAGTCATAAGAGCATCATTGTGAAAATACATGACTTCTTAATATGAGTTCAAAAATTTTTATAATTTTATTTTACCAAATAAAATATCATCAATATTTAACTATGTAATTTTTAAAACATCATTGTTTTAATTAAAAAATTAAAAGTAAGAGATTATCTCACATGTGAGGTGCAGAATAAAATTATATTTAAATAAAAATAATATATATTTTTTACATGTGTGTATATATGTATACAAGTCAATCACAAATATTTTATTGATTTTATTTTGTGTTTGGTAAAAAAAAAATATTAAAAATAAGACTATAATAATTCTCTTAATTTTGGTTTAGTAAAAAAAATTAATAAAAATAAAATATTATTAATTTTGTTTAATCGAGCTTATGGTATTACATGTATACTATTTTATATTTAAAAGTACTTATATATTTATATAAGCGTATGACCACTACAAATAAAAATACTAATGGAATTCAACGAAGAACTCTAATTCTAATGGCAAGCACCTGATAATTTTAATAAAATTTATTGTGATTTTTAATAATTTTTAATGAATTTTTGAAATTTTAAATCAATAACTCCATTTGCTGTATATTTATTTTCAGATTATTAATTTTAATCTTATTACAATATTCATGACAAAAAATAATTATTTCTCATTATTTATTGTTTATAAAATATAAATAATTACTTATATAAAATAACTATCATTATTTCTTCTGAGAGACTAAGAATAACGAAATTGTCGGTCCTTTAGTGGAAGTTTTGTTGAAACCACACCATTTACCAACTCAAGGAGGAAACCTTTTGATGACATGGAAGTAGATTGAGTTGTTAGTAAAATTCATGAGTCAACAAGGGACCCCCAATCTTTAGTAGCAACGAGTTATGAGCGTCCTTGGGTGTCTTGACACTTTGGTTTTGTGGCCCTCTTTGCTCTCAATAACTACTTTGACTTATGCAAGACACTTTATCCACCATAAATTTGTCATGGTGGGGAACTTCATAGCTCATATATCTGGTGGAGGCTAGCATGGACGAGGCAGACGATGGAGATGCACCTGAGGAGTAGAGCGATAAGGATGACGCCGATAAGGGGAGGGGTAAAAACGTTGACAAAGCCGAAGAAGTGGATGCAACCATGGCAGAGACTAGGAGGATGAGGAACGTCGGAAGGACACCGTGGACGTTGCCTGAGTAGGAACTAAAGTGGATAAAGGTGATGAAGCACTTAATTTTATGAACCACTTCCTAAATCGTGAGTTATGCTCCCTCTTATTAAGCACGTGGGCTTGTAGGTGGTCGTCATTGGAAGCTTGTATGATTATTAGGTCAAGTTTCTACAGTGTTAGTGGGAGAATATATGACATTTTATTTGTACCAAAATAATTTATTTAATTAAATGATGATAATTATTATTCACTATTAGAAAAAGAAAACCACAGCATACATAATTAATTTTATTTAATTAGGTGGGAGTAGTTAGACTAATCCTGCAGATTCTCTTTATGTCATTAATAATTAATCTAAGCCAAGCCATTTTAATTGAATAATTTAGGACCATGCACTAAATTACTTAAATGGTCATGATGTATGTACATGTTATGCACTAAACTAAAAACAACATTAGCCAAGATAATTTCTTTATGTCAGTATAATAGTATAATGAGATCATTTAATCAAAAATAAAATAAAAAATAAATTAATAAAAATAAAAAATAAAAAATTTTTTTATTTATTTTACACTCACTTATTTATAATTTTATTTAATTTTTTATTAATACATATCTTTTTTTATTTTTAATTAGATAATTTTACTGTACTATTAACGATGCTTCTTCAAACTGTTTTAACTAAAATTTTTGTCACTAAATGTTCATTCCAATTCCATTCATTACTAGGATTCGGCTATAATACTCTTAGATTTTTAGAGGCCGTTACTTTTTTTTATATTATATACATGAGATTTGAAATAATTTTTTATAAAAAATTTAAAACATTCTTTAAATAACCGTACCTTTTGAGCACGGTAGCCTTAATGCTCGTTAGTATTATGGGAGGTACGTGTGCTGGGAATCATTCTCACCAACTTTTTTAACTACTTCCATTCCATCAATTATTGCAAGTGACAATTAAATCATTGAATTAAATGCATGGAGTTGAAGTTCAAGAAATCATAAATAAACTTCTAATTACTAGGCAAATAAATAAATAACATTATTTATTATCATAAAATATATGTCAATGTTTTATAAGATTTTTTAAAATTTTTTGTTATAAAATTTATTAAAAAAGTTTAAATAAGGAAAAAAAATAATTAAAAGATCATTCAAATGAAAATTTTGGTGAATTCAAGGACCACAAGAATAAGATAGTCTAATGAACACAACATAGAATTGGATGAAAAATAAATAAGAAGTGCATCTTTATTGTAATATTAGTAACAAAGAAAAACTTCAATAACAAGCCAATCCCACGCATGCATAATATAGGTGGGTATTATGTAATTGCAAAAATTGTGGCATGCAATAAGATATTAAAATAAATAATAAAAGAAATGCGGTGGCATAATCGTAATAATAAAATTGGCATATAGTGACTAACAAAATCTACTTAACGCCTTTGACTGTAAGGAAATACCAATATATTAAATTAATGCGATAACAATGTATGACTACTTAAATTTTTATGAAATAATAAATAAAAAAATATTTAATCGGCGATAACAAATAAGTCTAAACTCGGCGTTGTTATATGAGTACAAATTAGCCTTGTTAGTAGGAGTAATTTAGATTGATTTATTGTACCTATGATGTTAAATAAACATATAACATATTTTAGATCGGTCCATGTTAACTTTGTTCAATGATTATGTTAAGAATTGAATTCGATATAATTACTAAAAACGTTAAGTGACATGTAATTATATTATTCATTTTTAAAATATTGACAATATTATATATTTGAATGCTAATTAGTTTATTTTAAAATTAATTAAATATTTTTTAAACGATAATAAATATATTTAATTTTTTAAAATTTAAAATTTAAAATAAATTTATTAAATAATAAATAAATTTACGTAATATAATAATTCAAATGATTAATTATGATACAAACATTTGTATATGTCAACCACTTTAAATTTATGTCACATGATTGTTAATTATGTTACATTTAATTATTAACAATATCATCTTTAGATTAATGCAAACTCATTGATTTTGTATGGTCGTAAATGGTCACCCTTGCTTACTTTCAGGCTGGTATTGATGACCAAAACTTTTGCTTAGCTGGCAACCTGCCAGGACGCCAACCAAAGGAGCTGTTACATCCTTATTTATTATTTCACCCAAACTCAGTGACCTATTCGGCAATGCTCCATTATTTATTTATTTTAAGTATTATTAGTTATAATTTGATAATACGCGCTCGTTGCTGTTCTTTTCATTCACACTTTCTTTTCTCTCTTCATTTCCAGCCAAAGGCTTGCAGCCTTTTGCACTTTAAAACAAATTTCTTCTTCGTCTTCTTTCTTTGTATTTATTTATTAATCAGTATTAAAAAAAATTATCACATACCTTTCTTAAAATCTATAAAAAAAAAAAGAAGTTAAATTTATAAATTTTTTTCCAAGCATATTTACCTCCTTTAATCTATTTATTGACTAAAATTATAAATATTAATTTAATTTAAGAAATTATTAATTAACAAATTTTATTTATTTTTTATTGTTATTATTATTAAAAAATTTTAATTTTTTTAATTGAAGATTTATTAATGTATGTATTTATAAGTTTATTAACGTTAATACGAAATTAAAATTTTGGTACGCAAAATTTTTAAAAAAATTTTAACGTTAAAAACTACAATTCACACACACACTCAAGTGCAAAACAGCAGTTTCGCAAATGACAGACGCCACGTGTTTCATATTTTCGTGAGTTGGAGACTAATTAATCTAACCGCTAGCTGAGCTCATCCCCGAGTTACAGCTTCTAAAGTTGGATCTGAAACTCTTAGTTATATTTGCCAATGCTGTTGCTGTTGCAGTTGCAGGGACGATAATGGTAACTTTTCTACCCCAGTTTCAGCTCAATGATTACTTCTGAGTTGAGCTATCAACTCCTTTTTTTTATGAAACTTCTTATTCGGCCATGTTTCCAGGTTCATACTCGCTTTACATTTTTCTTTTCTTAGCTTTAAATATTTATTATTTGCAGATCTTGGTAACTCCCAGGAATGTTTTTGGATTCTTTATATTTACCTGTTCCAAATTCTGTACGGGGGTTTATTCTTTCTGGAAATGTTGACATTTCTAATTTCACAATTTCACTTTCTTTTTATTGCTGGTAAATGTGGTTAACTATTCTTGACCAGAGTTTAGAATGATTTTTGTATTAGGCCTCTTTTTTTAATTACTTTGCCCAGATGTGTAATTTGATTTCTTCCATTTTCTTTTTAATGTTTTTTGTTTTCTTGCATAATGTAGTCCTGATTTCTTGAGCTACTCAATCTGTCAACAATTTGAATTTCATTTTTAAAGGCAAAACTTAATTCAGACACATTTTTATCTGCCGCGTCTTTGTTCCCTTGAGTGTTTTTTTTTTTTTTTTTAATTCTTTGGAACATGTTTTTGACAGCGTACCGTGTAAATATAGCTGACATTTGGTGCTCTTTGATGGAGAAAAACATGAGTTGCATTCCTTGTCATGTTTTCTTCTTGTTTGTAAGAATTCTTTCTCTTTTGTAGCAATTAGAAATTCATAACTTTTAAAGATTGGGTGTATTTCTAATGGGGTCTTGAAATGTCATCGGTAAAGTATTGTTCCTTTGCTTTATTCCTCTATTGCTTTTTGATAATGGTGTTACTTTATGTATTTGTTGCTGAACTTTTCTTTTAATACTGGAAAATCAGAAGAGCCAGATAAAATTCAATGCAGTTAACTTTTGTGATGGAAAAGTTGATGAAATTTCCTATTGAATGTGTTTCTTATTCCAAATGTTGCAATCTCTCAATTGTTGGAATAGTTATGGAAATAAAAAAATAAAAATTGACCACCTTACTGCCTACATTTTGGCTGCTTCTCATAGATAAGGATTTCATACTTATATGTTATCTTTTGTCAGTATGAACCTGTCTTTGATTTGATCTCTCAACTATTGATGTTGTGTGCTGCTTATTGAAAATATTACCCCTTCATCTAAGCAGTTGTATTTGATGCTTTTATTTCTTATGGGATATATGTCCATGTCAGTGTGATTTTTAAGCAAATTGGCTCTTTTGCTGTTGTTTAAGGTGAACATATTATCTGTTGATCTACACTGTTGTGTCCAAATTTTCACTAAACAAGTCTGTAACTTTCCAATTTATAATTTATACTTCATAGATTGAAAGGAAATCGAAGGTTTTGCATTTGACTGGTAGGGGCTAAGATATCTTTCTATGATTACAGTAAGTTATTATTATTACCATTATTTGGTTTGTCTTCTTGATTCTTGGTGCAATATTATCTCTGTTGTGTGAATATGTTTGTTGCATTACCTTTTGCAATTTGAATATTTAAGTAGCTTTTGACAAAAATCTTGGTTACAAGAAGAGGGGCCTATTTTATTTTCATCTGAAGACTACTGCTCATTTCTATAAATTATAGAGTTCATTTGCTGTGTGTTTCTAGCATTCTAATGTTTGTTTTCTTTTGACTGAATGAGAAATACAGCAAGAACGCCAGAGGTTGCATTTCTGTTGAAGCAGTCACTTCCACATGTCTTGTTTCAAACAATTCCTCATGAAGTTCAACTCGCCTCCAGCTCTCATGTTTGTTCTCCTCTTCATGATAGACATTCTGTTTCCTCTGGCTTTTGCTGACCTGAACTCAGATAGACAAGCCCTTCTTGAGTTCATAGCTGCTGTACCCCATCTCCGGAAGCTCAATTGGAGCTCCACTACTCCCGTCTGTCAGTCTTGGGTGGGCATCACTTGCACTCAGGATGGTACTCGTGTGCTTGCTCTCCGGCTCCCAGGAGTTGGACTTGTGGGACCTATACCAAATAACACTCTTGGTAAACTAGATGCCCTTAGGGTTCTTAGCCTTCGATTTAACGTACTGACTGGTAGTCTTCCTTCAGAAATCACCTCCCTTCCTTCACTACATTCCCTCTATCTCCAACATAATAACTTTACTGGTGACATTCCGACCTCCTTGTCCCCCCAACTTACCGTATTGGATCTTTCGTTCAACTCCTTCACAGGAAATATCCCACAAAGCATGCAAAATTTGTCACAACTCACTGGATTGAACCTCCAGAACAACAACCTTTCAGGATCCATACCCAATATTAATGCCACAAAGCTCCGGCATTTGAATTTAAGCTATAACCATCTTAATGGTTCAATCCCTTCATCACTTCAAAAGTTCCCCAATTCCTCCTTTATAGGAAACTCTTTCTTATGTGGATCACCTCTACAAGCTTGCTCCTCTGTTCCAACTTCTCCATCACCAACTGTTTCTCCATCCCCATTTGTTCCTCAAAAGCAAAGCTCCAAACAGAAACTTGCACTGGGAGCTATCATTGCCATTGCAGTGGGCGGGTCTGTGGTGCTAATTCTTGTAGCTCTGATTATCTTATGCTGCTTTTTGAAGAAAAAAGATAATGGAAGCAATGGTGTATCAAAAGGGAAGGCTTCTAGTGGTGGCAGAAGTGAGAAGCCCAAAGAAGAGTTTGGAAGTGGAGTGCAAGAACCTGAGAAAAATAAGTTGGTTTTCTTTGAAGGTTCTTCTTACAATTTTGATCTTGAAGATTTATTAAGGGCTTCGGCTGAAGTACTGGGCAAGGGTAGTTATGGTACAGCATATAAAGCTGTCCTGGAGGAGTCAACAACGGTAGTGGTGAAAAGGTTGAAGGAAGTGGTGGTGGGAAAGAGAGACTTTGAACAGCAGATGGAGATTGTTGGAAGGGTTGGCCATCACGCAAATGTTGTGCCACTCCGTGCTTATTACTATTCAAAGGACGAAAAGCTCTTGGTTTATGATTATTTTGCAAATGGCAGCTTATCAACACTCTTACATGGTATGCTTTCTGTGCTCCTACATTCACTTTTTCCTAGTTTGAAAAAAGTTTAGTCTTTAAACTCTTAACTTTGGTTTTGTTAGATGTGTAAATTTTGAAAACTGATAAAGACACCTTTATCCATTGTATACAACACATATTCATTTGTACAGATATGTTGATCATTTCTTGGAAAAGAGATTTAAGGCTCGAAATTTAATCACTACGAAATTAAATGGCTTTGCTAGGGCAAAGAATGCATAATTTTTGTACTCGTGTATTGCAGGTAACAACCCCGCTCACATGTGACATGCAGCTCGCACATAAGCTGTCTTTTTTAATATTACGTGTTATCAATGTGGGAAACTAATGTAATAGAATTTTATTGTTATTTTGTGAAATAAGTTGTGACGTGCCAAATCTTTGTAGATGGGTACTACAGGATAGAATGAATAGGAATATTGGTTTGGTGTAGTAGATGCTATAATATAATTCTGTGTTATTATTAGAAATGTGTAATATAAAAGTAGTAATCTTGGCGAAGTCAAATGATGTATGGTGGCATGCTTGAGATAAGAACTTGATATTTGAGGCGATGACTTCTAGTTTATATGGAGTGGGGACCTATTGAGATATAAATCTTAATATTAGAAGATGGAAGATTTTAGGTTAACAAACAAACTGTGACTTCAATGTTTCATATTACTTTATATTGGTTTTTGACAGACTTGTAAAATTTTTAATTTTATGATGAAACAAGAATAAGTTTAGGAAGGGTAAATGATGGTTGTGGAATAACATGGGTTCATACTGGTATGGTTCAGGCAACTTGATTACTACGGCGAAATAATAATAACTTGATTAAATATTCCTGTGCCAGATTGACAAATCTTAGTGTTGATAATTCAGAAATGAATTCCCACTAGCTTCATTGTCCACCTATGAGGCTTAACACTTCTAGATTAAGTTAAACCTGATAAGTGAAGGTTCAATTGCTATAAATAAACCTGTCGAATCTTTGAATATTTCCAATGTGGGACTGTTAAAATAATTATAAACCCAGCCTATATGTGTAGAATTGTTGTGCATTTTATCATAAGGAAGAATGGAGATGCAGGTTGCATATTCTTAAGAACTTCACTCTCTTTACTTAACAGATTATTCATGAAGAGCAATTTCTGCCCAAGGGAACAATGGCACTTTCTAATTCCTTTAGCACAATCTATAATCAATAAAACTTCTCTTGTTCTACTCCAGCTTTTCATCTTAAGGTTTTTCTTTGCTGCCCTGAAATTTTACTTGATAACAGGAAATAGGGGAGCTGGAAGAACTCCACTTGACTGGGACTCGAGAGTAAAGATATCCCTTGGGACTGCAAGGGGCATCGCACACATTCATTCTATGGGTGGTCCAAAATTCACTCATGGAAATATTAAGTCCTCAAATGTCCTCCTCAACCAAGACCTTGATGGATGCATTTCTGATTTTGGTCTAACCCCTCTTATGAATGTTCCTGCCACTCCATCTCGGAGTACAGGCTATCGTGCTCCGGAGGTTATTGAAACTCGTAAGCATAGTCATAAATCAGATGCGTACAGTTTTGGTGTCCTTGTCCTTGAGATGCTGACTGGAAAAGCTCCACTCCAGTCACCAGGGCGTGATGATATGGTTGATCTCCCTAGGTGGGTCCAGTCTGTTGTTAGGGAAGAATGGACGGCTGAGGTCTTCGATGTTGAGTTGATGAGGTTCCAAAACATTGAAGAAGAAATGGTACAGATGCTGCAAATTGCCATGGCCTGTGTGGCAAAGGAGCCAGACATGAGGCCCAACATGGATGAAGTTGTTAGAATGATTGAAGATATCCGGCAATCTGATTCAGAAAACCGGCCATCTTCAGAGTAGAACAACAAATCCAAATATTCAAATTTGAAGATTCCAGATTATCTACAAAGTTGGTGCTGTTTTGTTTTAAGTTTTACTACTAAGATAACTACATTTCCTTTTCAAACTTCCAGGGTAAGCCTTTCCCAAGCATCCGTTCAAACTTGCTTTTGTTGCTTCCTAGAGTATGAATCTGTCCAATTGTGAAATTTTTCTTAGGAACGTAGTTTTCTTTTCTTTTTCACAAATTATTTTCTTTAGGTGGATTTTACATTCGTGATCTGTTGTAACAGTTTTTATTCAATGGTTTATAATTCATTTTTACTTCAATGGATTACTTAAATACTACAGTTATCGTTTCATGTGTATTTTCTGTAACAAAAAACAAAAATGAAAGGAAATTCATAACTCTGTTGGAGGACAGCGTTGGGTTGCCCTGAATGGTTGTGGTCCTCAGCTTCTTTTGCCAACGGAAAAAATTCTCAAAACATACAAATGGATGACATGAAAAACTGCTAGTACTAAATTTGTTGAGCATCAGCATCTTGCGAAAGAATCTCATATTAAATATTAAAAAGTTGTTTTTAAATTTTATAAGAGTAGATTTTATACATTTTATTAAATATATTTTTTTTAAAAAAAATAATAGTTTAATTCATAATAAATAATATTAAAATTAAACTTATTTTAATTTTAATATTTCAGTCAAATATTTACGAATACTAAACATATCTAAGAAAGTGATGAAATTTTACATTGAATAAGAATGAAAAATTTTTAAATTTTATAATAATAAATTTTGAACACCCTACTAGGCATGTGACCTAAAAATGATGCAAACTTGTCATTGCCAAGGGACCATAAAAAGCGCGTTTTCTTCTCCGGCATCCCTCCGATACACCCTGGTGACCTAGACATGGGGTAATAGCCATTCTTAAATTGTTTTTCTCCTCGTTTTGCGCTTGTATCATTTTTAGGTTCAGCGTTACCTCAAATTAGCATCACCTAACTCTCTTTTCCGAAACTGTTAGTTTCAGATTCATCACATGACAGAGACTTTTGAAAGCAGACGTGAATGTGTATTCGAATTCCGCAATGAAAGTTACAAAAATAGGGTTAAAGTATGGTTCCTTTGCTATTGATATCTCATCCGAACAAGCGAATATCGGGAATGTGAAATGGGCGTAAATATAGCAGCTACAAAATCTCAAGTATAGTTGCAATTTCTTAATCGAGATTTAACGATAATACACATAAGGTTGATTTGTTTACGAGCGGTGATGTACAAATACAGAAGAGTGAACTTTCAGAAAATTTAATATCGCATCGACTTCTAAAGGGGTTTGGAAATCACTTCCAGCGAATTCGTAATTACTCCAACACAAGAAAATTGGAATATTCAAGATCATTTGGATTGTATTAATAACTGAAAGCTTTAAATAGTTAATTACAGACAAGTAACTAACCGAAATAACTGGCTAAAAAGAATGCAGAAACTAACAAGAATTCTTCAGCAAAGAAGAATTCTCCAGGAAACGTGCACATACCTGCAGAAACTTGTAGGAATTTATTTGTTGACCAATTCACTAAAGAAAAATAAAACACATTTGATGTTCCATGTCAACTGCAAGACTCCAGCTAGTACGCTACTTGCATCAAGAGGAATAGTTGATTTTAGTCTTGGAGGATTGAGAATGAATGGATTGCCTAGAGAGGCTTCATGCAATAAAATTATCCAACCTTGGACATTACGAATTAATTATGGTTGTGTATTAGTTTTTTATTGGATCATGGACTTGTTCATTTTACGTAGAGAATTGTTTACATTTCTTGCTTGTTCTTGAAAATTTTATTTTTTAAACATTGGAATAATAAAAATCAACAATAATGTCTTGTCTTTAAAATTTAAAGAAAAAATCTTTAAAATAACCTTACTTTAAAGGATATTTACGTAAATAATAAATTTTAAAAAATTATTACCAATATAATTAATTTTATTCTTTTTGGACAAGGTTATCTTTAATACAAAAAAAAGTCACTTTTCATAAAATAAAAATTAATTCTTAAATTTTAAATTACTTTATTAAGGATGGATTAATTATGTTAAAAATTAAAGCAATTTAATTTAAAATTGATTGGAATTTAAATTAAATTTTTTAATTTAATTTAACTTATAAGAGATTTTATATAAAATTTTAATTTAAAAATTAAAAAAAAAATTTTTTATAAATTTTAAGAAATTATTTTAAATATAAATTTTAATATTTAAATTTAAAAAATTTTACAACACATGCATGGAAAGCAGGTGTGGAATTTTCCACATGCGCAGGTGGCTTTTTAAATTTTTTAATTGTTTTAATTCGATAAATATAAAATAATAGTTATAAATAATATTATATATTAATATTGTATATTTAGAATAATAAATAAAAAATATAAATATTTAAAATCAAACTTAGGTCTCATAAATGACAAACAATAATTACAATAAATTTTGTTAAATAAATTAATATTTATTTACATTTATTCATTATTAAATATTATTTTAAGATTAAGTGATTATGTGGGATAAATATGTCTAAAATTGATGAAATTCATTAATTTCATAAGAATATTTTAGAATTAATTATTTACATAAATATCCTATAAGATAAGGTCATTTTAATAATTTTTCCAGCAATTTGAACTTAATTTTATAGTCCATTGAATTTGAGGCGTCCATCATGAACTAAGCTGATTCAGGTTGTAAGAGAAGTTATTTAGAATAAGCATTATTTTAAATAAGCATTGTCGAATAGAGGTTAACGGTAGTTCTATTTCCATGTGAATCAAACATAATAAATTGGGACGTACTTGGGTTTGTTGTTAAGTAAGCCCTAAATTTCTTCCATGACTTCCATTGGACATGGAATCCCGCAAATAGGCTGTGACATTGGATTTGTTATCTTTGTTTAATCTTGTAAAGGTAATTTAATTAATAAAGGAATCCACCAAAAGGTGGATTTTATTTTTCAACATTGATATGAGATCCTGATTTGATAACAGTGGCTACACCATTTCCTTTCCTATGATATACGTGAAGGTGAAATAACACCATAATTAATTTCCCTCTTTAGACTTATGATTTTGATTGCTATCAATTCTAAATCTGTATCTTATTATTATTTTACAGGTTTTAGTTACTGTGCGCATAGACAATATTATTATTTTATTTTTAAAAAATTATTTCAAATTTTTTTTATGTATATTTCAAATATTCTTTATTATATATTTTAAATTTTTTTAATAAATTTTAAATTTTTTATAATAAATTTTAAATACTATATAATATTTTTTTTTAGAGATAACAATATCTATGAGTATCACAATTAAGTCCTTATTATACACATGTCTTATGATTTTAAGTAAAATTTATCAAAAAATATATTATATTTTATTTTAACCATAAGACCTAAAGGCAAGTAAGAGATAGTGCTGAGATATGTGCGTAATAGTGGTAATGCAAAAGTCATTACATCTCAAAGTTAGGCCCAACAATAATGCTTTGCTTAAGCGTAGAAGTGACTATAGTGTTGCAAATGCACGTAATGGTGGCAACATTATAAATGATATGATTAGCCTCATACTTTGGCATAAAAGATTGGCCTTTAGGATACAATCTCAAATGACGCCATTCATAGGTTAGCCTTTCTAATCACTTAAGCTCAAGCATGTTGACTGGTTTTGACTTGCATCGACTAATTTATGTAGTAGGGATCTTGGCTCCTACACTCAAACATAGAGCTACAATATTTCTCTTCCAACTAGCATATTTAATTTTTAGATACAATAATATACACAATAGTCAACAATTGCTTGCAAGAGCTACGTTGTAAGAGTAGTAAGTAGCAAGTAGTAACCATGTTGAGCAAGGAAATCAAAACAAGCAATGTCAACAAGGTGCAGTAGGAAGAGCATGGCTACAAAAATGGTTATGACATAAAGAAGAACCCATCTAAAGACCACTTCATGTCCAAAGATACATTATGATTAACTAAGGCGAGATTAGCCTCACTTGAACTAGCAATGGATGATGTGCTTAATCATCTTGACACTGTCGACACTAGATTAGAAGAACGTGAACATGAGAACAATACTATTGATATGGAAGGCAAGTTTCACAACTTGCTTAATTTTTTCATTTTAACCATAAACCAAGCCATAAAGGAGTTTAAGTAGAACGTGATAGCACAAATGAGTGCCATCGATATAAAGTTAGATATGATAAAGCAAGATCTTGCCATATACAAGGCTGCTTTAGCATCGGATGCTATGGCAAATGGTGCAACAAAAATTCAAATTCCCAACCCACTAAAGTATAAAGGTAAGCGTGATGTTAAAGAAATCAATACCTTCCTTTAGATAATGGAGTACTACCTTGATTGATACGAACCTCACTAAGAATAACGAGACATGAACTCAACAAGGAACTCGAGATTGTTCTACGATCAGATTTGAATGGAATATCGACCCGTTGTTTATAAAGAAACAAGAACCTCGGTATAATGTAGACGCCACAAACGGTAATGGAAGTCCGTTCGATAAGTCACTAATGAACGCCACAAGAATAATTTTTGATAAGTTCGAATAGTTCTTCAAAGAACCAAAGAGAAAATAACTCTCAATTTTTGACTAATGAATTATGATTGCTTCTTATTCAAAAGGTGCTTTTTTATAAGCAAAAATCGTAACTTGTACTTACCTAAAACTGAAAGGAAAGCTAACTAATTAAATAGACTTATAAATGAACTCAAACACTCTAAGAAAAGCTGACTAATTAGATAGACTTCTAAATGAACTCAAACACTCCTAAATATTCCTATTTTACTTGCTAAAAAATCGAGTTTAAATTTGGTTAGACTTTTCTAAAGTTTGAATCATGCATATCCATCTTTGCTGGATATGTGGACCAAGCCCAATGGGTTTCCACGAATTTACTTGGGTCCAAACTTCTTGAATTAGTCCGTTAAGTGCATCTTTGAACTTCTTTACTTGGGCTCTCGTAACTAGACCAATCGGACCTTAAATTTAATTCTTTGAAATTGTGCCATGATTTGTATCATTCCTCTCCTCTTGAAAAGGATTTGTCCTCAAATCATCACTTACATAAAAAGAACTCAAATCAGCAACATTAAAAGTAGCACTTACATTGTACTCACCTGGTAAATCTAGCTTGTAAGCATTGTCATTGATACGCTCTAAGATTTGAAAAGGGTCATCTCCCCTTGGAAGTAATTTGGAATGCCTTTGCGTCGAAAATCTTACTTTTCTCATATATAACCAAACCCAATCTCCTGGTTCAAAAACCAACTTGCGACACCCCTTGTTGGCTTGTTTTGCGTACTGCTCCGTTCTTCGCTCAATGTTGAGTCTTACTTTCTCATGAATTTGCCTAACAAATTCAGTTTTCTTTTTGCCATCTAGATTAACTCACTCAATCATGGGTAAAGGAGATAAATCCAATGGAGTTAATGGATTAAATCCATACACAATTTCAAATGGAGAAAATTTAGTAGTAAAATGAACAGTACGATTATAAACAAATTCAACATATGGTAAACAATCTTCCCAAGTTTTAATATTCTTACTAATAACAACCCTTACCAAAGTAGACAGAGTTCTATTTACTACTTCGATTTGACCATCAGTTTGTGAATGACAAGTAGCAGAAAATAATAACTTAGTATCTAACTCACACCACAAAATCTTCCAAAAGTAACTTAAGAACTTAGCATCTCTATCGGAAACAATTGTTCTAGGCAAACCATGTAATCTCACAATCTCTTTAAAGAACAAATCAGCAACATGTGAAGTATCATTTATTTTGTGACATGGAATAAAGTGTGTCATTTTAAAAAATCTATCCATAACCACAAAAATTGAATCTTTACCACGTTTACTCTTAGGCAATCCTAACACAAAATCTATAGAAATTTCAATCCAAGGCTCATTAGGAATGGGCAATGGTGTGTATAAACCATGGGGTTGCTTTCGGGATTTTGCCTGCTTGCACGTGACACATCTATCGCAAGTTCTCTCAACATCTCTTTTCATGTGTGGCCAAAAGAAGTGTTCTTGTAAAACAACTAATGTTTTAGCTATCCCAAAGTGTCTTATCAATTCTCCACCATGTGATTCTCTAACTAATAAATCACGCACGGAACAATTCGGTATGCACAACTTATTTTCTCGAAATAAAAAACCCTCATGTTTAAAGTACTTACCATTAGGGGTCTTCTCACAAACTATATACTTTTCACTAAAGTTAGGGTCTGAAGGATAAAACTTTTTAATATGTTCAAAACCAAGAAATGTAGCATCAAGAGTAGAGAGCAATGCGTACCTGCGAGAGAGTGCATCTGCAACCACATTCTCTTTACCTTGCTTATATCGGATGATGTATGGAAACGTTTTAATGAACTCCACCCAACGAGCATGTCTTTTGTTCAACTTGTGTTGTCCTTTCAAGTGCCTCAATAATTCGTGATCAGTGTGAATCACAAACTCCTTGGGCTAAAGGTAGTGCTGCCATGTTTCCAAAACTCGAACCAATGCGTATAATTCCTTATCATAAGTCGGGTAATTTAAAGTTGCTCCACTTAGCTTTTTACTGAAATACGCAATCAGTCGTCCTTCTTGCATAAGCACAGCTCCAATACCTATACCAGAAGCATCACATTCGATCTCAAATATTTTGTTAAAGTTAGGTAAAGCTAATAAAGGTGCATTTGTCAATTTTTGCTTGATGAGCTGAAACGCCTTCTCTTGCTCTTCTCCCCACTTGAAACCAATGTTTTTCTTTATTACCTCAGTGAGCGGTGCGGCTAAAGTACTAAAGTCTTTCACAAACTGTCGGTAGAAACTAGCGAGTCCATGAAAACTTCGTACGTTACCTATGCTCGTGGGACTCGGCCATTCTTGAATTGCACAAATTTTCTCTTCATCAACCTGTATTTCCTTGTGCATTCACAATGAAACCAAGAAACACAAGCTTATCGGTATAAAAAGTGCATTTCTTTAAATTAGCAAATAACTTCTCTTTTTTAAGTACATCTAAAACTGATTTTAAATGCACAATATGATCATCTAAGTTTTTGCTATAAATGAGAATATCATCAAAATAAACAACGACAAATCTGTCTATGAATACACGCAATACATGGTTCATTAATCGCATAAATGTGCTCGGTGCATTAATTAAACCGAAAGGCATTACTAACCATTCATACAAACCATATTTTGTTTTAAAGGTAGTTTTCCATTCATCACCCTCTTTCATGCGTATTTGATGATACCCACTCTTCAAATCAATTTTTGAAAATATACAAGCTCCATGCAATTCATCTAACATGTCGTCTAAGCGAGGAATGGGATGTCGATACTTTACCGTAATGTTGTTGATTGCTCGGCAGTCAACGCACATTCTCCAAGTGCCATCCTTCTTAGCTACAAGTAAAATTGGAACGACACATGGACTCATGCTCTCCCTCATGTAACCTTTCGCCATCAACTCACTTACTTGCCTTTTAAGCTCTTTTGTCTCCTCAAGATTGCTCCTATAAGCTGGTCGGTTTGAAATTGTCGCACCAGGTACAAAATCAATTTGATGTTCAATCCCTCGGATAGGAGGTAATCCCTGTGGCGTTTCTTCAGGAAAAACATCCTCATATTTCTGCAAAAGAGAAACCATAGAGCTAAGTAAAGCAGAATTAATCTCATTAGTATTTAAAAATGCCTCTTTGTACAAAAGTACAATAATTGGCTGATTTAAAAACTTTGCTCTTTTTATTTCACTCTCTTTTGCATAAAAATTTATTTTTCTCTCTATTTTATTTTCAATGACTGAATCTGCACTCTTTTTTTCTCTTTCAATTTTTTCTCTCGAATTGTCACTCGCTTTCTTTTTATCTCTCTCTTTCTTTTGATCACACTACTTTCGTAACCACACTTGATCCTCATACACTTGTTGTGGTGTTAAAGGTATAAGAGTGATTGGTCATTGATTAAGTACAAAAGAGTACTTGTTCGTAAAGCCATCATACTTTACACGTCTATCAAACTGCCATGGACACCCTAGCAACAAATGTCCAGCTTGCATCTGTACTACATCACACAACACTTTATCTTTATATTTGCCAATCCGAAATGCAACTATCACCTGCTTATTTACCCTCATCTCTCCACTATCATTTAACCACTGCAATTTGTAAGGTTTAGAGTGTTTCAACGTGGGCAGTCCTAATTTTTCTACCATTATTGTGCTTGCAACATTGGTACAACTACCACTATCAATAATCATACTATACATCTTGTCCTTGACGTGGCACCTAGTATGAAAGAAGTTCTCTTGCTGCACTTCTTTAACTTCTTTTGCCTGCAAGCTCAACGCTCTCCTGGTTACTAATGTCAATGCATCAGGGGCCAAATACTCTTCCTCGGTGATGTTCTCTAATGGCAGCATGTCATTGGTGTCAGAATCTTCATCGTCAGTCACAATGTCACCATTATCTCGCATCATCATAACTCGCGTGTTTGGACATCGACTTGCTATGTGTCCTCTGCCTTGACATTTAAAACATTTAATGTCACGATTTCTAGAGGTAGAAGTGTCAATTTTACCTTGAGAAACGTGGCTGGTGTTCTCGCACTTGGGCTCAAACTTGTGCTTGGGTGTTGCGGATGTTTGCAACTTGTCTTCTTTCTTTGTGGAATTTGGTTTCCAAAAGAATGTACTCGAACTTTGATTTAGACATGCGCTGCCTCTCCTCTTGAGTTAGCGCTCAATTTTGATGGCCACGTGAACCAAATCCTCTAATTCCACATAATGTTGTAATTCCATCGCGTTTGCAATTTATCGATTCAAACCACCCAAAAACCTAGCCATAGTAGCTTTTCGATCCTCCTCTATATTCGCTCGGATCATAACTATTTCCATTTCTTTACAATAATCCTCCACGCTCCGGTTGCCTTGCGTAACGCTTTGCAATTTTTGATACAACTCCCTGTAATAATAGTTTGGAACAAATCGTTTTCTCATCACAGTTTTCATCTCCTCCCATGTTTCTATTGGACGTTCTCTATTTCTTCTCCTACTTAAAGCCAATTGATCCCACCAAACAATAGCATAATCAGAAAATTCAATGACTGCAAGTTTTACCTTCTTCATTTCGGAGTAGTTATGGCAATCAAAAACTAGCTCCATCTTCTTTTCCCACTCAAGATAAGCCTCGGGATCATTCTTGCCTTGAAATGAAGGCACTTTCATCTTAATGCTGCCCAAATTATTATCCTCCCGATTTCAATCTTTTCTAACACGTTCAACCCTCCTATTGCTGCCTACCGAGTGTTTATCTTCTTCCTCAAAACTGCCGTCGTTATATTCCTCAAAATCTTCTACTGTACGCTGTTGTTGAGCGCTTTCCCTCCGATTGGCATTTTCTAATCTATCCAACCATTCACTTATTTGCTCTAGTTCTGTTTCATCATCCGTCTCATCTCTCCCACCAAAACCTCCATGTATAGCTTTGAATTCATCCATGTTTGTGCTTTCTCGTAGTCGTGTTGTGACATGCTTTCTGCAGGAGATAAGTTATAAAAAAAGGACCTCACAATTCTCTCCCTTACGTGTTTACACTCAATAATATGAATCACTCTGCACGCATGTTTCACTCAAAAAATTTGCGGCTTTTATCCCTCTAATACTCTCACCACTCTTGCCTTTTTCCACTCAATAACTCTCTTTCGGTTCTTTTGAAACTAACAAACAATAACCAAAAATTTCTTGCAACAATTCTTCAGGACTTACTACGGCAAAATAAAGGCTAAAAATAAGGTCGCGTCACGGATTCTAAAGGTTTTAATTTCGCACAAAGTATTTCAATTTTATACCCACTGATTTAGAAATTGAGAATCACAACAAATATATTAGAATTTGATACACAAATATTAGGGTGTTGATGATAAACTGAAATATGAAATTTTTATTTTTTTTTCGTTTTTTTTCCACTTTTTTTTTTCTTTCTCTCTCTTTTTTTTCATCTCTTTTTTTTCTTTTTCTTTCTTTCTTTTTTTTTTTTTATATCAAGAATTGCGAAAAGAATAACAAAAGGGATAGGCAAACTTGACGCTAGAATAACCCTTGCTTTGATACCAAATGATACGAACCTCGCTAAGAATAACGAGACCCGAACTCAACAAGGAACCCGAGATCGTTTTACGATCAGATTTGAATGGAACATCGACCCGTTGTTTATAAAGAAACAAGAACCTCGGTGTAATGCAGACGCCACAAACGGTGATGGAAGTCCGTTCAATAAGTCACTGATGAACGCCACAACAATAATTCTTGATAAGAACAATTCGAACTTATCAATAATTATTCTTGTGGCGTTCATCAGTGGCTTATCGAACGAACTTCCATCACCGTTTGCGACGTCTGCATTATACCGAGGTTCTTGTTTCTTTATAAACAACGGGTCGATGTTCCATTCAAATCTGATCGTAGAACGATCTCGGGTTCCTTGTTGAGTTTGAGTCTCGTTATTCTTAGCGAGATTCATATCATTGATGAGGTGAACATATATGATGATATTGTCAAAACTAACACATGCACTCTTTATTTCAAGCATAATGCAATGTTATAATGGAGACATTGCCTTAACAAAATAAAGAAAGGGTTATGTGCCATCGATACTTGGGACACATTTAAGGTAAATTTCAAAAGACGATTCTACCCTAAGAATGTAGAAGAGGTGATGATGAGAAAAATTCATAGGCTTAAGTAGCGCAGCTTAATCAAGGACTACATTAGAAAATATAAATCCTTGATGCTAGACATACTCGACATGCTTGAGAAGAATTTATTGTTATTCTTCCTGAACAAATTACAATAATGGGTAGAGCAAGAATTAAAGCGGTGAAATGTCTAAGACCTTACTTTAGTAATAGCGGTAGCTGAAACATTGATTAAGTTCCACTGCAAACCATCCAAGTATGACAAGAGCAAGAAAACAACTTTGAACTCTAACCAAAACAGCTTTAAGAAAAATAAGGGAAACTGACCTCATAAGGTAGATCTATAACCAAACTAACCATCAAAAGATAAGTGGCACAATAACGGACATAAGACGCACGAGAAGTAGAAGTTGAATTACTTCTTTTGTAGAGGAATGCACCACACCAAGGAATATTCGCAGAATTTTAAGCTTAACGTCTTTATTGGTGCCTATGAGAAGTCATAAGAGGATGCAAGCTTGAGTTTAATGCGTGTCATCAATTTGATCAAGGCTAACGATACGTCGAAATGAGTGGCATCCAAGACTAAGTCAATAGTAAAGTTAGATCTTAGCAAGACGCTCAAATATATTGATGTCAACATCAATGGAGCAAGCTTTAAAGTGTTTATCAATTATGGTACTGATCAATGCTTGACCACAAAATGTCTTGCAAAAAAGTTAAGCCTAATACATGTTAAGTAGTCGAGATAAGTGAAGGTCATCGACTAACCTTCTCGATATATTCATAGAGTCGCTTTAAATGTATCGATATAGATTAGGTCATGGCACAGCAAGGTCGACTTAAATGTCATGTTGATGAATGACTTTGACCAAGTGCTAAGTAATGAATTCATCAATCGTATATCGCCCTTCACTTGTACGAATGATAGGTGTGTGGAATTAAATAACGCAGAAAATTTTCATAAGGTATTGATTCAGTAAATATATATTGGTGCAAAAGTGTTATTTACACTACAAGTTACAAGATGAGTCAAAAAAAGGGAGGACCTGTACTTGACCATGCTGAGGACAAATGATGCTCCCACGCCTACCCATAATTTTTTGAAAGAGACTTAAGGTATTTTTCCATAGTAAAGCGACGTGGTGCCTTCAGAATTGCCAAAGAAACTCTTGTTAAGGCATAAGATAGACCACGAGTTCGAGGTTGACTTTAACACTAAACGTTTGACAATGGAATCATATCGAATGGCACTGGCCTAAGCTCGAAGAATTTCAAAAGCAATTAAAGAAGCTACTACATGCTAGATTCATAAGGCTCTTTAAATCACTATTTAATGTACCAGTCTTGTTCCAATGTAAGTATAATAGAAGTTTGTGCATGTGCATCAACTATTAGGCACTAAATAAGATGATATTTAAAAACCACTATCCGATTCGTCGCGTGAATAATTTATTTGATCACATTAGGAAAGCTAAATGGTTTTCTAAGCTTGACCTAATGTTTGGTTATTGGCAAATGTGCATTGTTGTAGGAGATGAACTAAAGACAATATTCATGATCAGCTATGGATCATATAAGTTCTTTGTCATGTCATTTGATTTTACAAATGCACCTGCCATATTTTACATCTTTATGAATAAGATATTTCATGCATTCCTTGACAAGTTCATGGTAGTATGTCTAAATGACATTTTGGTCTCTAATAAAAGTCTTAAATAGCATATGGAATAGTTAAAATGCGTCTTCTAAATACTACAAGAGAATGAATTATATGTGAAGAAAAAAAGTACTTGTTCGCTTAATAGAAGATAATGTTATTGGGCTATAAGATAAATAGTGGACGGATACGCCAAAGGTAAGCACCATCCAAAAATAACAACCTTTACCACAGTAAAAGAGTTGAGATCATTCTTTGAACTAATTAACAACTTTTAACATTTCATTCAAAAGTATTTTGTTCGAGCAGCTTCCCTGATTAATCTACTTAAGAAGAAAAAGATGTGGGAGTGATTACTTACATGTCAAGAAACCTTCAAAAATGTTAAGCAAGCCGTGATAGAAATGTTGGTTCTCTTGCTGTCCGATTGCTCCAAATGATTTGAGGTACATATGAATAAGTTGTAAGCCAAATGACACAGAATGAAGGTATCCCGTGTATCATAAAAAGATGACAACGATCATTTGTTACTTGTGAGTATAGTAACATTACTTACTTAGTAACCAGCTCATGATCAAGATCAAAAATTTAGTGGCGAGTTACTTCTAAAATCAAAAGAAACTTAGCTTTAAGCAAGTACAATGGCAAGAGTTTTTGATAGAATTTGATTATGTCATGGAATATAAGCTTAATTGAGCAAATGTTATGGTTAATGCTTGAACTACAAAGCAGAGTTTGCTAACATTAGTCGATCCAAGTGTCACATTATTGAGCACGTGAAGAAAGGCTTAATGAACAACCAATTCACTAAGAGTCTGATAAAACTTGATAAGGAAGGTAAGATAAGGTGATTTTAGAAGTGTGATAGTATAATAGGATTGGCAATCGTTATATATTTAAAAATAGGATAACTTGTATAAGAAATTAATAAGATAGTGCTACAATTCTTAGTAGATGGGACATCTAAGAACTTATCACACTATAACCTTACTTAAATATTTTCACTATTGCCCATAAATAAGGGTTGATGTAGAGGTGTACGTAAAAACTTGCTTAATATACTAGTAAGATAAGGTTAAGCATAAACACCTAGTAGGTTTGTTTGAATCTCTCCTAATCTTTGAGTATCCATGGGAATGCATTGCCATGAACTTCATCTCTGTGTTTCTAACTTTTAAGAATATGATTCCATTATGGTCATGATGGACAAATTATTAAAGTACAACACTTTTATTTTAACCCTATAAGACTGCAATGTTAACAAAGTCACATGCTTGTTTTTTAAGCATGTTGTGAAGTATTAGAGCTTACTTGATTACATCATCAGGATAAAGATCTGAGATTTATTGGAAGGTTTTAAAGTGAATTATTAAACTTATGGGCTCAGATTTTCACTTATCCATGAGTTTTTACCCATAAACTAATTGTCAAATAGAATGGGTGAAAATGTTTTAGAAGTGTACCTAAGGTTGGATGCCAACCAGTATGATTGGGTGAAGTTGATAGATATAATGTAATTCTCCTATAATTCATAGTAAAGCAAGCTTACTCAACATAGCCCTTTCAAGATTGTGACAGACCGACAACCTTTAACATTATTGGTAATGACAGAAGGGTACACAAGTTGTAGTCCTTTCACCTATAAATGGGTCAAAAGTCAGCAAAAATAAATTGATGTGGTAAAAGTTTACTTAACAAGATATCTAAGAAAAAAATGGACAAGAACATCCGGGGTTGACAAAGCAGAGTCCTCAACTATTTTGAGTAACTTGTCAATTAATAAGACTTATTAAGTTATGAAGATAGTTGCAAAAAGGAAGATGACTTAGTGTTAAAGCATACAAAGTAAACTTGACGAAGGTATCAAGAACTTTAGTGAAAAGAAAATGAAGCAGAACAAGGCCTAACAGATCAAAAACTAAGTAAAAAAAAGTAAGTAGGCAGCTCAAAACAAGCCTAAAACATGGCTCAACAATAAGCCTTGGTTACTAAAGCAAGCCTAGCTTTTAGAAGGCCTTGTTTTTAGAAATTTCTAGACTACTTGTAGGAGATATTTGAATCACTTACATATGCCTTTCCCTCTGACCACATAAAGAAAGCTAGAGACAAAATTATAGTCATCCAAATTGCACTTTGTAAAGTAAATCTCAGCCATTCATTTCAACAAACCACAATTATAAATAAGCCTCTTTCCATTGGCTTAGGCATTCACCAATCAACCACACAAGCACATATAACCCAAAATTTATTGTGTAGTTAAATCTTGTAAAATCTTTCCTTGTATAATTAAGCATCAAGCATTTTCTTCAAGTTCTTTCCTACAATTTCTTTTTAATCATTGTTGCCAAGTTTCTTGTACCTTAATGCATTAATAACAGACTGCTACACATTAATTAAGGCTTGCTCAACTTTGTATCACAAGCATAAACTAGCTAAGTGTCTCATGAGTCTGACGAAAACCTAGTATCCCGTGAAATATGGCTTCTCCTAAAATAAATGTTTGGTGGTACTATGACAAATTAAAGAAGAAAGCTTACTATCAAATTTGACTTATATCAAATGCTCCATAATAAGTCTTTAAGGTAATATTTAATGGAGATGTTGAATATAATACCTAAATGAAAGTTCATTAAACTTGTCTCTATAGATAAATAACAAGTTTAAGTAATAATACAATCATTCCCAGGTAGTTTAGAACATATGAAAGTTAACAAAATACATAATGATAGAACAAAAATTTTTGCGACAACTTTAAGCAAAAGAGCTAGAAAAACATTTACAAATCAAGATTACATCTAAAAAAAATCAATATAGTTCTACAAAGCAAAATGAAGGGTAAGCATGTTGGCAGTAAATTAAGGACAAGATTAAAATAACTCACTATACTATGACAAACTGTGTCATTTTGCTTGCACTAAATTGTAAAATTCAATGCCATATCTTCATGTTATTGTTATGTTATTAGCTTTATTTTTTTATATAAATATTGTCCTAAGTAAATTATAAAATAGCTCAAACCACATAATTAGAATCAAGAAGTTTACGTGGAGTATCCTCAAATATGTTCAACGACAAAATGAATATATATAGGGAACCATTCTAAAGTTAAAGAGTTAAAAACATAGGAACTTGAAAATTATTTTTGTTATTTATAAATTAAGCCATTAACTACATTTTCATGGTGATTCTATAAGACCTATTCTTAACTTTATTTTAATTGGTATTGGATATGTACTAGATTTTTATAAATATAGATATCAAGTAATATGATTCTAATAGGAATAATATATATTATTAGATTCACTGGCTAAAATTGAAATGTATATATGTAAAAATTGTCGAGCTTGGAAAGCAATGAAATAATCATTTAGCCCAAACTAGTATCAAATGTTATGCTCTACTAGCTTGAAAGGTAAAACCCCTTAATGCTTATTGATTTAAGTAAATATGAGCATTGAACAACACTTCTCAAGCATGATGGAATCTTCTTAAATACTTTGAAATTCTCTAGAATATTCTGAAACCTTCTAAAATATCCCAAAACTTCTAAAATGTTCTAGAATTTTGTAGCATATTTTGAAAGCCTTTAAAATACTTTAGAGCATTCTAGAAACTTGATGAGACATCTAAACTTACTAGATAACTTTAGAAGATTCTAATGACTTCTTGTATATATAGATCTAGGATACTTTATATACATATTTAATGGGAAAAACCTAGAAAATGAATAACAACTATATATTTGGTAGCGTGAAGGCCTATAAATAGGAGATAGCCTTATTTAGAAAAGCAATCATAGAAAACTAAGAGTTTCAACAACACCACAAAACCTTAAGTTATAGCAAAAGTTCTCTTATACTAAAATCCTCTTTGTTAGTAAATACTTTATGTAGGCTATTATTTTTGTGCACACAAATTATTCTCTCTCTTAAGTAAGTAAAGTATCAAAACTTGCTTAATAACTTATTAGGAGTAGTAGTCTAAGTGTCATACAAGTGAGCTGGGCTAAAAACTAAACCCTATGACACAAAGCCCCATTGCAATTAATTCATACTGACATCCATGGAATAATGAATTCTATTAGATTAATTAGATGAGAAATTAATTTTTATTAAGAATGTGAATATTTTCTTGAGTTGTTCAAAAATTATGCAATGAGAAAGGTATTTAAAGACAATAAACTAATCTTAGAATTTCAAGATAAAATAGTATAATGAACAAAAAAAAATAACCTTAATTCACTTGTGCTTGATTGATAGGTCATTAGTAATAAATAGGTTTTGTGTGTAAAAAAAAAAAAAAAAAAAAACAGATCACACAAATGAAAAAATATAGGAAATGATTGATTTTGAAAAATTATAACCGAAATAAAGGTATAAAGTATTAATAAACCTTCTCATGTTAAGGAAGATTGTTTCCATTCAACTAATTTACATATACAGACCTTGAGTTGCACCAAAAGGATGTTAAAATTTGTATTTTTAATGTAGAACTAGAAAAAAATTATATGAAACAACTTTAAGATTTTGTTACAATAGTCTAAAGCACATAGTCTATGACATCTTAAGTTTCATCAAACTACAATTTTTTATAGATCTAGATATTAAAAAAACAATTGAGTAAATGGTGAAAGGTCTAAAGTTAATTTTATGATATAAGCTTTATATATGAAAGATACGTTATAGGTTGAAATAATAAAGAGTTTGTTGAACTATTAAAGAGCTATTATTCTTAAATTTTTGAATGAAAATTACAGCCAAAATAAGCTAAAATCAAAGCTTTTCTATTTGTTCTATGAAATTATATCATCATATCACTTGTAAGTGGAAAATGTTAGATTTTAACTCATAATCTATTAGGGTACCTATGATGAGTTGACTTAACCTAAACTGTTAAGCAAGTTAACTACTTATTTTGAATAGAAGTTTTCTTCTTTGTATAAAATAAAAAGTAATTTTATTCATATCATGGCTGGAATTTTGGTTTCCAATTGATTAGTACTAAATTTTTTGTTTCTAAGCACCAAAAAATGGAATGTAATTTGCATTATTCCAATGTGCCAAAGCAAACAGACATAAAATACAGAGCAATAAAATTAAAAGACTATCAAGTTAAAAAGTCTTAACTCTTTAATTGTGAACTAAAGAGGAAGTATCCTATTTGTAATCTACCTCCAACTTTCTAACGATGAATTGATCAATAAAATATCTATTAAAAAGTACACCTAGTTTTCTAATAAAATCATATTGATCAAAACCTTTAATTCAGTCTAACTTGGTTAAATTTTAATTGATTTGAACGATTAAATAATCAAATATAATTATTAACAAATAGGTGCAATTATACACAAAAATACTTTTTGCTTAATTTTTTGCTAAAAGTCAATTTTTTCTTTATACATAATTAAATTTTAAATATATACTTTTGTTTCTTGTTCATATTTTATTCCCCTTAACCATATGCGAATTATCTATACAAATTAAAACTACTAGAAGATATACATTTTCATTAACACATAGATGAATATATATATATATATATATGAGTAGCTTAGTACTTTGACAATGTAACCAAATATGTTTATCATAATTTGTTGACATTGATCTTGCTTGATAGACCACAAGTCACTCTTTGCATATTTTCGTTTTCTAAAAATGTTGTATATTTAGTTATCTTTGTGAAACCAATTGTCAAGTCAATATAATGACTCAAAAATATTGTATGCTTTTTAATCATAATGAATATCACAACTTGATTTTCTTCTTGCACCAACATCATCCTAAACAAATTATAAAATGATAAACATTGACAATTTTGAAAATCTAGTATAAATTATATGTTGTATTTTAACTACTTATTTTAATATATAATTGATGTCATGTGACAGCCCTATAGTACAATAAATAGTCTCAGTAATATTAATTGTAATATTTCAAAAATAATTAATTTTGAAAAAGAATAGTAACACTCGTTAAGAACTCCACTTCACAAGCTAACAAATATAGAACCTACAATGATTAATATCTTAATGTGCAATCAAATCACAGTAACATATGTAAGAATATTAACCCATTTACAATAAAAGTGTATGTTAGACATCATTATGTATTATAATTTATTAAAATTCTGTTTAATTAACTTGAACATTGATGAGACATCTTGGTCACATAGAATTTACAATAATGCATATAGAATTATTCAAAATTCTCATAAATATTCATTGAAGAAAAAGATTTATTATTTAATGAGAATATTTGCATCACTTACTTACAAGAAAAACTAGTGATTAGACCATTCCCTTCTAAAATTAGTTTTAAATCTTCAATTATTCTTGCAAAAAATTTAAGAAAATATTTATGCGCTTATTTACCCATTTAGTAAATCATCTCATTATTTTATGATCTTTGTTGATGTATTTATTCATTGGTCATATGATTGTTTATTATATACTTGTAATATTACATTTGTTAGATTACTTAACATATTATTAAATTAATAGTACCCATTTCCTAATTCTTTGTTCAAAACTATACATCTAAATAAGGTTTATGAGTTTACATCTAAGAGATTTGATAACTATTGTATATTATATCAATTTCATATATTGCATGTTCATAAACAAAATAGATTAATTAACTCACTCATTAAATGACTCCAAGTAATTACTTTAATTTCACTATAATGCATTAAGTTACCAATTTTTGTGTAGGGACATTCTATTTTGCATGCTGAGATATTAATTCGTCTTAAATCTATTATCTGTCATTAATCCTGTAAAGTATAACTTGTACTAGATCATCAACTTATCTATACAATTATGGTTGTACTATATATGCTCCTATGGCTTTTTCAGATTACACCAAGATAGGATCCAATGTCATTTAAAGATTTATCCTAGTTCTAACTCGCCTTTTCTTATCAAAAATATCTCATCTTAATCCTTATACTAATCAATCTAAAAATAAAGTGTGATTGATAATGCAACTTTAGGAAATTGTACAAGAGTTATTAAATCATATATACCAGCTACAAATACATTGGCCTAGCTAATTATTCTCGTAGAATAATCTAATGAAATGGTAGTAAATGAATCATCTACTACATACTAGAAGCATGATAGACTGCTCGGTTTAAAAGATACTATTTCATGTAATATAATTGAAAAATTAAGATCTTATTAAAAGTAATGCTCGAACAATAAATATACTTATATTTTTTTAAACTATTAGCTCCATAAGAGTTAATTATCCTTGAAACAACACAAATTCTTAAAATAGTAATTATCCCTAAAGTGATACAAGTCTCAAAAGTGATAGTTGTCTCTGAAAAAATAGTTAAATTATAAAGGCAAAAAATTAAAAATAAAAAAAATCTACTAATTATGCATATATAGGAGAAATTTGGGATCTTAATAAGCCAATCATTAATAATATATTCACTTTTACTATAGCTATTAAAATCATAAAAGGCGATCATGGCCCATAAATTATTAATGAATGTAGACAAAGATATGATTGGCCTTAATGGAAAGAAGTAATTCAAGCAAAATTAAATACTTTTGCCAAATGTAAAGTATTTTGACCTAAAACCAAATGTTTGAAAATATTAAATTTATTAAATACAAATGAATACTTATAAGGAAACATAATGAAAATAACAAAATCATAAAATATAAAGTACAATTCATTGATTCAAGTTTCTCGTAGAACTTGGAATTGACTTTGATGAAATATTTTATTATGTTTTAAATATAATTGTATTTTTTTTATTTTTGATATATATGACAATCTCAAAAGTCTTGTTATGCTTCTTATGGATTATGTGACAACTTATTTATATGAATCACTCAGTATTGATATCTATATGAAAATCTTTTAAAAATTTAGAATACCTAAAACATATAAATCAAATAATAGTAGTTTATTCTAATCAAATTATAATGATCCCTACACAAGTTGAAACAATTTGTGCTTGTGGTACAATCAGTTGGGTGAATACAAGATAAAAGAATAATATAATAATAATTCAATATACTCACATGTATTAAAAAAATTTTAATATGCATTCATTATTATAGTAGTATATGTTGATTACATGAATATAATTTAAAATCCTAAAGAAGTTCTAAAAATTGCCAAATGCTTAAAATCATAATTTAAAATAAAAGATTTGAAAAAAAACTAAATATTGTCTTAACTTGTAGATCGAGCACAAATCTAATAGATTATTTATCTATCAATTTGTTTATATTAAAAGAATTTTAAAATATTTCAATATGGATAAAATTCATCCATTAAATGCCCTTATGTTTGTTTGATCTCTTGATATTTAAAGAGATTTATTTCATTATAAAGAAGATAATGAATTATACCTGGTTAAGTAGTACTATACTTAAATGCAATTTGAGTCTTATTATTACTAACATAATATACCAGAATAGATATAACTTTGCCTTTGAACTTATTAGCTAGTCTCAACTCTTCACCAACTTAATGACATTATAATGAAATTGAATATGTTTTAGTCACATCATGTAACAATGAATTTGAAATAATTTTTTTCAATAAAGCAATGCAAAATCTAAAGCCAATTGGTTATGCGAATGCTAACTATTTTTTTTATCCTCATAAAACTTATTCCATACAGGATATATTTTCACTTATAATAGTATAATAATCTTATGGCAATCTAAAAATAATACTTTTGTTGCTACTCCTTTTAATTACTTTAAGATTTTTGCACTCCATGAAGCAAGCAATAAATATATAGGTTATAATCCGTTATTTGTTACATTTAGAGCATATGCAACTTATCTTTCACTACAAATATTCCAAATATAAAAAAAAACAATGTTGTCTATTACTATTGGAATATATTAGCCAAGGGAGATGAAAGCAAATAATATCACTTAAGTTTTTTTTTTTTATATATATATGAACTTCAACAGAGTTAATGAACTAATGTTAAACAAATAAGCTCTTCTAAAATCTTTACCTACACCAACTCTTGAGAAGTTAATACATAACATTCCCATACTTTGAATATATAACATTAGCATGCATCGACTCCACAAAATGACAAATTAATATTTATTTTTTTAAGGAAAGAATTTAATCAAGAGAAATATATTCTATTACACAAGAATAACCATAGAAATCTTTAGATAAATGTGCATTGTACTCTTTTTCTTTCTTCTAAGTTTTATCCCACTAAGTTTTACTAGCAAAGTTTTTAACGAGACATTAGTAAGCATGTCCAACAAAATTAAAAGAATTTAATACAAGGAGGACCATTGTGATTACATGGATTCATTACCTAGCCTTATTGCAATACATTCAAAATATCTGTTATATGCACAAATTCACTACCTAGCCACACTGCAATACATTCAAAATATTTGGTATATCCTTTATTTTGTTCTATAAATAAGATTGTATATTCATTTGAAAAGAAAAAAAATTAAGAAAACTTATTGAAGTTCTCTATGAGAAAGTTCTCTTTCTTTTCTATATTTTTTTCTTCTTTTATGCATGAGTTAATGGTCTATGTACAATAAAATTACTAGTTGTTGCATTTACATGTAATGATTATACTAAAAGTGAGTACTAATATCATGTCTATCTAACATTCAAGTTTAAAATTGAAATTCAAAATTGACTTAAATTTAGATTCATAATATAACTAAATTAAAATTGATTGTGTTTTGATTTTTTTATTTTGGTTAAAATTAAAAATTATTTATTTATTTAGACAAGTACAATAATTGTAAAAATGGATATATTGTTTGTAGAGACAAAATTTTTAACTTTCACTAGTTTTAATTCAATATTTTGATTTTGGAGGCTAACATTAAAATTTTAAGTACTAATAATCGGTTGAGGTTATGTAAAATAGAACTGAATTAATTGATTTATTTTAGGTCTTTAGATATTTCACACCCTTAATATTGATCTTCGACACTATTAAAATGAATGAAATATTTCTTGTTGTTACTTAAAAATATAATATTATATAGATAATATGGTCATCTTAATAGAATTTAACAAAAGAAAATGTACATGATTTAGATAGTCTTGTGTAGGATTAGTATACCATGCCATCTGCACATCCAATTAATTTTGGTCACATAAATCTACTTTGAAATCAACCAATTATGATAATGATAATTACTGGTAGAAAAAAAAAATAAATTAAACATTATACTTTCATTGAAGGACCTATTAGGTGACAAGTATTTTAGACTAGTAAAAAATATGTGTTAAATTTTGAACTAGGTTAAAATAAGTTTTCAAAACCAATATATCACAATTAAATTTGTTTCAAATAATCTTTTTTGTTAATGTTTAAATTGTTATATTTAGCTATTTGAAGCAATGTATTTTCTTTCCTTAATTTCTATTGAGATGTTTGTTTTTTCAGCTAAACTTTTTAGATATTTTTACTTTAAGAAAAAATAATAATTTTTTAAACTTTTAGTTAAATCTAAAAAATTTGAAAATTTATAAAATCTATTTTTAAAAAATATCACTACCTAATTATTTTATTAATCCATTACCTATATGAAACAAAATTTGTACAATTGAGCGATTTGGCGTTTTAAAACTAAGAAATAAGGTTTTCAAATATTTTAGATTCAAATTATATTTGAATTATTCTATATGTTACTTCTAATTGGTTGTTACTAAATTTCTTTGACTCTTAGCATGAAAAATCAAAATATGATTGTATAAATAAGAATTTCTATTCATAATAATTGCTAGAAGCAATTTATGTGTATAAATTAAAATGCAGACTTAAATTAAAGAAAATGTCATTATTCATTTTGACATTGTTAAAAACATATTTCTATTATTTTATTTAAATATAATTAAAATGACATTTTAGTATTATTAGGAGTGCATAAGATATAAAATAATGGTCACCCCCACTTAGTGGTGTCTAAAGACCCAATTTGGCTTAAAAAATAAGGCCCACGTAGGCTAATTGATCAAATTCATTAAAAAATAGGTAATGAATCAGATCAAATTTTATTACTGTGTTAGACTGATCCATGAAATTTTATTATTTAACTCATAAATTAATATTTAATTAATAAAATAAAGAGGTCTAGATCATATCAGATTTTATTACTTATGAATTAAGTTGGATCGTGCCCTGATCAGCTTAACCCCTTTTAACACATTTACTCCCACCTTTATTTTTTCTCTTTTAGACTTCTTTCTATCGTTATTATAAAAAATAATCTTATTGTTGTATAGATTGAGAAATTTCGATGGTATTAACAAGGATCAATTAATGGCATTCACGATAATGATGGTCATTTCATGTCAATTTTTCTCATCAAACTATTTAAAATATAGCACTATAAGAATTGTCTATAATAAATATATATATATATCAGTATATAATTTGTTTTAATTTTTATATTGATATTTTAAATTTTTTGTTCATATTTTAAATATTATTTACTGTATATTTAAAAAAAATTTTGAATGTGTGTGTGTATATCATAGCAATTCTTCAGTAAATATATTACTTTTATTTTCATCCAATTAAATGATATCAACTAACAAGTAATTTTTTTAAATGGAGAGGGAAAAATAGTTCACTGCTCAAACTTTAAATATGTATATACTATTTTTCTAAATTGAGGAAAGCTTCTCAATAATTAATTTATTTTTGTCATTTAAGTGATATTTTAAAAAATCTATCAGAAATTCTACCAAAATTTTTTTTAAAGTGTGCGTGTCTGTCAATATTTAATAATTTCTTTAAAATTTAGTGTAAATTTTTTAATATTTTATTTAAAATTCAAAATTAGTAAAGTACAAATATTTTAAAATAAATTAAAAAAAGGTAATAATAAAAAAAATTTTAAATCAAATTACCATATCACAGATAATAATGTAATAGATTATTTTATTAATAAAAAATTATTTTTATTAGTAAAATTTTTAAAAAATTAATATAAATGTTATTATTTAATTTTAATTATTTTAAATTTTTATTTATAAAAATAATTATTTATTAATTAAATAATTTTATAATAACACATCACATCATCGCAATTAATTGACTGTTAGTGGTGTTGTCAAACTGTGCAGGGAGCAATATAAATAGTATCCGTGTGCTGTAATATTTTATCACGGACGCGTCGACAAAGAGAGAGACAAAAAGACGAGGATCAGAGTGCAAAAGATAGGTTAAAATTCTATAGCGGTACAAACGAGCATTTGGTGTTTTAAAAAATGCGGGGGGCGTCGATTTCACGCAAATGAGGAGTGAGAAAATTCTAGAAACCCTCTTTCTCTCTGATCTATAATTAACCATTGAATCTGCTCAATTTCCCCTTGGTAAGGTGTTTCCTCTTTCTCCGTTGTACGTTAACGTATGTATATGTTTATGAATCGGAAGAGATCTGGTGTATTTGTTCATCGTTGTTTTTATTGTATTGGATTCAGTCTTTGATATTGATCTGTTGTTTGTTTCCCTTGTGGGTTTAGTTGTTTGAATTCAATGGCGTCGAAACGCATCTTGAAGGAGCTCAAAGATTTACAGAAAGATCCTCCTACGTCTTGCAGTGCTGGTATTTTTTTATTTATTTCTATTTCTTAAAAAGTAGTTATGAATTTAGCCAGTAATTTGTTTGTGTTAATGCAGGTCCTGTCGCGGAGGACATGTTTCATTGGCAAGCGACGATAATGGGACCTACCGATAGCCCATATGCGGGCGGGGTTTTTCTGGTTTCCATTCATTTTCCTCCTGATTACCCTTTCAAACCCCCCAAGGTATAATGTTTTTCCTTTTTTCTTTTCCTCCTTTTGTTCAATTATTTCGTTGATTGTTGGGAAAAATTATTAGCTTTTGCGCAGTTTTGCTATAAATTCGAGTGGTCTAGGTGCTCATTTAACTGTGAATGCTCTTGTTGGTAGACTAGCCCTTATTATTTGAAAATTGTGGAAATCGCTTTTCATGATTACCATCTTCAATCATGATTCGAAAACATATTCAAATGATACAGTTACACGAATTTGCAATGATATTTGGAGTGCTGATCTTAAATATAGTTTCTTGTTAGGTCGTGAATATCTTAATTTCTTGAAAAATCTTCCTTAGATATTCTAATTTGTGGCTTCACAACAAAACAATTAGCGTCAGATGCCTTTCCAGAACACCTTGAAACTATCCATTTTCCTTTTTAATTTTCCATGAGTTGAGATCTTTAAGGTCTCCTTTGGGTTAGAAGAGTTCATGTGTTGCTGGTGTTGTTGCTGGTTGAGGAGATGGGTAATGTTATGGGTGATGAGAGAAAGTTACCAGTAGAAACAAAAAGTAAATTTTCCAAGTGCTTTTGAAATGGAGGGGACAGGAAAGAAGAAAATCTATGCGGTCTCCCAATCCCTTTTAAATTTGTATTTACTTGTATACTATCATCATTACTTCATTATGAGACTTGGGTACTTTTGGGGGGTCTAATTTCATTATTTTGAATGAGGGAGAATTTGTCTATTGATAGAATCTGTTTTGCTACTTTTCTATCTCCAAGGAAAATTACTTAGGTTCTTATTAGAAGAAATTATTGATTCTCCTGTTGTGGTTTGACTCTCAAATGTGGTTCTTTTGCAATTAAAAAGGGGAAGAAAGCTTTCATTTTATTAGTCCATTATTTATTTTTTTTATTTAATTTCAAATTGTGTTTTATCTTCTTGCCTTTATTTGTTAAGGCATTGCTGCTAATTTGTTGGAATTAGAAAAATTATAGCCAAATTATTCATTTTGTTTGTTATATATAATAAACACATGATAATGCTAATCAAGTTATATGTTTCAGGTTGCATTTAGGACTAAAGTCTTCCACCCAAATATCAATAGCAATGGAAGCATATGTTTAGATATTCTCAAGGAACAATGGAGCCCAGCACTTACTATTTCCAAGGTTTGATTTAACTACCTCCTTTCTGGCATTTTTATTGTTATCATCCGGATTCAGCTTTGAATTTGATTATCTTTTATACTGGAGTATATTAAGAAAATCGGGTGATGATCAGCAATTCAACACAGGACACTCTTCATCTGTTTTGAAACTTGTAAGAATACATAGATGAAAATTCTCGTTCATTAACTTAAACTATAAATTGATTTTTAAACGTTCTGTGGGAATTTCTTAGCTAGTATATTTGTTCCTTCTTCTGTGATGAACATACACCCTATGACATTGTTAAAGATGCTTGCAACGGCAAAATGCTTGCATGTTGTTGGCATCCCTTTGTTTAGAGTTTTGGCGGTTGCCATTGCCAAATCCCAAGTTTGTATACGAACATCACACAGATGTTTGTGTCCCAGGACAGGTTTATGGGTAAAACTAGTTCAATATTCAACCCTTCATACATGGTCAGCAGCTATGGAATAGGCTAGAGTCAAACAAGATTCAATTATGTACTGACCTGATGAACTTGGTTTTATTATTAGATAAGTACGTTCGACTGATTTCACTATCCTGAAATCTGACAATCTTGCTTTGTACATGGAGAAATATATGTGAACATCTGATAATATATGTTTTTTTGCTGTGCACAATCAATGCTTCTCATGCTGACTGAAGGCAAGAACAGTTGGTGCTATAACAAGGTTCTGAAAGTTCCATAACCTTTGTACATTCATAACATGTTGTTATTTTGTCTCTGTCTTTGGTTTATGAACCAAGCATATTGATGATAGAATAGGTTTTCAAGATCGGGATTTGTTGTCATGGTTCACTTTTATTGGCTGAATATGAGCTAATCTGAATCAGATTTTCAAATCAATTGGATGTGGTGCCCTTCTACTGGTCATTTGCTTGGTAGTGTGAGTTTCTTGGTAAGGCTGATAAAGAGCATTACATGTGGTTTGTGCCAGCTGATCTGCAAGCAATCTGTAAGCAGTCAACTATGAAGTATCTTTTTAAGGAACTTTGCTGCAGTTAGTTTTAGACATACGTGAAATAGCTGGGTTTGGCTGTTAATTGTGAGTTGTAAATAAATATGACATTCGTGTCTTAATTGCTGATTACTTTTGAGTTCTGTTTCCAAGTAGGTATTATGTATCTAAACAAAAAGCCTACCAAAACATTGTAAAGGTGGATACTGGATGGAATCATATGTGCTTTGATTAAATCATCTGACAATCAGGGGAAAAAAATCTATAGGATTTACAAAGACTAATGTAAATTTTAAATACAGCCCTACTTACGGTTGTAGCTCTTTGCTTTCCATACGAATGATAAATCTTTGGTGCAAATTAAGGTTCTGTCATGAATTGAACTTTTCATATTAACTACACTGTTTTGGTTTATAGGTACTGCTGTCCATATGCTCTCTTTTGACAGACCCAAATCCTGATGATCCACTTGTGCCTGAAATTGCCCACATGTACAAGACCGACAGGGCCAAGTATGAGGCCTCAGCTCGCAGTTGGACTCAGAAGTATGCAATGGGTTGATGGTGGTAGATTCCCCCATCACAGGGATAGAAATTGGGAGTCCATAATTCTCTTCTCTTCTAAGTAAGAAAAAAGATATGACTAGATTGCTTCTGCTTTCTGTTTTGTTGTCCTTATTGGAACTGATAATTGGCAAGGAACTTGGTTGGTTCACTCTGTGAATATTTGTTTGAAGAAGACATTGGAAAATGGGAGACAACAACTGTAATATAATGTTTGCTATGTTTGTTGTAAGTGAATGATCTCTGCTTGTTGGACTAAGTTTATCCTCTGTATGTCTAATACTTGAAATGACAAGTGATTAATTTTGAAATGTCTCTCTCTTTTTTTGGGATTGTGGTGATTTTATTGTTCTTTGAAAGCAAAGTTTGAAAATGTGTTTGATAACACTAATCTTTGGTAGATTCACTCCTTTTTTCTTAATATTTGACCTCTATTGTTTCTTTCCATTCTTAACAGTTGTGGTTTAGAAGTAACCACATTTCAATACTTAATAAAATCTCTTGGTAGCCAGTCCACTGTTGTATTGTAGAGTATGACATCCTTCTGTTAATAAAATAGTTGTTGGCTGATGGGGAATGTAGAACACTGATTCCGTAATGCACACCGGGATGCAAATAGGTGAAACGTCAGACCATATGTACGTATAACATGCTATTAATGTTGTTAGCATGATAATCAAATTCATAAGTAGATTGTTAATAAACGATGTGGCCAATTACATTGTGCATTAGGTACGGTGAGAAAGTGATATAAACTGTTAAATGCGGTTTTCAAAATAATTTAGATCGTGCTTTGATTTATTCCATTTTTAAAAAAATAATAATAATAAAATTATTTACAAAGAAGCACCATTACATAGGGAAACCCTTCCTACTATACGAGAGTTTCTGCAGATGACAAAGCCCCAACACATTGGCTGCTGCATTACATTCTTGCTTCAACAAATAGAGCACTCTCTCCTCCCAGCAAGAAGTTTACCATTAACTTCAATTGTCCGCATTGTCCTACATCTGCCGGCCGAAGTCCCGTGTTGTTTGCTAATTTGATACCCTTATGGCTTCTGCCTCTTTTGCATCGCCTAAAATAGAGCTTCCTATAGTTGCAGTATTCCCTTACCTCACCTCCAAAGTCCCTTCTAATTAATAACTTCAATTCCAGCATATCTAATTAATAACAGTCCTGTATCAAGTTTAAAAGGGTGAGGAGGAGGAGGAGGGGGAAGCTTTTAAGAGTCCGAGGGGTGTCGGTTGTTCTATTGATTTTTGGCTTCTGAGAATTAGGGATGGAAAAATTTTCGAAGTACGGTTACTCCCTAATGCTTGCTCTATTAGGAATAATTTTGAGATCAGGACTATACCTAAAGATATTATGAGATTTTTAATAGGCATGGAGAAATAGGATTATACCTTAGTCGGGTACAGGAAAGATTATAAGATTAACATTCTCCTCGTACCCAAATTCATATTTGTCTCATTTTCTATATAAATAAGTAGGAGATATTGTTCCTCATTTAAAAATCTTCATGCTCATAACTATCGGATACGGACGTGGAAAAGGGTGTTGCAATACCCACTCCACTGTCATCGCTACCGAGAATGGGCACAAGGTAGTTACTACCTTGCCAAAAGTCCAATGGTCCTTAAGGAATGAATTTTGATAAGCTCATAAAAGGGCTATACTTCCTAACCTTTTTCCCTTCTCCGTTTACAAATTAGTAGTGCATGATTGACATCCTCTTAGCAATTACCCCAACCCTGACACAGCTCATCAAATACCATCTTTTTAATAGCCAAATAACTTTAACAGGCAAGTGTTCTTTCTTTAAAGCCCTTTAAACAAAAATTTTCATTGAATTTTTAAAGATTTATTTGTTAATGATTATTTACAATAATATACTGACTTACTTAGTATATTATCCCTTCAAGACTCAAATTTTGGAACTTTGGGTGTTCTAGGCAGTAAGTCTCGAAGGAGGCCGTAAGACTATTGGTAAGTTTAAATGTTCCAATAGTTACTTTGATTTCAGTATTTTGTATTTTGAAATATTTACTTGGTGATAATTTTAAAGTGTAGTTCTAAAATTATTATTCAATAATAGTTTTTATTATGTCTTTTTCAATTAGAAAACTGTTTAGTTCTAAAGGTAAGGACAACCCCAAAGTGATCGAATCCAAAGAACTTATGACAAAAATCACCAATTTTAGTCAAAATATCAGCAAATATACCTTACCTAATATCCCTTATAGTACAATCTATGATATGGGTTACTTTGACTACAAAACCGCGAGCTCAATCAAAGAGCATGAAGAAACCATTTTACTTCAAAATGAATTTGAAAAAATTAGGTTACTCAATTCTACTGCCATCAATAAATACAAAAAACAAGGTTTCAACTACATCTATTTTAGATTAGTTCAAATCGCAATCAAACCCCTTTCAAAAATAGGTTTAGATTCTCCAATTTTACTCATGCTTAGAGACAAAATTTTACTCAAATTCGAAAATTCAATTTTAGGAATAATCCAGTCAAACTTGTGCAACTGTTCCATCTATTTCAAATGTGCTCCAAATTTTCAAGTTAGCCTTTTAGATCCAACTATTTTAGATATTCTAGTACTCAACGTCCATGCTCCAAAAACCAAATTTACTCAATATCGACAAGGTTACATACTACTTTACAGAATTTATTTTAAGTAAATCACTTCTCATTTCAATCCAAGATGTTTACTCAAAGATGACAGAGGAGAGACAATTATGATCAGTATCCAAATAGAAAGAGAGGATACACCAACCTCTACTTATATCCCAAGACTTCTCCAATTGAATGAAATCACCATTCCAGAGGTATGGAGATTCCAAAACCCGTAAGTTCCTAGAAACTTAGTCCAAAAAAATTTCAAACAAGTAGTAGAAACTTCTAATGGTCAAGTTCTACTCAGATTCAATTTCTTTAGACAACTAAGAACACCAACCAGTTTTGCTGAATTCTAAACTGCTAGATCATTCTTTTCAATACCTTCAACGTCTAGACCGAATAGAATAGAAGAGGTAGAAACTCAAAGTTCTGTTAGCTATTCAAATCTCGTAGCTGAATCAATACCACAACAAACCCCTACTCCAGGATCCTCAATATTATCTGACTTCTAATCCATCAATATGATTACCAATAATAACTTCCAAATAGACAAAGATTTTCTTAAACAAGACTTTAAGACTAAAATCAACAAACCCAAAGTAGAATGGTTTTACAAAATTTTTGATAAGTCAAGACGTACCTAAATTAGAGAGGTCTGGTATGAAGAAATGAATAGGCTCAAAATCAATATTCCATTTTTCACATGGTTCCAAATATATTTATATAGCCATAACATAGATTACCCCTTCAAGACCATAGATATCAATGTCAACCATAGTCAACTCAAGAAGTGAGAAACCAAAAACTATGGTATTATTCAATCTGTCTATCCACCATTAGAGTCAATCAACCTTAACGTCTCTGAGAATAGCATTCCAGCATCTCCATTCAAGATAGCTAACAATAAACCCAATACAGATACTACAAACTTAGGTGATATCAAAAAAGTCTACAAACAAAACAACTACCAGAGTCAAATTCTCCATACAATTTCCAAACATGTTAACCACATCGAAGACAAGTTAGATAATATCCAAACCAAACAACCTAACTAATTTCCTTCCAACGTTTCACCATTGTTATTCAAACCCTACAATTTACCACAATCATAACAGGAGCCAATCACCTTTCCAAAAATAGACATCTTAGACCAAATCAACAAAAAATTGATAATGTTACCAGGCTCGTCCAATATCAATACCATAGATAAAACCAACACTATGCAAACTAGTGATACAAAGCTCATTCAAATAGATAGAGTTTAAAGACAACAAAGGCCCAAGATCAATTGGAGAAATAGTTCAACCTGAAACTATTACCCAATACCTACTCCACCGGATATCCAATATGAAGAAAGATCCAAATACATTAGTACCCAATACACAAGAGAAGCCATTTATGAGTGGAATATAGATGGCAGATCTGACTATGAAATCATGAACCTGATCCAAGAAATAGGCATGGTCGTAATAGCTTACAAAGCACTTAAAAATACAGACCACACAGCTGCCAAGTATATCGTTGTAGGATTTACTGGATCCCTTAGGTACTGGTGGAACAATAGTCTAAGCATACATACTCAACAAAGCATACTCAACCACAGCAAAAAAATCCAAATTGAAGATGATCAAGGTTTCATTACTGAGCATGAAAAATAAAATGCTGTAGAAGTTCTTATCCATACTATAGGGATGCATTTCATAGGCAACCCTCAAGAAAAATTGCAAAGTTTAAAAATAGTCTTAACCAATTTTAGGTGTCCAACTTTAGGAGACTTTAGATGATACAAAGACGTCTTCATCACTCACATCATAAAGAACATGTTTAGATTTTCCAATCTTACTCGTGCTTGAGACAAAATTTTACTCAAATTCGAGGTTTCAATCTTAGGAATAGTTCAGTTAAACTTATGTAGCGATTCCATCTATTTCAACTGTGCTCCAAATTTTCAAGTTAGCATTTTAGATCCAACCATTTTAGACACTCTAGTACTCAACATCCATGCCCCAAAAACCAAATTTACTTAACATCGACAAGGTTACATGCTGCTTTACAGAATTTACTTTAGGCAAATTATTTCTCAGTTCAATCTAAGATGTTTACTCAAAAACGAAAAAGGAGAGACAACTATGATTAGTATCCAAATAGAAAAAGAAGATACACCAACCTCTACTTATACCCCAAGACTTCTCCAATAGAATGAAATCACCATTCCAGATGTATAGAGATTCCAAAACCCGCAGGCTCTTAAAAACTTAGTTCAAAAAGATCTCAAACAACTAGTAGAAACTTTTGATGGTCAAGTTCTACTCAGATTCAATTCCTTTAGACAACCAAGAACACCAACCAGTTTTGCTGAATTCCAAGCTGCTAGATCGTTCTTTTCAATACCTTCAACTTCTAGACCAAATAGAATAAAAAAGGTAGAAACCCAAAATTCTGTTAGTTATTCAAATCCCGTAACTGAACCAATACTACAACAAACCCCTACTCCAGGATCCTCAATACTATCTGACTTCCAATCCATCAATATGATTACCAATGACAATTTTCAAATAAATAAAGATTTTCTTAAACAAGACTTCAAGACTGAAACCAACAAACCCAAAAGTAGAATGATTTTACAAAACTTTTGATGAGTCAAAACGTACCCAAATTAGAGAAGTCTGGTATGAAAAAATGAATAGGCTCAAATTCAATAATCTGTATTTTTAAGTATTTTGTAGGCTATTGCGGCCATGCCTATTTCTTAGAGTAGGTTCATGATTTCATACTCAGATCTACCATCTATAATCCACTCATAAATAACTTCTCCTATGTATTGGGTACTAACATATTTAGATCTTTCTTCATATTGGATATCAGATGGAGTAGGTCTTGGGTAATGGTTTCGGGTTGAACTATTTCTCTAATTGATCTTGGGCTTTTGTTATCTTTGGACTCTATCTATTTGAATGGGCTCTATATCACTAGTTTGCATACTATTGGTTTCATCTATGGTATTGATATTGGATGAGTCTGGTAACATTGTCAATTTTTTATTGATTTGGTCTAAGATGTCTATATTTAGAAAAATGATTAGTTCCTGTTGTGATTGTGGTAAATTATAGCGTTTGAATAACAGTGGTGAAACAATTGGAAGGAAATTGGTTAACTTGTTTGGTTTGGATGTTATCTAACTTGTTTTCGATGTGGCTAACATGTTTGGAAATTGTATAGAGAATTTGACTCTAGTAGTTGTTTTGTTCATAGACTTTTTTTATATCACTTAAGTTTTTAGTATTTGTATTGGGTCAAAAAGAATGGCTTAGTAGTGTCGGCCACCAAGATGAAACTTTTTCAAACTAAAGTACAGTTTCTATGCCATAAAATCTACCAAAGCACTATTTAACCAATCAATAAGACTATCGAATTTGCTTCCAAATTTTCGGATAAAATCAAAGAAAAAACCCAATTACAGAGGTTTTTAAGATATCTCAATTATATAGCAGATTTTTTTCCAAATATTAGGCAAATCTGTGAACCATTATACAAAAGATTACAAAGACTATTGTTCTTTGGACTGATCAACATACTCAAGTAGTCAAAATAATCAAAAACAAAGTTAAGGTTATTTCATGCTTAACAATTTCTCATCATAGTGCATTTCTTATTGTGGAAACTGATGCTTCGGACATAAGATATGGAGGAATTTTAAACAAAAGTTAGATTGGTCAAATAAGGAATCAATTGTTAGATATCATTCAGGTATCTGGCTCGGATCTCAAAAGAATTACTTAATAATTAAAAAAAAAAATTTATCAATTGTTTTATACATCATAAAATCTCAAGATAATTTATTTAATAAAATTTTCTTACTACGAATTGATTGCAAATCTGCAAAAGAAGTTTTAGAAAAAAAAATGTTAAAAATATTGTTTCAAAACAAATTTTTGCCAGATGGCAAGCAATCCTTTCCAATTTTGATTTTCAAATTGCCTATATAAAAAGAGAAGATAATTCCCTTCCAGATTATCTCACAAGAAAATTCTTACAAGGCAAACCAAACACTTAAACACTTAAACACTATGGTTAACAAACAAATTATGAAAGTCTCAAATTATGCAATGAAGAAGCAACAATTAGATAAAATTCATCTCTCTCAATTTCTTACTCTCTCTTATTCTCAACTACTCAAAACAGAGTCTTCTACTCAACCTAGGTCATCTACCCAGAGAATTGAGGGTTCTCCCTCAGTTTTTATCCATACTATAGGGATGGTGGAAAGCTTGTTATTAAATTTCAAATAAATTTTGAAATTTAATTTAAAATTTGTTTAAGATAAAATTTAAAAATGTTTTTGAAATTAAAATTGAATTTAAAATGGGATTAATAATAAAACACGAAGAGAAAATTGATTGAAAATTGAAAAATTTTATTGCAAATGAAATTTTTACAGGGAATTGTATAAGGGGTTTTAATGAAATTGTACATAAATTTTTAAAACTTTTACAGAATAGAGAGTAAGGATTTTTCTCTTTTTCTAAGACTACGTACCAAACTCTCTGATAGCTCTTCGTTCAAACTCTGCCTAAAGTTATGGATCTTAAGTACATTTATACACACTAGACTTGACTATTACAATTGAAGAAACATAATCATGCTTACTTTTGAAAAGGTTGTCTTCATACTTGATAACGAATCTTGAAAAATATTGAATAATAAAACTAACTTTTTGACAAAGTGGTATTTATAATTGATGTGGGTCTCGTAGATTGAAAAGTGTTGCCAAAGTTGTTTGTCTTCACTTGAATAATGAGATCTTGAATAATTTTGCACCGAAAGTTATTTTGTCTTGACTTGAATGATTCATTTTGTCAGTAGTCAAAAGGCTCTTGAGATAATGAACCACCAAAAGGGTCGTCTGATACTTTATTTGAATTTGTTGAAGATTCCTCATTATCATCTTCTATTTGTTTGATTATTTCATCAAATAATTTTGTATATATTTTCTTTTTGTCTTTTCTTGAGAAGTTTGATTCTTTGTGCTTACTAACTGGGGTTGAAGGTGAAGTTGCAAGTGTAGGTAGAATTTTCTTAGAGACTTCTTTGACTGTTTTGGTGATTTTGTAACCATCTTGCTTCCATTTTTGTATTATGGTGAGGGAAACTCTGTTGAAGTCAAATTTGTCTTACCATTTGATTCTGAATTCTTTTACAAACAAAATATTGCAGTTTGAGTAAAATTAGGTTACCGAGTAGTGCCAAGAAAGTATCCATGGTATTTAAAAAATCCATATAAAAGGCTAATTATTGAAAAATATGGTGACTTGACATATTGTCTTTCTACCAGGGTAGAAACAGGTGACTGATTTACCCTAAATAAATTGATTCTATTGGTCCAAAGAAGAACCACCATTTTTTGAACCATGTTGAAAATATTTTAGGACAGTTTTCACTGAATTGAATAAATCAAGAATGATCATAAGATTTGACATAGAACATGTTGTACCATGCTCTTTGATAATCAATAAAATTGTAACCGTTTGGAATAAAAGGGATGAAAAATTGACGGGTTGTGTGTAATATGATAAAATCACTTGAAGTTAGGACTTGTTTAATTTTGCAAGTTGAATAAATTATGTCATTTAGATTTTGGGAATTTCGGTGATGAATAATTTCTACAAAATTAATATCGACAAGAACTAATTCGTAGAATTTACGATTCTTGTTTAGATCATCAGTAATAAACTAGACTTCTTTGGTAAAAAGTTTTCTGGCTAAATTTTGAATTTATTTGAGTGAAACAGTTTGGTAAATGGAGTAATTTGGATATATATGACTAGCTCTTTTATTTTATAGGAGGATTTTTGGAATTGAACTAAGGGAGAACCTTTATTTCTCTAGGTAGATGACTTAGGTTGGATAGAAGACCTTATTTTGAGTAGTTGAGAATAAGAAAGATGAGGAAATTGATAGAGAGGAATTTTATCTGATTGTTGCTTTTTCATTGCATAATCTAAAACTTTCATAATTTGTTTTGTTAACCATAATGTTTAAGTATTTGGTTTTACCTTGTAAGAATTCTTTTGTGAGATAATCTGGAAGGGAATTATCTTCTCCTTTTATATAGGCAATTTGAAAATCAGAAATGGAAAGGATTGCTTGCCACCTGGCAAAAATTTGTTTTAAAACAAGATTTTTTCACATCTTTTTTTAAAACTTGTTTTACAGATTTGCAATCAATTCGTAGCAAGAAATTTTTATTGAATAAATTATCTTGAAATTTTATGATGCATAAAACAATTGATAAAATATTTTTTTTTTTATTGTTGAGTAATTCTTTTGAGATCCAAGCCAGATACTTGAATGATATCTAACAATTGATTCCCTATTTAACCCATCTAACCTTTGTTTAAAAATTCCTCCATATCTTATGTTTGAAGCATCGATTTTCAAAATAAGAAATGCACTAGGATGAGGAATTGTTAAGCATGGAATAACCTTAACTTTGTTCTTGATTATCTTGACTACTAGAGTATGTTGATTTTTCCAAAGAATAGGATTCTTTTATAATATCTTATATAATGGTTCACAAATTTGCCTAATATTTGAAAAAAAATCTGTTACATAATTGAGAGATCTTAAAAACCACTGTAATTTGATTTTTTCTTTAATTTCATCCAAAAATTTGGAAGCAAATTTGATAGTGCTATTGATTGATTAAATAGTGCCTTGGTGGATTTTATGGCGTAGAAACCGTATTTTGGTTTGAAAAGTTTCATTTTGGTGGCCGACACTACTAAACCATTCTTTTTGACTATGTGGAGGAAAATGTGAAAGTGTTTGAAATGTTGTTCTATGGATTTGGAAAATATTAATAGGTCATCATTGTAGACAATAAAAAATTAGGAATAAGGGTTGAATATCTCATTCATAATGTTTTGAAATTCCGAAAGGACATTTTTGAGATCCAATAGCATCACGTTCTATTCGTAATGTCCAAATGGTACAGTAAAGGCAGTTTTGTACATATCCTATTTAACTATTTGGATTTGTCAAAATCTACTTTTCATGTCAAACTTAGAGAATATAGTTGAATGATATAATCGTTTGAGTATATCTTTTTGATTAGGAATTGGATACCTAATCCATTATAAAATCTTGTTTAATGGTCTGTAATTGATAACTAAACTAGGAACTCCTCTTTTTATTTTGGAGTTTTTATTGACATAAAAGGTATAACAGCTCCCAGGGGATTTTGATTTGTAGAGGAGATTTTTGTTGAGTAAATTTTAGATTTTTTTTTTACAATATTCAAGGAGATCATGATTCATTTGAATAGGTCTGGCTTTGATAAGTATCTGTCTTTCATTGAAGTCTTTTTCGTAGGATAAATGAACAATATATTTTTTCCTTTTCCAAAAAGTATTTGGTAAGTCCGAGCATACTTCTTGTTCAAAGAGTTTTTGGATGTTAGAGATTTTTGTTTGAATAGTAGGATTTTCAAATTATTTTTCTATTTTAGAATAATGAATTTCTTTTTGCAAAGCTTGATGTGACTTTCTTTGTTTTTTATTAGATTGATTTGTTAACTAATGAAATTTTGTTGGAGTAAAGCTATTTTCTTTATTATTGATAGGGGATAGGAAATTAAAGGTGATTTGAGTACCTAGTACTTAAGTATGGATTCCTTTGTCATATACTTGAAAATGATATATTTGAGTAAGAAAAGGTGTGCCTAAAATGATATTTTGGCTGAAATTTTTGACCAGGATAAAACTATTTTTGAAACAATAATTCTGGTTGTAAATTTGGGCTTTAGATAACTTGTACCTAACATTGAGATTCGATTCGTTTGCACTGCTAAACTTTTCATAGGTTTTTTCATAATATTGGATTAGAATAATACCTTCTCAAATATAGTTTTGATCTGCCCCTGAATCAACTAAGACAGTTGTATTGAGATGAAAAATATTGCCTATATGTAAAGAGATGTTGACATACCATTTTTGAAAATTGAACCTAGTAATGAGTTGAATAAAATCACTATTACCTAATTGTTGTACGGGGTCAAGGATTTGACTTGGTTCAGCTTGTCGATTTGTAGTTTGGTCATTTATAATGGCTTTTCTTTTGTTCTAGAAATTTTTTAATAATTATAACTTAACATTGGTTTGAAACTGTTGGACTTGTTGTTTTTGAAGTTTCTAGTTTAAATTCTTGATTTGTTTCTTGAGTAACTTAACATCTTCCTGAAGTTCTCCTGTTGTAACCTGTCTAAAAAGGTTTTGAGTAGGGTATTTTTCGAAGATTTTGTTGAGATTAAAAGGTTCTGAGTCGTTAACTTGGTTTTCTTGGGTAATGATTTCCTTAAACTTGAGTAAATACTCCCTCTTAGTGTCTAGATCGTCGATCTTGTCTATAATATCTAAGAGGAATTGTTTATCCTACTTGTTTCTACCGATTATATCGATGCTAGCACAGTTGCATATACCATCAGAATAGCTACAATTTTGAGTATCTTCACTACTGCTACTAGGGCTGTCTATTTGCTAAATTTCATCAGAACTAACTTTAGTACTATTTGAATTCTCACTTAATAGAAGTTGACTAAACTTTTCTCTAAAATCATCTTGGTCTTTGAAAATTTCGTTGATTTTGTTTTTGGTCTTATAATTGTTTGAGGTATATCCTAGTTTTTTGCAAGTCCAACAAATTAAATCTTTTTTGTTATTGGATTTGTACTTTTTACTGGGCCGGTATTGATTTTTGTACTTCCTATTGAATTTATAATAAGACTCATTAAATTGAACTTTTTTTTTTTAGGCTTGGAATAGTAGATAATGTGTTTGGGCTTACTCTTATTTCTACGGGATAGTGGTTGAATTTTTTTATAACCATATTGTTGACAAAAGTTTTCTACGGTTTGACTAAATGAATACCTTTTTATTTTCTTCTTTTCCTTTTGTTCTTGCAATAATGCTAATCCCTCCTTTTTGACAAAAGCAAACAATTGACCATAAGTAATTGAATCCCAAGGAATTAAGTTTTCTCCTGTAAATTCAACTAACTTTTTAAGTATTCTATCACTAAAGAATTTGGGTAAACCGAAAATGAATCTTTTTTTTCCAGAATGATGCATTACAGTATTGTCTTTTGAAGATGTAAGTGATGAAGATGTATTTGTATCATCTAAAGTCTCCTAAAGTTGGACAACTAAGATTGGTTAAAATTATTTTTGAATTTTGCAATTCTTTTTGAGGGTTGCCTATGAAATGCATCCTTATAGTATGGATAAGAACTTCTACAACATTTTATTTTTCATGCTTAGTAATGAAACCTTGATCATCTTCGATTTGGATTTTTTCGTTGTGGTTGAGTGTGCTTTGTTAAGTATGTATGCTTAGAATATTGTTCCACCAGTACCTAAGGGATCCAGTGAATCCTGCAACTATATACTTGGCAGCTGTGTGGTCTGTATTTTTGAATGTTTCGTAGGCTATTGCAGCCATGCCTATTTCTTGGAGCAAGTTTATGATTTGATACTCAAATCTGCCATCTATATTTCACTCATAAATGGATTCTCTTGTGTATTTGGTACTAATGCATTTAGATCTTTTTTTATGTTGGATATCAGGTAGAGTAGGTCTTGGGTAATAGTTTCAGATTGAACTATTCCTCCAATTAATCTTGGGCCTTTGTTGTCTTTGGACTCTATCTATTTGAATGGGCTCTGTATCACTAGTTTACACACTATTAGTTTCATCTATGGTATTGACATTGGACGAGCCTGGTAACATTGTCAATTTTTTATTGATTTGGTCTAAAATGTCTATTTTTGAAAAGGTAATTGGTTCCTGTTGTAATTGTGGTAAATTGTAGGGTTTGAATAATGGTGGTAAAACGTTAAAAGGAAATTGGTTAGGTTGTTTGGTTTGGATGTTATCTAACTTGTCTTCGATGTGCCTAACCTGTTTGGAAATCGTATGGAGAATTTGACTCTGGTAGTTGTGTTGTTCGCAAACTTTTTTAATAGCACTTAAGTTTGTAGTATCTGTATTGAGTCTATTGTCAGCTATCTTGAATGGAGATACTATAATGCTATTATCAGAAACCTTAAAGTTGATTGACTCTAATGGTGGATGGACAGATTGAATAATACCATGATTTTTGGTTTTTCACTTCTTGAATTGACTATAGTTGATATTGATATCTATAGTCTTAAAGGGATAATCTATGTTATGGTTGTCTAAATACATTTGAAACCATGTAAAAAGTGGAATATTGACTTTGAACCTATTCATTTCTTTATACCAAACTTCTTTAATTTGGATACGTCTTAACTTATCAAAAATTTTGTAAAACCATTCTACTTTGGGTTTGTTGGTTTTAGTCTTGAAATTTTGTCTAAGAAAATCTTTGTCTATTTGAAAGTTGTCATTGGTAATCATATTGATGGATTGAAAGGCAGATAGTATTAGGGATCTTGGAGTAGAGATTTGTTGTGGTATTGGTTTAGTTATGAGATCTGAATAGCTAATAGAACTTTGGGTTTCTACATCTTCTATCCTATTCGATCTAGAAGTTGAAGGTATTGAAAAGATGACCTTGCAACTTGGAATTCAGTAAAACTAGTTGGTGCTCTTGGCTGTCTAAAAGAACTGAATCTGAGTAGAACTTCACCATTAAAAGTTTCTATTACTTGTTTGAGATCTTTTTAGACTAAATTTCTAGGAACTTGCTGATTTTGAAATCTCCATATCTCTGAAATGGTGATTTTATTCCATTGAAAAAGTCTTGGAGTATAAGTAGAAGTTGGTGTATCCTCTCTTTCTGTTTAAATACTGATCATAGTTGTCTCTCCTCTGTCGTCTTTGAGTAAACATATTGGATTAAACTGGAAAGTGATTTGTCTAAAATAAATTCTGTAAAGTAGCATGTAACCTTGTCGATGTTGAGTAAATTAGTTTTTGGGACATAGATGTTGAGTACTAAAGTGTCTAAAATAGTTGAATCTAAAAGGCTTATAAGATACTTTAATTGTATTATCAAAGTATTGGTGTTTTAAAAATCTTTGTGCTCATAACTATCAGATACGAACAAGGGTGTTGCAATATCCACTCCACTATCATCCTTACCGAAAATGGGCACAAGGTAGTTACTACCTTCCCAAAAGTCCAGTGGTCCCTAAGGAATGAATTTTGATAAGCTCATAAAAGGGTTATACCTTCCTAACCTTTTTCCCCTCTCTGTTTACAAATTAGTAGTGCATGATTGACATCCTCCTAGCAATTACCCCAACCCTGAAACAGCTCATCAAATACCATCTTTTTAATAGCCAAACAACGTTAACAGGCAAGTGTTCTTTCTTTAAAGCCCTTTAAACAAAATTTTCCATTGAATTTTTAAAGATTTATTTGTTATCGATTCTTTACAATAATATACTGACTTACTCAGTATGAACTACCAACATTTTGATTTTGCTCAAGCGACTAAAACCGTATGAATATTCCATCCAAGTCTCTGGTGCCACTAAATATCGGCAAACAGAACCCAGATAAGATCGAAGTAAATTCTGAATTGGTATTGAATGGTTTTTAAAACATGTTTGAAAAGGAAGCCAAACTTTTTGAGTATAGGCATGACGACGATGGAGATTTTTAAACCAGAAACTTGAATGCAATTGAGAATGAAGACCATGGATGTTGTACTCGTTGAAACCATGGCATTTGGGCTTAAACTGTCATTGATGGGACAACCTTTCATTGCTCTTTTGTTGGCTGTATATTATTGTCCACTTTCAGATTAGGCCGAACAATTTGCTTCTAAATCATCCAAAAATCTCATAATCATTGGGAACTGTGTTCTTCTTACATGTATAGAATTCAATTAATGTTTCTAAACATTTCGTCCTTGCCTCATCATTTGGCTCTTTTTTATATGTTAATGTTACAATCTAATTTGTTTGCTGGTAAAAAATTTAAACCATAATAAAAATTAATGTTCTTCGAAGATATTTATAAAATAAGTAATACATAAAATTAGTTAAAATTTTTAAAATTTAATCTGAAATAAATTTAATAAAAATTAAAAATTTACTTAAAATTTTTAATAATTTAAAAAAATTACAAACTGTAATTATATGTCATGTAATTTAAATTTTATATATTTATCTCAGACTCTCACAATCATTAGTTCTTGTGGATTATATCAAAGATCATTTACATGTCTTTGGAATTGACATGGGGGTGAATTGGACACATGGAAGAAATTTAAAATTGCATTATGAGACTTGGACATTCACAAGTCGTGAGGACAAGGCGATGGGCTAATGTTGGAAACTGCGTCAGATATTTGTTTATTGATTGATTCATTGCTATGATATTTAAAAGGAATTAGGTAATCGCTTGGTTGGCAAGCAACGGAGAGAAGGGTCGTCGTCCTTCTTCTTGTAACACAAGTGCGTGCGCAATTGCTTTATCTCGTGGTCACTCGTTTGAGTCGTCAACTTTGCTTCGCCTTCAAGCCAAAAGCATAAGCATTAATAAATAAATAAATACCTATAACACAACACTAAAGTTCAACGCTCGGTATAATTTGCTTTCTATTATTGTTTCCACGCTTACCATCTGGTTGAGCCATTCTTCCCCCTCCACTAATTAATAAATTAAGAATAATGGCTCTAAATTAACGTAACAGGGTAATATAAATTAGATAAAAATATAAAATTATAATAATTAATGAGAATAAATAGTGTGATAGTTGTCTTCCAACTCAGTAGAATAATAAGAAAAGTGTTTAATAATATTTATTTTAATTAAAATTATAAATTTAATATTTGCATACCTGCACTCCTGCCAACACGCCGGTACATTTAATTCGACCAAAAAAGCTCATGGAATTCATGGTATGCAGAGGATTCAATCGTCCAGGCCCATTCCATTAAGCACACACCGACTAGGAGGGGGGGCTACGACTGTAACATCATGACTCGTAAACGAGGTTTTTGTGGTTCTTGACGTGACTACCAGCGTAGCGATAATTTTTTATCACTATCTAACTAATTGATATAAATATAATATTAATTTATATAAATATAATATTATTTATAAATTTATATTAATATAAAATAATATAATTATTAAATAAATAATAATATATAATTTAAATTTAAAATTTTTAATATGTAAATTTATTTACAACACAATTTAATTATATGGATATATTTTATTAATTATACATGTCAAAAAATATTTTTCTAACACACATTATAAAATTGTTAAATTTAAATTAACTTTTTCTAACACTATTATAATATAACACATTACAATAATTTAAATTATCATCTCTAAATTCAGCTTGAATATAACTTAATAATGCTTCCTCTAAGTCTTGGTTTGCACTCACACATGAGCATTTATTGATGTTAAGCACTAAAATTTGAAAAAAGTTTTACTCAAGACGATTTTATTACAATAGCATAATTAATTTAGTAAGATTATCTAATCAATAAAATGAAAGAAATTTATTCACTAATATTAAATAAAAAAAGTCTTAGATAAATTCTAATTCAATTATTATAGTAAGAAAAACTTATAGAATTTGTCTAAAATTTTTATCATTCATTTTTAAAAAATATTTTTTATTTTATTAATAAAATAATATTACAATATTAACTAAAAAAATTTAAATAAAGTAGTATTATTACATCAGTATAAAAAAGACAGTAGAACCATCTAATTAATGAAAAAAATAAATCCAATTATTGATGATTAACCAAAAAAATTAAAATTGAGTTTACTTTTAATTAATATGATAAGAAAAATTATGAAATTTATTTTTAATTTTTTTATTTATTACGAATAAATAATTTTTTTATTAATTAAATAATTTTATAATTTTAAATATATTAATATAATAATATTATCTCATTTAAAAAATTTTTTTATTAATTATATTAATACGATAGACCTTACCTAAAATTTTCTCTTTTTTTTTTTTTTTAAACGACCTGTACATATAGTTTGTCAACCAACGGACAACTTTTATTTGTTTGTAATTAAAGTTTGTAATCATTACATCGCAATGATTACACAGAACTTAATCATCGCCCGTTACGGTAGCCCGACACGTGCACTCTAAATTGTGAGGACGGTCTCATGTAAAGGGGCTCCTCCCTCTTTACTCCAGCAAAAAACTCTGTGATAATCCAACTTCGATTAATCAGACTTGACCATTGAACTGTTTTGTCAATTACGTGCACATCTCACGTCACGTTGACAGTAAAGGCAATGTTATTTGTGCGAACAAGAATGGAATTAAGCGGTCCCGTTCCGTTTAGCAAGTAAAAGAAGAGAAAGAAACGCTGCCAGTATTCACTTGCCCGTCCCAATGCCATCATCATCACCTCAATGACTTACAACTACAAAATAAAAGAATAATAACAACTAATTCCAAATTTTATCTCATTAAATGCATCCGAATAATGTGAAAAATGAAGTAATATTTATTTTTTAATAATAAATTTAAAAAAATTAAAATTTACTATTATATTTAAGATATGCAAACAATGAGTATTATAATATTACTTATAACATAGTTGATGGATATTGTGTTTAGAACAAGATTATAATAAACAATTAAAATATGTGTGTATAGGTGTTAAATGGGCTGTGCAAACGTGGCATGAAAACAATGAGTTGATAGGAAGCATGAGCCTATACTCACATTCTAGATATGCATGCCCACATGATATTGCACAAATAATTAATTAAAAATTAAAAAAATAAAATTAGAAAGAACTTAAAATATCATAATAATAAAAGCATACAAGTCAAAATATGATATTATGATAATTTTAGTTAATTTAATTTTTTTAAAATATGTAAAAAAATTTAAATAAAAATATCTATTAACTAACTTTTTAAAAATTAAATTCGAACAAATAGGATGAAAAATGTTAAAGGTATTTGAGTTTTGGGCATATTTGTTTTATTGCACTGGTTTGTATTGGGATTGATGTAATTTTTTTGTACTATGTTTAGTTTCTTAATTGGACTTCACTGCATTGTATAAATTGTGTAATATAATATAGGTGAGTGAGGCCAGCTTGACTTGCCTCTTCCCTAAGGTCAAACTGGTCTGTGCTTGCAATATTGTCATCTACATTATTATATTACATGCTAATATAATATAATATAATATTATAAAATTATTATATTATAAAAAATATACAATGATTTAAATAAATATAATATAATATAATATAAATATATATTATATAATACTGTATATCAGTTCGGCATGTGTTGTTTAAATATAATATAAAATTTTATCTACTTTACTGTAGCTCAATTCAGCCTAATCAATGTAATATATTTAAAACAATATAATTCAAACCTCCGTCCATATGAAAAAAAAAAAAAAAACAAGAACAAAAGCTAGAGAGGCCTCGGTAGTTACACCATCTTAATTAATTTAAAGAAGTTTCTTAATTACATCACATCTTTCCCAAGAATGTACATGCACAAAGGACAAGACAAGAGGGTGAGTTTTGCAAGTGGAGGAGTGCAAAAGGCTTGGAAAACAGAAGGACTTCTAATTAGCCATGCATAAAACAAAAAAAAAAAAAAAATTAATTTGGATAGTTGAAATAAACAAATAAATAGACAAAACAAATAGAAACTATTACACTTTGGACACGTTAATTTAGGCAACTCGATTCATTGCTTCCGCCTCGGCTCCGTCGACAATGACCCCACCCCTCCACCACGGCTGACTTCAGTGCCCACGAGAAGAAAAATGCTCCCTCAATTTAATTTTTAATTTAAAACTTATTTAATTCAATTCTTCCTTTTAAACTTCTGTCCTTTTTATCTTCTCTTCCTCGCATTTCCATTTCCGTTTCCATTTTCCAATTTCCATTGCCATTCCTTCACTCTCTCCCTTTCCCGCCAAAAGCTTCTCACTCTTTCCGATTCCATCTCTCTCTCTCTCTCTCTCTCTCTCTCTCTCTATATATATATATATATATATAGATATGTGTGTTCATTTCACTTCATATTAAGCTAGTAGTCATTTCCACCGCAAGTCTTCTTCCACTTCAGCTTGATATTTCTTACTTTCTTTAACCCTCTCATGTCTTTCTTCTAAAACCGTTTGGATTTGCTTTCAAATAATCCTCCATGATCAAGTTTACAGAGCATGTCGCCACTACTAACAAATCCATCCACCACTTACATCCTAACAAACTCGTTAGGATCATCCTCACTGACGCCGACGCCACCGATTCATCCAGTGACGAAGAGTTAGACCTACGTTTTAACCAGCGTCAACGACGTCGAATTAAAAGACATGTAAAAGAAATCAGCCTTATTCAACCATCAAAATCACCGTCACAACAGCCTGTTCTTTCTTCTAAGCAATTGCCACAGAAAAACAAGAGACCGCCTCCACCGGTGAGTGACGTCACTCACCGGAAAAAATTCAGAGGTGTTCGCCAGAGGCCATGGGGAAGGTGGGCTGCTGAGATTCGAGACCCTACACGACGGAAACGGATCTGGCTTGGCACTTTTGATACTCCTGAAGAAGCTGCCAAGGTTTATGATAAAGCTGCTGTTAAACTAAAGGGTGCTAACGCTGTCACAAACTTTCCAGACTCTGTCGAAGCTGTAGACAGCGGTCAACAGAATAGCGTTGAATTGTTCGACTCTCAGAACACTAAGTCAGCTACGTCGCCCACCTCTGTTCTCCGTTATGACGATTTCTCGCCGTTTAACAACTGCTTAGGTTACGGTGACATTGACGTTTTTGGGTGTTTTGATTTGCCGTTAAGTCTGCCAGATTTTGTGTTTTCTGGAACATCCTTCAGCAAAGAAGATTTCAGTGGGTTTGACGTTGAAGATTTTTTAGTGGAAGACTAGCATTACCCCACGTGTCTATTTCTGGCTTTGCCACCTCGGGAACTGTTTAGTCATATAAAGAATTGTTTGGGAGAATTTGGTAAATCAACGTTGTCGGTTTCGTCCTTGCGTTACTGAACAGCCATACATATATTTGGAACGTGGCATGCAACGAATTTGCCCATTTTACGGACCCTTTGCTGGTGGTAATTTACGTAACTACCCTCGTAGTAAATTTTTCTTTTCTGGAAAATTGTATTATAAATGATAGCAATGGGGCGTAACTATGGTGAGCAGGAGATTTTGTCCGGTATATGTCAAGATTTTTGTTTGGGTGATAGTTAAATTATGATAAATGTAGTGGATATAAATGTAATTTTAAATTAAGGCAATCGTACTTATTATTTTAATGATATTGACAATTAGACTGGAGTGTGTTTGAAGAATTCCGTCCATTTCACCGAAGCGTTGAAAATCATTTTGATTTTTTGAAGTATGGAAGTTGGCCATAATAATTTTAAATTTATATTTGATATTTTTTATTTTAATTTTTTTGGCAATTAATAAATTAAGTCCTAAGTTTTTAGGAAATAATTAATTTACCCTTCTAACGTAAATTACAAAAATTTAGTGGATTCTAGTTTGGTTCAACTTAAAATTCGAATGAATGTATCTTCTTTGCTTGGTTGGTAGAAAATACCAATAAATACTTGGAGCATTGAACAGGTGGAGAAAAGCTAATGATGCCTAAGAGGTTGGCCTTTGTCGGATATTCTGGGCTCCAGTAAAATTTAGTTGCCTTCCTTTACCAAAAGAAAGATCGGTTGATATTATTTCATTTTAATTTTTTTTTTGTCATACGATTATTTTTCCTCAGGAAAAAAGAAAAAAAAAAAGGAAAACTTAAATGCACCCAAATCAAAAACTTTTAAATTGGACAATTTTCAATTATTTGTGTAGCATGATAGGCCCAATGTTGTTTACCTTTTATAAAATAAATAGGAAATGGCGTAAATTTGATAGATTAGTGGGGGCGAGGCAGTAATAGGCGTGGCGGGGGCCAAATGACAATAATAATAATAATAATCGGCCACAGTATTTCTGCATGCTTTCGTAATGAGATGTGAATTTGGGCTTATAAAATAATTGGAATTGGAAGTAGCTTCTAATTGAGTAGTGTGGAACCGGCGGCTGGAAAAAAAAAAAGGGGACTTTGAAAAGTATAAGTGCTTAATCGTCAAAAAAATTTTGGGAGAGGAATTGAGGGTGAGAAAAGAGAATATGAGGGATTTCGTAGACCCCATGGTTGGTGACCAAACAGATTCGATTGGTTGGCAATGCTAAGTATTGTTATTGCTAATTGACGTTTGCCATCACCACCACCACCACCACCACCACCACCACCACAACAAGCAGCCAGTAAACAACAGCCGCCTTCCACTATCAATGTATCTATCTTAATCTCTGCCAGCCACCAGTTTTATTGTTATTAGGTCATTTGTCATGGTTATTAAGTCATTGCCTTCAAAATTACTTAAACAACGAAAATCTCAAATTATTGAGACCTATTTTTCACTCCGTTAATTGTCAATACGAGCATGTGTTACTTGTGAAATGACTGACTGACTACTGACTGATTCCTGGTGATAATCCTCCAATGCGTAAATAAAAAAAAAAAAAAAAACTTTTGTTTATTTGGCAATAAAAAGAATAAAATAAAAATATTGGATCAAATATTTTTAGGATATTATTCTCTTTTAGCCTTCATATTGGAGTGTAATTTAATAACATTAACTGGTGGAGAAATTATATTGAATAGAAATTGATAATCAATTAAGTGAGAGAATCGGGGGAAAACTGTATAGAAGAACCCCATAGTTAGCCGTGTACGGGGAAATGGTGGGGTGGTAATTTAGGCAATAAAATTGATTTGGTCAGATTATTTGTTTGTTGGAATGCAAAGAGTTAGTCAAATGACATGACGCCTTGAAACTATCAGACTAATCCATTCCATTCTGATAATTAAATCTAGAATCCAAACAAGAACAAAGACCAGATCCATCGGTTCTTCTTAATTAATCGTACGATCAGGTGCATGTATTTACTGTGCTACCTTACGAGGCCCCATGTTTTTATGGTTAATGGACAAATTAGCAGTTGCCCTTTTCAATTTCACCTTCAAGGATATCATTAGTCATTCGTGGTCGCCAACAGAGCTAACTGAATGAAGCGATGAAACGCATTGTTCTATGTTGAATAGTAATAATTAAATATAAAAACTGATAATATATTTTATTATTATTATTATTATTATTATTATTATTATTTATTTTAAAATACTCAATTTTCTTCGTCTACCTGCCAAGAGTTAAAACATATTTTAAACCTAAAATTTAACACTTAAAAAAAAAAAAAAGAAACAAAAAATATCCAAAAAAATTAAACTTTATTAAAAAAAAAAGGGTAGGATGGCCACGCCATCCAAAATAAAAAATTAATAGGATAAGTTGCAAGTCACGGGAATAAATAACACAAAACAACCCAAGACACGAGGTTGTGAGCTCTCCACGACGGCGGCTCCATACCTCCCTCCTCACAATTTTTGTAAGTTGTGGCCGCCGTCTTCATCAGTGCAATTGCATGCCACATAATTTTGTTTTTTTTTTTCATTTGGGAGGCGCTCTTAAATTATGGTTTGAAAATAGGGAAAACTAACCAAATTAACAATAGAAACTAACCAAATTAACTGTTTTAATTTGAAGAACGTTTTACATTTTATAAGGACAAGCATCTTTTGCCTTGCTTATAAAGAAGTAATGAAATATATTGTATTAATAATTTTAAGTGAGTGTTATTTGGTTCAATTAGTAAAATTTATAAGGATAATGTAAAAAAAAATTTAATTTAAATTATGATCTCAAAATAAATTTGACAGCCTTGCATCGAAATATAATATAATTTTTGTAATATTTAAAATAATCATACTCAATAATTACACCCATGAAGGAGGCATACTATGACATGAATATCATATGCATTTAGTGAAAGTAACAAAACATATTTAGCATTAGGAAGAAGAAAAAATACAAAAACAAAAATGGAGGAAAGTTCATGGTAAGGCAGGCATTGAAGCAAATGATAAATCACAAATCAAGAGAGTCAATTTCTTTACCAATTATCTGTAAAAGGGATTGTGAGAGAACCTGAATAACACCATGAGACAGACACATTGGTGGGTGAATTTCTTTAGAAAGTTTCAAATAAAAACAAGTCAAGTCTTGGTTAGTTGACTAGTGGCAGACTAGTAGCATTGCAATAATCAAAGGTTTCATACTAAACATCCTTTTCCACTTGTGGAAAATTGTTGCCTTCGAGTTGGTTCCTCCCCACAAGCATGATTAGTAAGAAAATGTTGTTTATTCACAAACGCTGCTTAAGCTATTATAAACCATTATTAAATGGTTGTATTACAGATTTATATTGTTGATTTTTTATGTCTTGTATATAATGTTGATATTTTATGAATTTGTATTCTAAAATACACAATACCATAGGAATTGACTGTTATTATATTGAAATTAATTATATCATTATTGCTATGACCATTTTTGTTGGTCACAAATCATATATTGTTGATACAAATTATGAATTAATGATTGATTTTATGATTATATTAATTTATGGTTTAATAGTAGTATAATATTTTATACTATAAAATGAGAACCGCCAATACTTGTAAAATTAGAATTAAGAGATATCTATCGACTATTTATTTTGGCACTAAAAAATAAAGTATTATACAATTTTTGTAAATTTTTACGTGAGAATGCAGCCTTACAAACGTTATATATTATACTAAATGGATGAAAAACAGACAACATTTAAGTCACACCTTACTTTTTTAATACCATCTTTATTTACAATTTTATTGTGTTATTGCCCACCATTTATGCAAATTTCAACATATGATATAAGAGTCACATTACAAATTATGGATGTTAAACTATAGGATTAAGATCAAGAGTCTGAATTTTTTATATAATTTCTTACATCATTTATATACCATTAAATGAATCATATTTAAATAATTGAAATTGTATTTTATATGTACAATAATTATAATATATTAATTACACATATTAATTTTGATTTTAATTATTAAAGATATATTAATTTAATAATTAAAAAATTAATTTAAAATTTATCTTTATTTAAGGGACTCTCAATCTTTTCCCTAAACTATAATTTGTTTGTTTCACCACTTATTCTCACCATGGTTCACTTTAGATTTAACCAATACAATGTATTCTTTTGGTTGTTGTAATATTAATAAAATAAAATAAATTAAATAAATTAAATATTGGTATTTTTCATCATTAATTTGTTGAATTATTTAAAACATTTTGTATTTATAAATTCAAGAGTTAAAGAGCACCCACCCACGTAATAAGAGAAGCATTAATTTTTTTAATTTAATTTATTTTCATTAAATAATATATGATGTTTAATGCACCGTGTTTAGAATGTCTAATATTAAAATCTCATTCGAAATCAAATCTAAAATTAATTTAAATTTTAAAATATATTTGAGATTGGGATTTTATAATTTTAAAATTAAAATTATTATAAAATAGAAAAATTAAATATTAAATGTCAGCGAAAGAAAAACCAAATTCTATTAAAATTTATTGTTTATTAAATATTTTCAGTTTCACTGGTAAAATTAAATATAAGTTAGTATTATTAAGAGATATTTCAAAGCAATACAAGTAAACTCCTAAATCAAAAGTAATATCGTATGAATATTTTTAAAAATTATTTAGATTGTTTCATAAATGTCATTGGTTTCATTTATTATTATCATTGATTGAATTTCGTTACATTTCGATTGCACCACCGCATACACACACATACAAGGTATAGGTATAGCAAAATCCACGAGGAAGTTAACCGTAAATTTCGATGAGGAATTGTTGCAATTATGTTGGGGCTTTATTTAGCATCCAATCATTAATAGTAGGCTTGAAACAAAAAAATTACAAATGCAGTAATATGAGAAAAAACAAGCGGCTGATACTCTCAAAATACCAAAATAATAATACTAACAATAATAAATTAAAAAATTTTGATTGACAAAAAAATTGTAATTTAATGTTGTTGGAATGCAAAGGGGTTAAAACAACATTTCGTTGAAAAGATCATACTATTTCTTCTATTAATCATAGAATTAAAACAAGAAGTAAGAGTAGTTGATTCAATTAGTAAAATTAATTACAAGAATAATGTAAAAACTTAAATTATGTTCCGTGTAGAGTAAGAAGAAGAAATTGATCGCTTTGCATCGAATTTGGGAGAAATACAATGTATTTCTCGTACTATTTGAAATAATCAAAGTCAATAATAACACCCATGAAAGGCATTCTATGAGAACACATGCAGTTAGTCAAAAGTAAAATCAAAAACATATTCAAGAGGAAGAAACAACAAAAATGGAGGAAAGTTCATGGAAATATGAAGCAAATGATAAACGACAAATCAAGAGACTCAATTCTTTACTTTTTTTTTGACAAAATCTGAATAATATAATAGAGACAGACAAACTGGTGGGGTGAATTTCTTTAGAAAATTTAAAATAAAGACAGGTCAAGTCTTGGTTCGTCGAATGGTAGCATTACAGTAATCAAAGTTTCATTCTAAACATCCTTTTCCACTAGAGGAAAATTGCTGCCTTGACTTGTTCCTCACCGCAAGCACAAACTAAATGCCTTTTGTTCGGTACTGTGAGAAGTTTCTAAAATCAAATAAATCAAGTGGACGAAGCGTATCACCAAATGCTTGATTTAACGTAGTACAATTAGTATGCATGCATCTATTAGTGAGAACATGTTTATTCCCAATAAACCATGATTAAGTAGTTGCATTACAAATTTTTATCCTCCGTTGGTTTTTGATGTATTGTATATAATGTTGAATGTTTTATGAATTTGCATTTTAAAATACACAATACCACACTAATTGATTATTATAATATTATAACTTGTTTTGTGGATTAATGATCATCAATTTATAATGATATTAATTTGTGGCTTAATAATGGTGTAATATCTTATACTATAAAAATAGAGCCGCCAATACTTGTAGAGATAAAATTGAGAGCTGGCTATTTATTTAAACACTAGAGAATAAAGTATTATAAAATTATTCTAGAATTTTATACATGAAATTGGACCGTGATAAAATTATCTACCATTAAAATCTAGAGATTAGACCACCATTGAGTATGATTTGCACCATGTCCAATAATATTTTATACAATCTTTATTTACAATTTTATTGTCTTATAACCCACTATTTCTGCAAATTCAACATATAATATAAGAGCCACATTGTAAATTATGCATATTAAGACTATAGCTTACTTGTTTCACCACTTATTCTCACTGTCTAGAATGCATGTGGTTAACTTGGATTTCAAGAATATACCACATTCTTTTTATTATCTATTAATAAAAACAAATAAATAAATTATCTATTGCACATTTTCATCACTAATTTTATTGAGTTATTCATAACATTTTAGATATGTAACTTAAAAGAGTTAAACAATACCCATCCACATAATAAGAGAAAAATTAAAATTTTTATTTAGTATACTTTCTTTAAATAAAATTTAATGTTTCTTATATCGTGTTTAAAATGTAGATCATTAAAATCTTATACAAATTTAAAGTTAAAATTAAATTAAATTAAATTTTAGATTACTTTTGAAATTGATATACTGTGAGATGGAAAAATTAAATATTAAATATTAATTAAAAAGTGAACTGCTAATAGTTAATATTTATTAAATATTTTTCAGTTTTACTTTTTAATTTAAGTTACTATTATCAAAATATATCCCAAATCAATTGAAATCACATACTAAATTAAAAGTATTATAATATGAATATTTTAAAAATGTATTCAAATCTATTTCTAGTAGGTGATAAAGTTTTACACAAAAAAATAAAAAAATCCAGAGCCACAAACGATCCATAAAAAAGCCCAGTTGGTGATCCATAATTGGGCTAAATTCTCAATCTTCGCCTCCATGCAAAACAGAAGTGGGTAAAGCAAACGCACACAAAGCAGCCTAACAAAACAGCCAACACAGATAATCTCACGGGAAATTTTTTTTATAATAACGTTTTTTATAAATTAATTTACCAAAATGATCACTTTATAAGTTTTTTTAAACAAACAGATTAAAAATTTTATTTTTAACTCAAAACATCCTTAACAAAATTAAACAAAGTTATCAAATTATTGTTTACTGCTACACTAATATATTCTTTCTGAAATCTTTGCATTTTTTAAGTAATTTTTGATGAATTTTCTACTCCGTCATGTCAACTTTATGTAGATGTATTTAAATTTATTAATTTTTTTATGTTCTAAGTGCGTGTGATGGTTGTTTTGAGCGAAGAAATGTAAAAGAATATCATCGATGATTTTGTGAACGAGATTGGATTTCAATCACCTTTCAATTGCGATTGAAACCAAGTTTCTTTTAATTGTGATTGAAGGCAAGTTTCTTTCAACTACCAATAACATATTTGGGTTTCGATCACATTGAATCGGGATCATAATGAGCCCGTAGGTACCAATATGCAATGTTTTAAAATTTTTTACTAAATGTTGTAATTTTGTTCATTTTTATCAAACTTTAACTTTTAGTCCCAAAAATGAAACGTGTTAAAATTTTACAGTTTGACCCTTGAGAAGCGTCCTTGATTGTCCCTCTTATTTGTTCTCAAATAATGGCATTGTGTTAAGTTAAAATGGTGCCCAATTTTAAAACTTTTGCATTCTAGTCCATATTTACCATACTTTACAAAATTTTCATTTTAGTTTGTAGTTATCTTTGTTATTCTTAAATTATTAACAACATTATATGATATTCTATCATAAACATGGTTGCTATTTTTACTATTATTATTTGTTTTATGGATCAAAATGCAAGATTCACAAAGTTGTTATACATGGACCAAAATGCAAGATTTTCAAAGTTGTTACATATGGACCCAAATGCAAAATTTTCTCAGTTGTCATGCACAAACCACAACGCAAGATTTTCAGAGTTGTTATATGGGGATCAAATGCAAGATTTTCCAAGTTTGCAAAAATACAAGATCCACATATTTAAATTAAACATTTTAAGAATCTAATAGAATAATAATTTGGCTTCATATTTGTCTTTTTCAAGCATATATCGACCATTACTATGTTTTCATAAAATAGCAAAATATGTCACTATATCGGTTGATGGTAGAAAAAGTTAGTTAAACAAGGTTAAAAAATAAAGTGTCAATCCCTACTAAAAACATACATTGCTATTTATTTCTTAAAAAAAGTGATTATTGACTTTTTTTTAATAATTATGATGAAATAAATCACAATTAAGAGCTTGACAAGTATATTGTAAAAATTAAATAAAATGAACTCATTATATAATATTAATAATGAGTGGTAGTAATCTCTAACAAACAAAAAGAACTCATTATTTAAATAGAAATTAATAAATATATGAATAACATAAATAATATAATTAAAATTCTTCTTTGTAGTCTCAAATAGTCTTAAATGAGACGAACATAATCAAATTTTCAAATATCTATCTACTAAAGTTATGTCATGTACACATCAATTTATAATAAACAAAGTAGAATAAAAATTATGACAATGCCATAAGATTTCTTTTAATAAAATGTTGCTACATAAGTTTCTTTTTTTAAAAAATGTAGATTTTAATACAAAATATTTAAATAACTTCCCGTTTATGTTAAATTACTAAATTTAATAAATATATAACTACATAAGTTGTCCAAGCTACAAATCAAGTGCCATTTTCTCTTTAAAAAATGTGCCATGTGTATTTGCAGAGTCATTGGTCTAACTGAGTTCTAAACAATCAATATTTTTACACATAAACATACTACAATTACCACTCCTGTCTTAGAAGTGGTGGGTTTTCGGAACGCTCAGTGTCTTTGATGCCTTCACCATTTTTCTTTATTCAAGTATCAAACATCAAGTTAATAGTTTACAAATTAGAAAGGTAAACCAACATTATTTTCATGAAAGAAGACCAAACAAATTAAATGTCAAATGAGAATCAAAATGCAATATTTTCAAAGAAATAAAATATTTACATGAAATAAAAAAATATGGCCTAAATTTCATATTTTCAATATAAATTCATCCTTCAAGCACCATCAAACAAAAATTTACAATACATAACTGAAATTAAAAATATAAAAGTGTACAAGGGCTAAAATATAAATTCTTCAAAATTTATTTGGACTAAAATGCAAAGTTTTGAAAATTTTTTCACCCTATTTTGGACGCGCACAAAAAAAAATAAAACATTGAATCCAAAGGTCAATTTGTAAGGTTTTCATATAAGAACTAAAATGCAATATCATTAAAGTAAGGGGGTTTTATTAAATACCTACTCTGAAGTTTGTGAAAACTTGACTTTGTAACAAATTTTGTGAAAATACACTCTTATCTCTCTTCTTATCTAATTAAAAGGTATAAATATTCATGATTTTTATATTCTTTATAAATAAAATTCTAATTTACTATTTTTATTTAAATTTTAAAATTATTATATATACTTTCTAAAATAAATAAAATAATATTTTATTAAAAAATTTTATTTATATATTTACACATACATACATGCATACATATATATATATATATATATATATATTAGTTCTTTAACAAATTAATAAATAACAGTTGATTACTGTTGATGAGTAGTTTGTTAACTTGAAAAATAGAATAAAGTTGATTTCTAGCTAATGTTTCGAGAGCCATAACTTCCAATATTTGTCCATTCTTGACAAATGAGTGCTTGTTAGAAAGCTTATTGCATATACTACACATCTATAATCTCTATTCTTTAAAAGCTTGATTTATGTGTTTGCTCTCGTGGATATAGCATACTTTCAAACTATGTAAATCAATTCTTGTTTTTGTGTTTGTAGTTATTTCTCTAGTTTTCATTTATTTTAGTTGCATTTTTAATTAGTATGTTTACTTGATGTTGATTAAATTGAAATCAAAATCCTAACAAATTGGTAGGAGAGCAAGGTTCAAAGAGGTAATGGTTTTATTTAAGTTTGATATTGAGAAGCTCACTATAGATTTTGATTTTAATATATGGAAATTAAAGATGCGGGCATTATTGCTTCACAAGGCTTTAAAGATGCAATAAAAGGTGAAAAGAATCTTCCATCGACTTTGATTGAGAAAGAAAAGAAGAATATGTTAAGGAAAGTTCATAGTGCTATAATATTAAGTTTAGGAGATGAGGTTCTAAGGGAGGTGTCGAAGCAAACAATAGCTGCTTCATTGTTGCTAAAACTTAAAAGTTTTTTTTAATGATGAAGTCTTTAGCAAATAGATTATATAGGAAAAGGCACCTGTACAATTTTCCTACGTAATTAGGAACCGTGATATAAGAGCATTTGGATAATTACAATAGGATAATTTCAGATCTTGAGGTAATAGATATCAAAGTAGAAGATGAGGATCAGGCATTAATGTTATTGAGATTTTGACCAGACTCATATGAGCATTTTATAGATCCCTTACTTTATGGAAGGGAGACTCTTTTAATGGAAGATGTTAAGGCTACACTAAACTGAAAGGAATTATAGAAAATTGAGTCAAAGGAATCAAACACAGGTGAAAGGCTTTTAGCTCAAGGAAGAATAGAGAAGAAAGATACCAAGAAACAAAACAAGGATAAATCTAAGTCAAAAATGAAGAAAGAAAAATTTTTTCACTGCAAGAAGTGGGAACATTTTAAGAGAGACCACTTTGAGTGGAAAAATAAAGGGAAAGAAAAACTTGGGCCGCTTGTAAATGTTATTATAGTTTCTGGATCAAGAAAGGCTTTAAAAGACTCAGGTTCTTCAAGTGTAGGTTATAAAAGTGCTAATGCACTTGTTATGTCATTAGAATGTAAGGAATCAAGTTTGGATAGCTTATCTTGTGAAGGCTATGATTGTTCAAACCTATTTATTGTGACAAGTGACTAACTATCAAGTTAGTGGGGCATTCCATGTGTGTCCGAATAAGCAATTTTTTTATTCTTATAAAGCAAATAATAAGGGAAAAGCACTGTTAGGTTATGATAATGCTTGTACTGTCATTGGTATTAGGGGTGTGAAAAATTAGATTTGGTTCTGATCTCACGTAGAGTCGAAACTTACCTTATTTAATAGAATACTCTGTTCTTCAATGTCATTCGATTTCGACTCCAAAATACAGTACCTTGTTTATTAATTATCTCAATTTTATAATTTTTAATTATAAAAAAATCTAAATTAATGGTATTAAATTATAGAAATAGTGAAATATAAAATAAAAAATTGAATGAATGAAAGATAATAGAAATAATTTATCAAAAAATTAAAATATGATAATTTATTTTAAAAAATTATATTATTACTCGACTTAATATTATATATCACAAAAAAAAAATTATTTTTGTTCATAATAAAATTATATATCTAATAATATTATGCTGTGCATATATTTATTTATGATAATTGTTAATTTATTTAAAAATTTTAAAATAAATATATGTACATCATGATTTTATTAAACTATTATAAAAATAATATGATAAATTAAGTTAAATAAAATATTTTAAACACATTAGTAAATTCTTTTTATATATTTTAATGGATAAAAAATATTTTCTTTAATAAATTATTTACTGAGCCAAATATTATAATACTTTATGTGATAGTTACGTTTGTACAAATTTAGTAATAAATTTTTACATAATGTTAATGTTAAGTAGTTTTAATAAAAATTTTTAAATGTTATTATTTCATTAATTGAATATTTTATTGGATATATATTTATTTTATTTTCAAAAAAATAAATTAAATAAATAGTTTTTAATTCTTAAAATTAAATTGATTTTTTGATTACTCAGTTCAGTTCTGGTTTTATGATTTTTAGAACCATAACCTACTCTAAAAAATCGTTTTTGATTTACGACTAATTTTTTTCAATTTGATTTTTGATGATTTTTGTTCTACCTAAAATTGTTGCACAATCCTAATTGGTATTGGTTCTGTTAAACTTAAGAATGCATGATTGTAGTATTAAAGTTTTACATCAGGTAAGGCATGTTCCAAGATTGAAGAGAAACCCGATTTGCTAAGAAATGTTAGATAGTTTAGGTACTTTCAAAACTAAAAATAGAAATTTGAGAGTATGCAAAGGATCAATGGTCTTAATGAAAGGTAAAAGGATGAATAGGCTATATATCCTATAAGGTGCAATTATGAATGGTAGTGTCTCTTTGTCATCCAATTTAGAACTTAACAAAACTAAATTGTGGCACTTAAGGTTATGCCACATAAGTGAAAAAGGGCTATGGTAATTAACTAAACAAGGTCTTTTGAGGGAGTGATATGATAGAGTTATTTGAATTTGATGAAAACTGTATATTTAAGAAGTCAACAAAGCTAAAATTTAGAGAGGAAGAATACAACACCAAGGGAACATTAGATTACATATATTTAGACTTGTAGGAGGTTGCTTATATCTTATTTCTTAGTTGTGACAGGTATTTTTTTTATCAATAATTAATTATTTTTCAAGGAAAGTTTGGATATATATTCTTAGGCATAAGCATTAAATGTTTGAGAAGTTTAAAGAATGGAAAAACCTTGTAGAAAATCAAATTGGAGAGAAGGTTAAGTGTGTAAAAATTGATAATGGATTAGAGTTTTGTAATCATGAATTTGATCTTTTTTGTAAAGAGAATAGGATTGCAAGATATAAAGTTGTAAGACATACACCTCAACAGAATGGTTTGGCAGAAAGAATAAATAAAACTCTATTTAATAAGACAGAGTACATGTTGATTAATTCAAAGTTGCACAAAGCTTTTTGTGTAAAGACATTTAATACAACATGTTACTTGGTTAATAGAAGTCTTTTTACAGATTTAGGATTTAAGACGTTTAAGTAAAAGTAGAGCGGCAAGCCTGTGAACTATAAAAACCTTAGAATTTTTGGTTGTCTTACTTATGCACATATAAGTTAAAGGAAACTTGAACCAAGGACATTTAAGGAAGACTTCATTGGCTATCCAAAAGGAGTTAAGGGCTACAAAGTTTTGTATTTAGACGCTAAGTCTGTTAAGTGTCCGTAATTAACAGGGATGTGATCTTTGATGAAAGAGCCATGATATGCTCAAAGGTTGAAGACATAGATAAGAAAAAACCAAACGAATATAATAGGACCACCTTTAAAATTGAGGTAGAGAAATAAGAAGGCAAACAAAGATTTGAAAAAGAGCATGATGGTCAAGACTCATCTTTAACATAGCAAAAAAATTTAAAAAGTTACAAACTAGTAAGAGAGAGAGAGAGAAAGAATACAAATTAAGCTACCAAGTAAATATGCTTATGTAGATCTGATAGCATTTACTCTATGTCTATTTAAGAGCTGAATGATGAAATAAGAACATATGAAGAAGTTTTAAAGGGAATGATAGAGTATTGTGGCAAAAGGTTATGATTGATAAGTTATAATCATTGCACAAAAATAAGACTTGAAGGTTAGTTCTTATAATGAAAGATGAGAAGGTTATCAGCTGTAAATGGATTTTAAGAAGAAAGAAGACATTTTGAAGACTGATTTATTAAGGTGTAAGGTAAGGCTTGTTGCAAAAGGTTTAACTAAGAGGTAAAAAATAGATTTTAATGAGCTTTTCTCACTTATTGTCAAACATAATTCAATAAGAGTATTAATAGTAATGGTTGTTGTGTTGGACTTGGAATTAGATCGGCTATATGTAAAAACAATTTTTGTTTATGTTATACTTGAAGAGAAGATACTTGTGAAACAGCCTGAAGGGTTTGTAGAACCAGGGAAAGAAGATCATGTTTGCTTACTTGAATGGTCTTTTTACAATTTAAAGCAGTATCCCATGCAATGTTATAAGAGGTTTGATGAGTTTATGATTGCTCATAGTAATTCAAAAAGCTTATGTGATGGTTATGTTTATTTTCATCATTTGGATCAAGGTAGAGCAATATTCCTTTGTTATATGTTTATAATATGCTTATAGCATACAAACACAAGAGTGAAATAAAGAAGTTGAAAATACTACTTAGTATGTGATACGAACTTCGTTAAGAATAACGAGACTCGAACTCAACAAAGAACTCAAGATCATTCTACGATCAGATTTGAATGGAATCTCGATCCATTGTTTATAAAGAAACAAGAATCTCGGTATAATGTAGATGCCACAAACGGTGATGGAAGTCCATTCGATCAGTCACTGATAAACGCCGCAAGAATAATTTTTGATAAGTTCGAATAGTTCTTTGAAGAATTAAGGAGAAAATAACTCTCAATTTTTTCTGACTAATGAATTCTGATTACTTCTTATTCAAAAGTGTCTTTTTATAGGCAAAATCGTATCTTACACTTACCTAAGACAGAAAGGAAATAATCAGTCAATTAAATGGCTCTACATGCTCAAATTAAATAAAGAAAGCTGACTAACTACATAAACTTATAAATGAACTCAAACACTCCAAGGAAAGCTGACTAATTAAATAGACTTATAAATGAACTTAAACACTCCTAAATATTTCTATTTTACTTGCTAAAAGATCAAGTTTAGATTTGGCTAGACTTTTCTAGAGTTTGAATCATGCAAATCCATTTTTGCTGGATATGTAGACCAAGTTCAATGGGTCTTCACAAATTTACTTGGGTCCAAACTTCTTGAATTAGCCCGTTAAGTGCATCTTTGAACTTTTTTACTTGTACTCTCGCAACTAGATTAATCGAAACTTAAATTGAATTTTTCGAAGTTGTGCCGTGATTTGTATCATTCCTCTCCTCTTGAAAAGGATTTGTCCTCAAATCATCACCTACATCAAAAGGACTCAAATCAACAACATTAAAAGTAGCACTTACATTGTATTCACCTGGTAAATCTAATTTATAAGTATTATCATTGATACGTTCTAAAACTTAAAAAGGGTCATATCTTTTTGGAAGTAATTTGAAATAGTTATGAAGGCAACACAAGATCTTCATAAAGGAACGAAGAAAACTGTTCTTGTGAGTTTCATGGATCTCTGCAAGATATATAGTTTAGTGCTTTGCCAATAATAATTTGTTTGATTTTTTGATACATGCTATTTACATATGTTTACTTAAATTCATTGTAAGATTCCAAACTTTTTTTTTTTGTTTTTAACCATTTTCTTAGATCTGACTGTATATTAAACAAGAGTGAGTTACTAAATTTTTATTCTCCTTTTGCTTATTTGTAAAAAATATATGGCAAGTATTGGCAACTAGACCATCCCACTGGCCTCGTGGCATTCTTGCTTGCCAAGCTTGGGACATGTGGATCACTTGACAGATAGTTAGATTGGTTGTGATGGGAAGAGTTGCTCCAAAAGATTTTGAAGGGTTTCATAATGTAGATAGGTTAGATAGTTTTCATTAGGAAGCATTTCCCCTTTTATATTTGTTAAAGTTGATGTCTTCTGCTTAATTTTTAGATGAATATGTAATTTGCATTATGTGCAATTGTCCTAACACAATACTTTTGAAGGAGAATTGTTTGTTCCTTCTTAGATGTAGAAAGATTACAACTTTGTGTACCCTCATATCACTATTTACTGGTTTTGCTACCCATTTTTTCTTTTGCCCTCTTAGTGAATGCATAACTGGTAATGAAAAGAAATTAAGAATGTTATTAGGTTGTTACCACTTCTAATGTTTATTTTATTAGCATGTATGCGTATTAGTAACTATCTTGTGGCATAACATTTTGGCGAAGGAAAGGCGAATTATTGTTTTCATTACCATTGTTGTTTACTTAATAACAGAAGACCTTTATGCATTGAAAACATTGATTTTGGGAACAAACATTGGCAAATTGTTTACTTAATGTCAAAAGACCAAATTTTATTATTTTTACACAGCTCAATTCAACTGGGTCAATAAACTCTCATGAGTCTCATTTTCATAGTTCAGTCCATTTGACACCTCTAATTCTTAATATGTTCAGCTTGTGAATTATAAAAGTTCTCTAAACTTCATTGAGATTTGAAAAATTAGTTTTATGTACTAACTTCTAATCACATTGAAGTTTTCTTCAGGGTTGTGTTTTTTGTGTTGTATTTTGAAAGAAAAATTTAAAAAGTATTTAATAATACAATCTTTTTAAGAGAGATTCACTCTTTTTTTTTAATTAATATTTGATATTTAGAGTCTTTATTCTGATTTTAAAGCTACAAAACCTTAACACAAAAATAAATCTAACATTTGTCCATTGCTAGTGAATGATTTTAGCTCTCTCCACCCCTAAGGTTCGCATATTTTGGATATGATGTGTAGATTTCTCTCAATTTCAGAGCATGTTTTGTTCAAAATTCAGTTTTTCTTACAACATAACCGGAATACACAAGGCACGATTATGCTTCATACTTCTAAAAGTGTCTTAAGAAAAGTTCTAATTACATCTCAATCTTCTATTTGCTCATTCAGGTAAATATATTAAACATGTTTTGTTGTTTACTAGTTATTTGATATTGTTTTTAGAATACTTGTTAAGATTTATATCATATAATTTTTCGAATTTTATAAATTTTAAAATGAAAATACTAATGCTATTGACTCAAAAATAATTTTGAAAACATCAATAAATAAATGATACAAGGCATATAACACATGTTAACATTCTTGAAAACATACAATATAGATTACTAAGAACTCAACATGGTCGATAACACCATTATTCTTCATCATATCTATGTCAATATGATAGTTAGAATCCATGATAATACCAAACAAAAGCCTTATTATTATTATTATTTTTTTTTTGTCTCTTTCAAAAATTACATCATTTATTTGACAAACACACGTACTAATATTTGTTGTGTGCATGTAGGCCACCGCCTCAACTCACATATTGAAAACAAACATAAACAGAAGTGTTAGCAAAGCTAACATAAATGACTTTGAGAAACTCGGGTACTTGTTTGCTGCACTCTTCTGGTAATCACTTGTATCAATTTCTGCAGTTTACCAAGTAAAAGTTGATAAAAAGTTTATAGATAAGCATTTGTATTTGTAATTTATATAACTAGTAATGTTATAAAGAAAGAATTTTACTTTGGGCATACGGCAATTTCGCCCGTCCGAATTTATATTTTTGATTGATGAAATTCGGTCTATCGGATGACCGGATTTGTGGATCCGGTCAACAGAATATCACAATCCGAACAATCGGATTCGTTCAATCAAATTTTTACAATCCGATAAACCGGATTGGGGTCAAAATGTGGACATACGCATTTGACGGTGACTCGTATGAGAAAGGTGTAATTTACCTGAAGAAGTATTGCATCCAGTTGAAATGGCATCTTGGAGGACTTGAACAGTAGCCTTATTAGCAAACCAGAAATCTCTTTTAACCTGATGAATGCATTTAAGCACACTTTGCACGTGTTCTCCACACCCATCTTTCCTACAATAATCTGACGTCTCTTCTTTTCGGACCGTAATCACTCCTTGCATGCTTAATCTGTACTGCGGTGAGCAAACATCTGATTCTGCTCCCTAGCAAACATTATTTAATTAATCAATTAAAGTTTCAAATTAATAAATCAAAACAAATTTGATGATTATTACACTCAAGATGCACTCATAGGCGCTTCTCCACGCTTGAAATGGTGACAAATTTACATGAGCCGTGGGCAATTTTTCTGCAAGAAAAACGTAAACAAAGGCACAACAAAATCATTTCATGCTGTTAGTTTTTGCCTTCAAACTATAGAAATATGAATTAGCATGAAGGGAAAAGAGAAGTCACTTTCAGCTTTGGCAGATGGAAAGCTAAGTAGGAGAAAAATCAACCCCAAAAGCCTGTAAGTCTCCATGGAAACTTGGTTAACTAAGAGTGGCATTCGATTCGATTTAAATAGAAGATGATGTACAGTAATTTGTTTGGAAACCAACACATGCATAAACTTGGTTCGTTTAGGCATATGCTGGGAATATATGAAGCATTTGTTTGGATAAACCGAGAAAAGTCAACTTCGATGAGTTATCTCGTAGACAAATAGTGAAAATCAACTTAATTTGGACTAATATGTCGTAAATTAAGAGGTAGAAAGTACCATGATTTCATCGTCATTTTGGCACCAATCAAACTGACTTCCAGAATTGGAAAACAGAAACAATTAATTATTTCCACGACATACACCATAATCTATTATCGTCAAAAACAATTTAACATGGTACATTGATTACATTTGGATGGAAGAGGTTGCATTAACTAGAATGCCAAAGAGAGCAGAAGGACTGGAAAAAAAGGGGCTGTGATCACTCTCTATGGTAAATACTTGAGAGGGCAGCCACTTCTCAATCATAGCATCTTGTCGTTCTGTCTTAGCAAGTTTATCATTCAATGTTTTTATAAACACACGGGGTATCTTGTCTGCATCCTGTCCTTGCTTGAATTGTGCAGGTCTCAGTGCCATCAGAGGAGCAGGCCGCAGAAGCATTGACGCCAGAGTAGAATCCTGTAATAGGATTGTTACAATAATTATACCTGAATAAAGTATTATTCACAACTGGTGCTTAAGTTAATTACCTCCACAGGACTCATATTATACAAAAGTTTTCGTTGAAATTCCTTTTTAATAATGGTGCTGGTTGGAGGTTTGTTAGGACCCAAACCATACGTTAGTTCGCTTATAACTCCATATTCAGATGAAGGTGGTTTTATCTGCATGGTTTATGTACAAAAAACAAAATGTTAATGTCTGTTTACCTAGTATTATAATCTTAAGTTTTCAAAGTAAGCCCGCTGATGCTCTTCAGTTGTACAAATATATAGCAAATTTATACATTTGATCTAACATTAGAAAACGATATATCAATCTATAAACGTGTGTGTAAAGATTGATAATAATAGAAATGGCAGTAGCGTAGTCTTGCTTACATCGTCATCACGACCAAGCTTCAACATGTTAGCCGCAATATAAATAGCCATACGAATTTTCTTACTTCCAAATCTATGAATGGCGTCCGTCAAGCTGAGTCCTCCGGCGCTGTGTCCCACCAAAATCACCTGAGTAATCGTAGAGTTTTTACTTTAGTTACCAAATAATTTGCCTCAAATACATTAACAGAGAAAGATAGCGAGAAATCATATCACCTTCTCATTTTCAGGCAAGTCAAGCAGAAAGTCTGTAAGAGGTTTATTGTACTCGTCGAAACTGAACATTGTATTGGCATCAGATGTATCTATGCCGGCACTCTTAAGGTCAAGGCAAGTGACCTTGTACCCTGACGTTTCCATTAGAGTTCGTAGCCTGTACCAGCACCACCCTCCATGGCCGGCGCCGTGAACCAGAACAAAGTGTAATGGGTTTGAATTATCACTTGTTTTAGTTTCAGACATTGATCTTCTTATCTTCTTGACCTGGGCTTCTTCTGCTTCTGCTTTGAACCTTTACTAATTTATGTAGCTCTAGCGTCTAACAAATCTGACTACCTTTTTATTATCTTTTTCTATGGTTCACCTGCTTCTACGTGGGTTGTCAGGCCTGCGGAAGATTTTAGAACCACAGCTGAAGAATCTTTACTTTCACATAAGAGCAATTATTGCTGGAACAGTTCATTGTATCTGTGACATTGCGCACAGCCCACGTAAGAAGAAGAGCGTAACTTAGAAATATGTGAAGTATATTTATTTATTTATTTATTTATTTTTGTATTTCTTTGAATTTTATTTTTATTTTTTATTTATATCTTCGTTCAAGCTGGAAATATGGTGACGGTGGCATCAAAACTCAACAGTTGACATTTAATCAGTGCAACGGTATTTTAATACTCGACAATTGTTACTTGCTAAACTTTGATACGAAATGATGCTAATATCTCTACGCGTGCATCGGTTCTGTGTGGAATTGAAACCACTAAAAACTGAATTAAAACTATAAGTTTTAGAATCAAAATCAATATATTAGGTAAATTTTAATTCTAAAATTTAAAAATTCAATTTTTTTTATAATAAATTGTGATTTTATGATCTTTAGAACCGGAACTGGATTAAAGAACTAGTCAAACCATAGGAATAAAATACCAAATTTATGTTGGAATGCAAGTACTTGATCCATCAAGCTACACTTACAACATTACAAAATTTACTTATAATATTTTATTTAACTTAATTTAATTTTTTGATAATAAAATAAATATAAATTCATATTTAATAAATTATTCAATTAATAAAACAATACATTTGAAATTTTTTATTAAATTTAAGAAAAGTTAATTTTATTAATTATAAATAAACTTTTCTAGTTAAAAATATACTATTAAAATTTATTATTAAATTTGTGCAAATGTAATTTTCACGTAAAATATATTAATATATGATTCAAAAAATAATTTGTTGAAGAGAACACTCTTATCTAATAAGTTATATAAAAAGAATTAATTAATATATTTAAAATATTTTATTTAACTTAATTTGTCATGTTATATGCCCAAAATTTAGTAAAATTGTGATGTAATAAACTTATTCTAAAATTGTTGAATAAGTTAACATTTATAATGAATAAATATATAGATGATATAATACTATTAGATATATTAATATATTATTGTAAAAAAATTAAATTTCTCTTTTTCGTTATATGTAATATTAACTCTAATAATAATACAATATTTTTAAATAATTTGTTGTACATTAATTCTTTGGTAACTTATTTCTTTTCTCTTTCATTCATTTAATGTTTCATTTATATATGTTTCTACTTTTGTAATTTAATACCATTTTTTAATTTTTAAAATTTTTTAATAGAATTATAAATTAAAAAATTAATATAATTAATAAATAGGGTATCATGTTTTTAAATCGAAATCAAATCAGATAAAAAATAAAGTATTCTATTAAATAGGATAAGTTTTAGTTTCAAAATTTAAGAACTGAATTATTTAGAGTATATTTTGATCCTTAATAGAACTGAAACTAAGAATTGATTTTTCTCAGTTCATTCGATTAATTAAGAAATATTTCATAAAACCTCCTGTATATTTTATATTATATAATATTTTTTAAAAGTTTCAATAATTTACAAATCAACTCTAACAACTATTCCAATCATTTTCAAGAATATACATTTATTTCATTTCTTAAAAGTTTCAATGTTATACAAAATAAACCCCAAGATCTCGTATTATTATTTTATGAAAAATACTAAAATAACCCAATAACATAAAAATATTTCACAGGTCTTAACCAAAATAGAGTACCATTATATTAATTATAAAACAAACAAACATGTAATTGAATTATTTTAGTGCTTATTCCAATGAATAAAATTAAATATTTTTATTTTTATTTAAAATATTTAAAAATAAATAAATCTACAAAATAAAATTATTTTATAATTAATAACATTGACTTTTATATTTTGATTCAACCAGTACTATTATGCCATACTAGTTTGTTTACAGTAAGTGTAGTTGAATATTTATGTCCAATATTATTCTAAGTAAATTTAATTAATAAATCTATGTAGTACAATATGTTTATTTTTAATAAATTACATAATTTATTTTCTATAAATAATATTTTTATTTTAGCTAATTATTAAAATTTATAAATAATACTATCCTTCTTAACATAACCCATTAGCTTTTCTTATTAAATATAAAAATATATTATTTTATGTACACCAATTATTGAAAATTATAAAATAATAAAATCCATCTTAAAGCAAGTCCTTTCCTATCTCCAATTAATTTTTTATTCATTATAAAAAATAATGTTTTATTTAAATTAATTATTTATTATTTTATTTAGATTAACTTTTTCAAATCTTAAAACAAATTTTTTAAAAGTGTTTATTTATTCTTAAAAAAAAGTATTTTAAATTAATTATTAAAAATTTTTCTTACTTGTGATGTGTAAAATAATCCAATCATATTATATTTTTAATTTTTTTTAAATTAAAATATTTTTATATTAGTTTAATTCAATTTTTTTTTTATATAATCTTCTATTATAATTATTATATTTATTTTTTAAAATTAAAAGTAAAGATATAAATTATCAGGGTTTACTTGTAAATTATTAAAAATTTGAGAAATAAATATATGTTATCAATATTTAGATAATTTTGTAAAATTTTCTTTAACCCATCCCTAACAACCACAACGAGTAAGATTAAGATTCACTCGGGTGGATATGCCCCTCTTGTTTATTTCTTCTAATTCCTGTAATAATTTTATCTCTCTCATTTTGATAACTTCGTTTGTTTTTTCACAAATGTTCTCTCACAATGCCACGTGGAAAGTAGAAATTTACTTCCCAATCTATTGCCCTTGTAACACTGTAAATATGCATTGTGCTAGTAGGAATTGGGCATAGGCAGGCACGTATGCAATAGGCCGTGCCAAGCACAACCCACCCACTGGCCTAAACCAAAAAGGTTCCCCTGGCTCAGTATTTTTTTTTTAAAACATCAAAATAAGAGAGAGAGAGAGAGAGAGAGAGAGAGAGAGAGAGAGAGAGAGGTGTGCCTTTACACGAGGACACGTGTCCTCATCCAGTGAGACACTTTTTCCTTATTAATTTATTTTACTGAAAATTAAAAAAGAAAAAGAAAAGCATGCATTTTTCGTGCAAAGAGAAGTATTATCTCTCCTTACTAAAATGTTTAAAAGAGAGAGAAGTTTCTTTCTCTTGGTGAAAGAAAAATGTCTCATGTCTAAACTGCTAACGTCCATTCTAAATACACTTCTGGCGCAAAACTTCCCTTGCTGCTAGGAAATTCATTATGGATCCCATGTCTAGCAACACTCTTTATCTCCTTTTTATTGACACGTACCATCATAACCGTAAGGGCCCGATAATGTCATCATTTCGCAACACATTGTACCATTGACCATTGTTACAAATGGGTAGAGAATTTCCATGCTTGCCTCTGCTTTTGAAGACCTCTCTTCCATTATTACGGCATTGAGCTTTTCGGACTTTAGGAATTTTTTTTTTACCCGATTTGTTTGATATTTATAAGCATTTCCCTACTAATCCACTACACATTTGCCATTCAAAAAATGAACCTTTAGCTCTCATATTAGTGTGCCACACGTCTCAATGGTCGGATGTTGCGCTTTGACATCCTTTTGCTATTGAGTATGCCACCAAAACCTTGCATCTATATTTAAAATCTTGAAAAGCCGCTTTAGATTCCACAAGAAATTCTCCAATTCCTTCGCTTCATGTGCTCCGCTATAACATTTTGTCTTCAAAAGTCTAATATTTAAAGGCCCGACCGATAATTTTGGAGAAGTGTTGCTCAAAACCCATTTGCAAGTAAGTAGAAAATAAACTATGATTTTCGGTGAGATTTTGAGATTTGTTTTAAAATATATTTATTTAATTTCTTTTAAAAAAAAGAGATGCGAAGATTTCTTTTCTCCTGTAAAAGATTGTGTAAGAATGATTTTGAAAATTATGTAATAATAATTTGGATGACAAATGACAGTGAAAAATATAAAAGAAGATTTTTATTAAATTAGGTTTGTATTCTCATTGAATTAATTGTAATTTACTATATTTATCCTTATGAAATTTATAGTTTAATTGTAGCATTTTTTTTTCAATTAAAAACAATATATTACTTGATGCTGATATCGACCTTGATGACATAGTTTGAAACACAAGATCACGTTCTTTTTCCACCATCTTCTTTGTTGATGCAAAATATAGTCAACTAAAATAAATGATATATTAAACAATGTTGGACTAAAAGAATGAATTTACTATCTCTCTCTCTCTCTCTCTATATATATATATATATAAAATGAGAATTACTGATGTGATTATAAAATAAAGGAAAGTTTATTTTCTTTCAATATTTCTTTGTCCTCTCTTTCTCTGTAAGTACATTCTATTTATAGTAGTTCATTGGTCAAACACTTGCGGAGTTCGCTTCAACTATTTCAAATAGATCTTGTAGCATTATCTTTCAGCTTACTTATCCCAGTTAAGGAACAAATATTAATTGAACTTCAGAGACTATACACTGTTCATATTCAAAGTATTGTTCATACCCCCGACATACATTCATTAAGCACGCTCAAATATTGGCACTTTTTTTTTTTTTTTTAAAAAAAAAAACATCACACAAGCGCATCGTGCTTACGAGGACTCTTGGCATTCAACTTCTCTGTTAATTACAAAGAAAAGATTACGATGTCAGCGTTGTGTATTTCACAAGAGTAAACACTAAGCCCCTAATTTTTTCAATTGGTCTGGGTCTAGAAAATGCTTAATGGCCACAATGAAATACAAAAATCTATTTATATTACAATTGTAACCAACACCCTTAGTTACAAAAGGATACGCATCTTACACGCAAGTGGTCACCCAAGCTCTCCCAATGGAGGATTTTGTTCACACTTGGTTGAAGAATACTCTTTCCACTTTCATAGACTCTGAATTAGGGGTGCTAAAAGAGGTCTGACTCTCAAAAATTGAGCCGGACCTGATGGCTTGACCAAAAAAAAAAAAAAAGAGATTTGGTATTTTTCATCAGTTTTTATAATTTTATAAAAAAAAACATTATTATTTCATTAAATTATCTGTAGAGGCCATTAACCTAAGCCCATGCTCTCGTGCTTGGCCCGATCTAGGCCGATCATGAACCCAGACTGAACTGAACTTTATTAATAAAGAATTGGGTTGTGTTGAGCTGGCCAGCCCAGCCTTTTAAGCTCCTCTACTGTAACCCACTTTGTCATATTATATTGGACCAAGTCTCATTTTACCAAGTGAAGGCTGAAACTAACATTCATCATTTGGATTCGGCTGCACCCGCTTTGAGCTCCCCGGCCCATGAACCCATAAAGGCAACTTGCCGCTGTCTTGAGAGTCCACTTTCACAGGATACGTTTGCGGTTTGTCAGGTGTACGCCCCTGACAATACTGCACCATTTTTGCCGCAAGGCACGCGGCCTGATTTTGCTATGTGGCCCACTGTTGCCCCGCACGCTTGCGCTGCTTTGAGCTATGTCACACATTTGCTACATGCCCACAATTCCGTGGGCATATTTCTAAGACTGTTGCTAGTATTCCCGCTACCCCGCGGGCACCCAAATGCCGCCAACGGTCCAACATGCGCATGTAGATTTTAACCTATAAAATCTTGCTTGGCTATTGTTCTTCTTCTTCATCGAAGTTTATTCCGAACTCTCTAAACATTTAGTAACATTTATTTAATTAACATCGATCTACCAAATTTGAGATTAATCTAATCACTACCCTACCTATTTTACTTATTTATTTATATTATCTTCTTCAATCGGCTGCCATTACCCATCATGTGCATGCTTCAAGTCTCCATCTCATTTCTCATCAACGTAGATACCCATAGCCTTAGAGGTTTGGTTATATAAATACAATATACGATTTATTTGAGGTAATTAATAAATAAAATGATTTGTTAAAGGTTTAAAAAAATAAAAAATAAGAATTAAATCTTAGCTCTTAAGTATAAAATATATCGGTTACATATTCTAGATCCAATAGGGACAAATATATGATTGTATACTATTATATTAATTAATAAAATTAAAAATTTATTTACAAATTTTATTTATAATAAATGTTGACTATGTATAATATAAAATTTTTAGAATAATAATCAAAAGAACTAATTTAAATATAGTTTATGAGATTTTGTTATTGTTAAATATATTGATTGTGAAATTATTAGAACTAGAATATTAACAAATCTAGCTTAGGTCTACATATATTGAAATGATAATTTTATCTATAAATTCGCTAACCTACTAGTATTCATTCCCGATGGCATAGGTTTTATTGACCTTTTAGCTGGTTTAGGATAGGTTTGAGGAAAAAAAATAAATAATCGTAACCAAATTAGTACAAATATAGATAAATATTTACAAATACTATTACAGATACTCACATATATTTAATTTTTCTAAATACACATAGATATAATTTACAATTTAAAAGACAAAAAGCACCTTTGTCTTTAATTAAAGTTACTTTTTAATAGAAAAAAGAAAAAAAACTTCTTTCTATTTTTCAACACTACATGCCTTATGTTGTGTTTGGTATTACTTTCTAAATGGTATTTTTGAATTTATTTTAAAAAATAAAATAATGTTATTTTTTAAAGTTTGAATGTGTATATGTATGCAAATATTAATTAAATTATATTATTTAATTACTATAGTTTTTAAATAATTAAATTTTTAATTATTTTTTATATATAAACTATTCAATAATTAAGTGATTTATTTAAGTGTAGTTGAAAAAAACAAAAGAAACCTACTAAAAATTTGTACAATTTTAATAAATGTTAAATATTTATTTAAGCAAGTTGGATAATAAAATGTCAAATTTACTGTGGTTTAATATAGATTTGGTGTTAAATTTTTTTTTTATTAGATGCAAATTACGAGTTTAGAGGTATTAAGCCCAAACTTGGTCCTTTGTCATCTCTAAGTATATGTTATGTTTTTTTTTTCTTTTTTGGAGAAAGAAGATAGTTGATCTTATAAATTTCTAATAAAAGTGTTCACTTAATTTAATATATTGATATTATTAGAGAACAACTAAATCGAATTGATTCATTTAAGAATCTATATGGAGTGTTATATATATGTCTATAAAAATTTTTTAAGTTACGACGGTATGAGTGATAATTAAATTTGAGATTTTCATAGTACTTTGTATATGAATCATATATACTTTAATAATATAGCTTTATTGGCCATAGTGAGATTGCATATAGAGTAATTATTAGGCAATATAAAAAACATATGAAGGTCATGAAAGATCAATAAAAGATTTGTCATTTTGAATAATATAAAATTGATAATCTAAATTTATAGTTACGACGAGTTATCAAAAGAGTTTCAGTGACTTTAAAATTATATTGTTAGTTTAAGAAAAAAAATTTCATATAACTATAATTTAATATGACAAATGCTTTCCATGCTTTAGATTCTTTCTAAGATATGTATGAGAAGAAGGATTGAATAATATGGTAATCATATATAAAAATTTTTTTACTAAAGTTATTATTATTTCTCAATTGGGGGTTATGATACCTTAAATAGATACCACTTTTAATATATTAAAAGTAATTATTAATTAAAGAGTTAATTAAGAATAAATTAACTAGATTAACTTATTTATATTTAAGAAGTTTATAACTATTTTTATGGTTAATATAAGAAAGAATTTAATAGGTCACATATTTTAAAGTATTGAAAAATTAAGAATAAGTTATGTAGAATTAAGTTTTATAACTTAATTATTGAGTTATTAAGTTTTTGGGATAAATTTGTAATGTTAAAAATATGGATAAAAATAAAATTTTAAAATTTTGGCTAATCTGTAAATCTAAAATTATTGATGTTGTTTGATAATGAGTTAAATAAGAGGTGCTATTTTATAATTTTAAAAGTTTTCAGACTAAAATATAAGTAAACTAGTTATTTATTGTTAATTTTATTTCCAAATTTATGATTATGATAAATTTTATTTAATTAACTTAAGTCATTAAAAGATAATTATTTATATGATAAATTCTATTTAATTGATTTGATAAACTAAAAAGATAATTTAGTTATTTAATTTAAAGTTAGATAATGGCCTTACTAAATATGATCATACTCTAATTATGTCTAAATATTTCTAACCTGATTTAGAGTAAACAAATAAAAGTTATAAATAACTTTATTCTTTTTGCCAAAGTATATGAATTAGATTTTCAAATAAGATTTGAAAATTTTTTTTTAGCAGCCAAAATATCCAAACCCTATTCTTGTCTCTTTTCTTAAGCTAAACTAAAGAAAGATGCCTACATAACTTTGAATTTAATGAAATTCAAATCCAAATCCTTTAATTCTATACTTTGTGTGGATACCATTAAAAACTATACATTTGAGGTCGTTGATTCAGAAAAAAAATTCATGCAAGTTTTATATTTTAGTCATAACTTTTGACCTTAAAATTGAATTGATATGATTTTAAAAGCACTAGATAGAATACTTGAAAATTCGCAACTTTATACCTTATAAAGAAATCCTAATTCGAACGTATTTAATATTAAAATTATATTTAAAATTATAGATTTATAGAAAATTCAAGAAAGAGCTATTAAAAATTCAAGATCTTATTATTGTAAAGTATGCATAATAATATTTTTGATATTATTAATTGTTCTTTATCATAAATCATGCATAATAAAAGGATCCTAAGATGAAAATCTGTATGCAGATTTGAATGTATGGACATTAAACTAATATAAATGCAAATCATATAAATAGAATTTACACGAATATACAAATTCAGTGAAAAAATGTGAAGTTGATAAATAGTAGGTAAAGAGTCTAAGATTATAGCGAGTTATAGTGAATGAACAGTGATAGAAACTTTAAGGCCATAGCTCTAGGTTGCGGTGCTAGGAAAACTATACCAAATATTATACATCATCAGGTGTTAGACGTCATATACACAAATCAAATGGACCCATGCGAAAATGAAGACTACTAAATGATTGCAAGTGTATCATAATATCTCAGTGCTTTTTTTGAAAATTTTATGAGTGCTAACTAAGATGGTGGATCCTACAAAACTAAGAAGTGTGGTAGAGGAGTGAGTTTTTGTGAAAACTCAGTGAGTCAATACTGAAAACAAAAAATATAGTTTAGATAATAAATTCATTCCCAAGTATAAAAGCATAAAACCATGACTTCGTAAAACAATTAAAAAGTTTTTAGTATGAAGTGAGAAGTAGTGGGCAAAGATACATATACATATATACAAATATCGAGCGTCAAATATCAGATCTCCATTTGCCCACTACTTCTCACTTCATACTAGTACCTATACATACATATATATTAGAACATACAATCAGAACACATGTACTTCGCCCCTTATGGCTCTTAGTTAAAGGGAATCAAAAATAAAAAAATTAGACCAAAACTTATAATCACAAATTCAAAAATATAAAAGCATGAAGAGGACTTAATTAAATTATAAATTATCATATTATGAGATACAAAACAAAATTATAGAAATCAAATCTCAAAGCTCATAATGAAACTAAAAACAGTTAAGATAAAATAATTGTATCCATTTATTAAATTAAATACATGTTTCTTATATAAAACTTCATCAAAGTATACATATTATTGTAAAATAAAATTATTAATCATTACCTTAAACTAATGAGTTTTCAAATAAAATCAACTTATTAAAATGACAACACGTATGATTATTCAAAATTAGGTTTATCCACTCGTAATGTTGTTTAAAGTTCTTTTGGTTAGTCCATTTATGGTGGAAAATCCCACAAAAAATCTATAATAATTAAAACAAAATAGTTTCGTTAAAACAATGAGCAAAATTACAAATTTTTTGCTCATTGTTTAAAGGTCTGTATCTCACTCTCCATGATATTTATACATATAACACATGAGCGAAACATGTGTAGTTTCATACAAAATAAATGACTTATGATTCTAATACTTATAATTAAAGTTATAATATTTTTCTTGCATGCTATTTTTTTACACTTTCAAAAACTTAAACAAAATTATAATTTCACATAGGAAGTTGTCCTTGAAAATTTGGGAATTATAACTTCCAGATCATAAGTTCTATTCATCTAGTTTCATATATCTCAAGAACCATGTAAAAATATCTTATACAACTCAAGTTATACCCGAAACAAGCACACTTATTCTAACATACCCCTACCAGCATAATAGTTAATTTGTAATTTTCACTGAAAATTTGTCCAAATGTATTTCATCAGAATTTTTGATATGTTATTTCATTATGTCTCTAGTTTCTATAGAATTTCACATGCCTCAATTTGAGTTTTAAAACTCCTGATATGAACAAAAATGTGAATACTGTTCATTAAACTTTAGGATTTCGGGGTTTTCTAAAATTTAATGGTTTTAAGAATTTTTGTGATTCATTATTCTTCTAATAACTCACAACACTTCATAAAAAAGTATTATAATCCATCATTAAAGCCTAATCCAACTTAAATTACAAAATATACAAAAATTTATTTCTAGAACTCAACTAAAATCAATAACTAATAAAAGAATCAAGGAGAAAAGCATACCTTAAGCCTTTTAAAACTTAAATCTTATAATGTTATCAAGTAATTGGGCTTGATTAGAAAGCTTTTGAGTAAGCAACTGTAGCCTAGGTTAGGAAAATAAAAAAGAATGAAGAAAAAGAAGAATATTAAGAGTTTGTATAGTTCTTGAGTTGGCTTAAGCTTCAGTGATGGACTTATTATTTTTATCTATTTTCACTAACTTTTATTCATAATTTCAAGAAGTATTTAACATAAAAAATATAGTTCTACTTATTTTAACACATTAAGAAGCACCTCAATCCGAAGTTTGTAACTCAAATTATAGTTAAAATATCGAAATATATTTGGGAACCTAAAATTATACACTTGAGTTATAATTTTTCCTAACTACCTTAGGTTTAAACTAGTTTTGTAGGATTATAATATACTTAAACTAATTTAAAATTGATTTGATCAAAGAATGAAGAGAAGTATGAACATTGTCTTTTGAAAGCCATTACTCGGTATAACATAGAAAATGTATTAAACCTATAATAATGAGCATAAAATCACAGTACCAAAGCTTTGAAAAATACAAGACTTGGAATAAAAATTATGATATCATGATAATAGAATTCTAAGATATTGCACTATGCCTTCCTTATAAGAATTCATCCTTAAATTTTAAAATTGAATTGCTAAAATCTCCAGAGTTACATTATCAATGCTACATAAAGATTTATGCTTTGCGATGTTTGTTAATTCTCTGATTATTTATTGATCACCTTGCTTTTTACCTGATTCTTATGTGGCCACCATCATGCCAAACAAAATTGATAATTCCTATAATACATGATTTATTATTTTCCAACTTAGATATGACACTTATTTAAGGGTTAATCCTTCTAATATCATTTAATCTCTATTAGGAATCTTATCTTTGCAATTCCAAATTGACAATGATTAAATCTTTCAGATCTTATTTAGCTTAGTTTAATTATTTGAGCTTTGCATTGATTTAATAAATCATCAAATTTGGTTTCTTTCATGGACCTTACTTGAATATAAGGTAGACATTCATTATTACTATCTAGCGTATGTAGTACTATTGTATTAATTCTATTTCAAAGAGTTAATCTAACTTAAAAGAACAAAAAGTAAATAAGTTCACCTAGTGGTGATGATTGTTTAAGAGAATATGACAGAACATATGATGATATATGGTAGTAGATTCACAGATTACTAACTAATAACTGAACGAATACTAGAGCTGATGCATAAATAGACTTGAATTCAAATGGTCACCCTTCTTATTAGGTTCATGAACTTCAGGAAATTCTTAACTCTACATACGGGGGAAATATTTCCTGATACAAAGACATTCTATCAAATAGAATCGAAAGAATTTACCTCTAAATGGGTTTTAGTATCGTCGTTAGCCATTTAGGCTTTTGTATAGTAACATTCTAAAAACTTAACATATGAAATTAATTAGAACGAATTTAGTTCCTGATATTTGCTTCACACTTAAACATAATTATGAATACTAGACTAAGGTTGTTGGAACTCTTGTACAGTAACTTTGTGTTCTAGTCAATCTATCAAATTCCTAATATTTTGCCCAATGAGCAATCGACTTGAGCGTTCGTAATCCTTGATGTGTAAATTTTATACATTTCTTATCTTCACTGTTCTTTAATGGACTCTAATTCCTATATAGCATATCTACTATGTCTCTTTCCATTCATGCTAACACAATTAATTACTAACTATACATCTTTCTTGTTAACTTGAATGCAGTTAGAATGAGCTTCTTATAAGATTTTTCTACTTATGTTTGGCTAATACATTACTATTTTTTTGTGTAGAAATGGAAAGACACCATATGTAATATCACATTTTACTATCAAACATTTGAGCTAAAATGTTCGTATTTCTAATCTTTATTGCATGCTTTTGTCTATTGTCTTTGTAATATGTAAACCCATTAAAAATAAAATTTAAGTCTAAAATTTTTAAAGTTTTTTAAGCCCATTTTCATTTGTTTTTTGCTCATGTTTCTAAGTATAAATATGTTTGGATAAGTGGAGAACTTAAGTGAAAGTTGTAGAAGTACGGGAAAAGAAAAGAAGAAAGGAAAGAGAAGAAAAAGATGGAAGAAAGAAATGAGAGAAATAGAAAGAAAAAGAGAGAAAAAGAAAGAAAAGAGGAGAAAAAAAGAAGATGGAGAAAGAAAATAAGAAGAAAGATAAAAAATTCAAGGTAACATCTTTTTCTTCTTTATTTAAAAATAATTTATATTTAATGTAAAAATTGTTAAAAATTAGAGAAAATAGATATATTTTATTTTAGTAGTTTAAAAATTAAAATTATCACTATTTTAAGTTTTTTAATTTCATATCAATAAATTTTGGGTTGAATTTAATAGAAAGAAAATTTCTTGAAATTTATTAAAAATTTGATAAAAATTTGTGAAATTTGGATTAGAGGTGAAAATAAAAAAATTATAAAAATTTTATCTTATTTTATAAATTAAGAGGATTTATTTACAAATAATTAGAAATTTTTAAGTCGTAATAGAAATTCTTATAATTTAAGATAAGATTATAAATTTTAAATATTTTGAGCCTTGCACGTAAAAATTTTTGGGATATTTCTATAATTATTAATATTTTGGGAACCTTTTTGTAACTAGCCATTATAAAAAATTTTTATTTCATAAGTCTAAAATTCTAAAATTTTCTAAACTAAATTTTAGTTTGACTTTAGAATAGAAATTTATTTGTATTGTAATATAAATAATATAATTTATTAATTTACTTTAGTGATTTGAGTTGAATTTTGTAAAATGATTTTAGAAGTAATAGCATTAGTAAGAGAAATCAGTGAAAACTTTGAAAGGAAGTCCTCAGATCGATTCAGGTAGATAATTCACATATAATAAAATATTTTAGAATTTTAAAAATGAAAAATAGGATTTTATATTAAATTATTATAGAAAAAATAAAATAAATTTATTTATAGCATGCGAATTTTTTAAATAAAATAAATATTAATATTTTATTTTGAAAGTATAATTTAAAAATTTATATTTTAATAATATGATTACTATTATGTTCTATTTTATATAACTTCTTCAAGAATTTAGTAATATTATTATTGATGATTATACTTCTAATATTTGTAATGTCTTGAAATGACATGAATATATTATTTTGTTATAATTGTATGTAATTTGATTATGGAATGGTGTTGGCATTTTGTTTGGCACTGGTGACTGTGGATCTAATTTCAATCCTACTGTAAAAGTTCATAAACTTGAAATCACGAGCAATAATCACTATGTAGAAAGCTCTTAAATTACGCAGGTTATGTATTTCTTGGACGATAGTTCTTATGAATAGTATTATAAAATTAAGTATTGTATATAATGATGATTAAATTATATTATTATTTTATTAGTATTATTTATACTTTTTTATGTTTATTTATATTTATTTATAGTATGAGTGATTGGAAGCATAATCATTTTAATTTTTTTAAGAACCTTCAACTATATTGTATTATTTATACTCTTTTATGTTTATTTATAGTATGAGTGATTGAAAGCATAATCATTTTAATTTTTTTAAGAATCTTCAACTATACATGAATATCTACGGGATTTTCATAAAATGAGTGACCATGGAGAAATCTAGTCCTTTTATTAGGTATATTTTGGAAGTATATTTTACTATTTATGTATCATATTTGTCAGAATATTATAAGTAAATTAGAGACTGTATATGTTGAGTTAAAATAATAGATTAAGTTTTGATATTATGAGTTTTATTGTGGTGATAATTTGAAATTTTATGAAAAATATTGATAGTCTTATAGAAATTTAAAATTTATAACTTTACATTTGTATTGTCTATATTATAGGAAAAACTCTGCTAAAATGCCTAGAACTACAATCCATTAGTTTAAATTATTCTATTAAATATTAATTCACGAACCTTAAATTTGATGGTGTGACAATCCTGATCTTTTAGACCATACATTTACAATGAGTTTGATTAATGAGATTTCTATTAAATTATGATTCTCTCAATTCTTTGTTTATATACAAACAGAAGCCCTTATTATCATACCTTCTTTTACTTACATAGTCTTTCTCAGTAAATATTTTCTAAGATATATTTTAGGCAACCCTACACACATTAACTTATAGGTTATACTAGGTCTTATGATTCCTTGTTTACAAACATAGTACTTGTAATCAAGGTGTATACATGATCCTTCTGCCATTATATTTTCCAAAGCTGAATTGTAATAGTCTTATCATTTCTTAAAAAAAAAAGAAATTTAATATCTTACGTGAGTGATAAAACGATCATATATCATAAAACAAAAAAGAATGTCTCAACATTAATTTTTTTATGAAAGAGTTTAGCTCTCTACAAGTAAAGCCCTTATGTTGCACATATCCATAAATTCTTATAAGAAATATTCAACATCCCTAACATATCTTTCTCCGTGAGGCTGAGAAAAACACACTGAAATTCTTTACCAGCATGCATAGTTGCATAACGTGATCTTTTGTTCCTATCTTCACAATACAAAAGATCACCTCCATTATCAGCAAGGAACAAACAAAATCAAATAATTCATTTTCTTTGTCGAAGTTATTATCCTCTACATAATCATTCTTGTTGTTTGTCATATAATTAACAATAAATCTAGACAGTGTTGGAAACTAACTAACCTCATTAGACAATTTCCTTTCTATTGGTTTCTTCTTAAGAAATTTAATCATAAATTTAGACTTTACTAAATCATCATCCTTTTTAAGAGCTTTTTTGATCAAATTTATATGATTCACCGATTTATTCTATAAAGATTTCACGTCATATGAATTGAAACTTGAGAAAAGGAACACTAAATAGCTTTTATATTTGCCTCTGATTATCTTTTTCGGTATAAAATGTAAGGTATTGCAATCAATATTATTCTAATAAATTCCTCAAAGCTCTTTCTAAGTTTTTTTTATTCAACTCTTCTCTTTAAAAAGTACTAATATCTTAGGAATCACATTTGTAAGATCAAATTTTCATGTTATAAAAGGCTTATAAATCTATTGAAGCTATTTATTAGCATATTCTTTCACATATATGAGTTCCTTGTTACTTTCAATCATTTTTATTTAATTCCAAAGGGTTGATAACATAGACAACCAAATTAGTTTGAAGATTCACATAATTTTCTCATCCATCTGTCTTTTGATGCCCAAATTAGTACATCATAATTCTGTTTAGTCTGTTGAAATATCCAGCTTTTTCAAACAAATATGTTGTTGTTCCTTAATGGAGATCCTTATTCTTTTCGACTACATCTGAAATAGGTGTGTTACTTTATCGTAAAACTTTGCTATGTAAGTTCTTAAGCTACCTAATACTTTCTTAGTGATGAATTGCCTTACGCTATCCTTTAAAAGATTCAAACTTTATACGTACATGATTACAAGCCTACCTTCATTTAAGACAGCTACTCCTTTCAGTAAATACTTGTCCATTATAAGAATTTAACATATGTATCTAACTTATTATCGCTTTATCATATCCCATGTTCAGGTTGCTAAAAATCCTTCTTATATACTTTTACAAATCCTAGCTCTCAAAATCTAATCTCTCTTTCTTGACCATACTTGGAATAGCAAGATGTTTCTTATGCCACTTTCGTACCATTAGTTCTAATATCAATCAATCTGAACTTAGCTACATTTAGATCCTTAAGATTGTATCCTCTTAGCAAGGTTAACCTCTTGCCTGACATTGGCTTTATCTTTCTAAGCCTCATGGATTTAACCTTTAACTATACCCTAAGTTATACCTTTTCCTCTGCCAATTTGGCCACAAGCCCTAACATATGGTTTTTGATGTCTTGACGAGCCTTGATTTGATGAACATTCTCTTTGCCTCAACTCGGGGTAGTTCGACTTTGATTTAGCATAATAAGCTACTAAGATAACAAAACAAAAGTTAAATAATCTATAAGTTAATCTATAACATCTACAAAAAAGAAGATGCATTTGGATAAACTAGATACTCAAAGAAGCAACACTTTTACGTGTAAGTATCCTGTACATACTTCACATATAAGGTACTACACTCATTTTACAGTCATTAACTATTAGACTATTCTTTGATACCACTCTGTCACACCTCAAAAGATCGAGATTGTGACTGACATGGAGGTGAGGATATCCCACCTTTATAAACCTTATACAAAACTTATGTATAGACTTGAATATGTAGATATCAAACTCAGATAAATATAAATCATATAAATAAAACTTATACATATATATTAATTTTAGTGAAGAAATGTGAAGCTGATAAATAGTAGTTATAGAGCTCAAGGCACTAATGTGCTATAGTGAATGAATAGCAGATAAAGACTTTAAGGCCACAACTTTAGGCTGTGGTGCCAGGAAAACTTTAGCAAATACTATACATCATCAGGCTTTAGGCCTTACATACACAAACTGAATGAAGTCATGCAAAAATAAAGATCATTAAATAATAGTAAGTGTATTATAGCGTCCCAATACTCTTTTTGAAATCTTTACGAGTGCTAACATAGGTGTTGGATCTTACAAAACTAAAAGATATAGGGTAGAGGTGAGTTTTTAAGAAAACTCAGTGAGTGAATATTCAAAACAAAAAATATAGTTTAGATAGTAAATTCGTTCTCAAGCATAAAGGCGTAAAGTCAAGACTTCTTAGAATAACTAAATAATTTTTGAAATATAAAAACATTTCAATATAACAATTATATGCTTTTCGTCAAATCATAAATCAGTTTTAGAAAATTAGATATTTCATATATACATATACATATATATAGATATCGAGTATCAGATATCAAATCTCCCTTCACCTCCTCATTCTCACTCCGTATCAATACTTACATATAAACATATATAAAACGTACAATCAAAACACATGTACTCCTTCCCTTATGGCTCTTGGCTAAAGGGAATCACAAATAGAAAATTAGGCTAAAACTTACAATCATAAATTCAAAAATGCAAAAGCATGAAAGTACTCAATTAAATCATAAATCATTATGTTATAAGATTTAAAACAAAACTATAAAAATTAAATTTCAAAACTCATAATGAAACCAAAAACTATTAGGATAAAACAATTACATCCATTTGCTAAATCAAATACATGCTTCTTATATAAAACTTCATTAAAGGATATATATTGTTGTAAAACAAAATTATTAATCATCACCTCTAACTAATGAGGTTTCAAATGAAATCAATTTATAAAAATCAAATCAACTATAATTATTTAAAATTAGGTTTATCTACTTACAATCCTGTTTGAAGTTTTCTTAACTAGTTTGTTTGTAGTGAAGAGTCCTGCGAAAAATCTATAATAATTGAAATATAATAGTTTTATCAAAATAATAAACGAGCTTGCAATATCTCTATCTCAGTCTCTATGTATGATATTTATACATATGATATATTATTAAAAAGTTAAATATTTTTAGTTTCATACAAAATAAGGTGATTCATGTCATACCTAACAACTATCTTATTAAGAACTAAAATTTGTAAATCTCGTATAATAGTATCTAAGTAAGATGATCCTCAGACAAGATAATTATGGTATCTTAGGTTAAAAAATCACTAGCACCATTGTTATCAAAAACTCTCAATTGACAAAGTAAAATTACAATTTGGGCGTGCTTGTAGTAAATAGTTCTATGAACTTATTTTCTAATAATTAATACAAAAATTATAAAAAATGCATACAATAGGGGATAACAAATTATTTTCAGCTTGAATCCATTATTGGAGTTAAAAACATCAAATTATCCAAAATAAATAAATAAAAAATAATGATTGAGAATTAATGAAGTATTTGTCTAAAATGAAGGAGAGTGAATGTTGTAAATAAAAGGGTAAAATTGTTTACTATGTTTTGTTTTATACATTTATTTTTAAAGATAATGTTAATGTGAGAAATTTGTTTAGTAAGATTGCACTGAGTCTCTATATTGGTATATGGAGTAGAATATTTAATTTTCAATTTGAAAAACTTAATATGTGGGCTCTAGAATAGTTGAAAGGGATGAAATGTGTTACTAATAGTGGAAGACTCAAATAAGAAATAAATTAAAATACTTTAACATTTGTTGACTCTAAATTAATATATCTAGATAATCAAATAAAACAAAGCTACAACAATAAATAAATTAAGGCAAAAAGTAAAAGTAAATTAAAAGGTTAATAATTTGTTAACAAAAAAAAAAAAACTTTATAAAGAACTCTTCATAAGATAAAAATCTTTCGAGTTAACACAAGAGTCATCAAAATATTGTATTAGTAAAGAAAAATTTACAAATAGTAATTTTTTACAACAACTCTTGCAATTGAATTTCAATTAATTTATTGAATGACTATAAGTAATCTTATTTTTAAAATTTAAAAGTTTTTTTTTTCAATGAAATTTTTAAACAATAAATTTATAAAGTTAAAACTCTAGTCACCAATAATAATTAAACTTTGAAGGTTGTTCAGTTGAATTTGAAGGATGAAGATACAGTGCAAAGCTCTCAAGAGAAACAATTAAATAAATCTTAATCACTGGGAAAAAGATTAATTTCTCTTACAAGGAAATAAAAAAAATAATGTTTTGATTTAAGAGAAATTTTCTTTGCTCGAAAAATCTATAAATATAAAGTGGCCGTCACAAAAGTTACTTTTTTTAAGAATTTATATATATTTTTTTAATTTCAATGTTACCATTAATGCATATTGTTCATGCATACTATTCATTGCTCGAGTGTCATGAGGGCACTGCTTATCAGTATGATACTGTTCATAAATTACTATTAATGGTTAATATTATAATGACTATTCACAATTAATGTTCATTGTTTAAGTGGGAAGTTGGTGCTTATTCAACAAGCTCTCCAGGAAACTTTCGCTTGAGGGTCAAGTTACTGCTAACATGGCGTAGGATATTGTCTTCACTATTTATCGTTATTTACTCTTAAGCTACTATTCATCACTTGAGTGTTGACTTGGCAATGTCTGTGTGCGCTATGATTCTAGACATTGTGCACTATTCATTTAGACTGTTTACATAATAATATTCACCGTTAAAATATTTACTCAACCTTAATTATTTAGACACATAATGAGTCAGTATAAAATTTAACCTTTAACAAAATTTTATTGGGAAGTTTATCCAGTAAATGGTTTTAATAGTATTTTACTGGATACTCCTAAAAAAATTTTCTTTACTCTAACATTAGTTTTAGATTAGATAACCACCTAACTCAGGTTGTAAACTCACATTCTAGCTGAGAATTTTCATCAGGACTTGAGTTTTGGGTTCACATATTTCTCTTCAATTATTTGTGAGAGCAGGTTTCTCTTTAATTGTTTGTGAGAGTATAAATGGTTTAATTTTTAACATGAAGACTGAGCAGCGCCCTTACAGGTACTATGTTGTCCCCGTACATCCCTTTATCCATCTTAGCACAAAGTTGATGAAAGGGTACTGTCTGACTCTTCTTTTGAATAATGTTAGGCTAGATATAATATAATATCCAAGAATACTTCTAATTCGCAAATAATATTAATGTTAAAATAATGAATTTTATATCAAATTCAAAAAATGTTGTAAGAATAATTTGGGATTTTTCATTAATCTCCAGTATCTTTTTGTTTATTGGGTAATTACTAAGGCAAAAACTAAAATATACACTGGTTGGACCAAAAAAAAAATACTGAATATAAGAGCGTAAATAATGATTTGAGTTCATTTTAAAAATTTAAAAGATTTTACAAGATAAATTAAAATTAATAAAGATATGAGAAATTATAATGATTTTTATCTTAATTAAAACTGTAGTTTTCTTTTAAAACATAAATATTTTTTTTTTCTGACCCTAACTTCTGTTTTTTTAATATATATATATATATAATATTTAATAATATTGCTATTTGTAAAAGAAGATCTCACTGCTTGTCAAGAGTGTGGCACGAATACAGGATTTTCCATCCATGTGGTAAAGGAGGCGTCTCTGTCTAGTTGGCATGAATAATTATAGGTTAAGTTGGTTGTTGATCACCTACCATTCACATTAAATGACATTAGACTTCACGTTCTTTGAAAACATTAATTAATTACGCCATTACTAATTTATTATTCTTTTAAATCAAAGCTTAATTTAAATCTATAAAATAAAAAAAATGTACACACGTATATAATGTCAATTATTTTGGAAAAAAATAGACATGGGCTTTGTCAATTCCGTAAATATATAAAATATTAATATTATTTTTTATAATATAATAGATAAGTCATTATACCGGACAACTGATAAAAGGGTACAATTTCTAAAAGCGTAGATAAATTTATGAAAAATGGAGATTTTTCCACTTCCTAGGAGCCGTTAAATTGCAATCTATATAATCCGACGGTTGAAATATAGCAGTTGCACTCCACAATTTAGTACTTTTAATAAAAATAAAGGATAATTCAAATTGAACTTCCTGGACACGGTTTCCACGTCTTCTAGAGAGCTTTACATGACAGCTGGTACAATAGGATAGCCACTTGTTGTAACGTTATCATGAAACGCTTATGACTTACTCATTTGTGTGAAATAGTTATATTAGAAAAACATCTAGTGGGCAATGGATATTTCCAAATGCTACTACATATTTTAATTCCAACGCCATTGCAATAAAGTCTATCTGCTAGGTGAGTGTTCACGGTGAAAATATAGGAGAATAACAGCTGGGTCTCTAATTATTTTATAAATAAGATGTTGATACATAATATTTTCTATCACCTCAGGTCAGCAAAATGCCACGTTATCAATGCACTTCATGTGTAAGCCTTTTCTACTGCTAATCATGTCAATTTTTTTTTTTTTTTTGAAGTCAGAAGAAGCGAGAACCAAGTTTGTGTCTTGGGGTAAGGCTCTGTCAAATGAGAAGAGTGCAATATTATGAAAAAAGAAACTCTTATTGTTGTATTCTTAATAATACTAAAAAATGATAGGAAGTTTATGGTAATAACAATTTTATATATCGTAAAGAAAATAAATTTTATTAGAATATAAAAAAAAATTTTATAAAAAAAAAAGTCGAGAGTTTATGTAAAGAAGATAAATTTAAAGATAAAGAATAAAAATTTTTTAAAAAAGATGGTTATTTTAAAAATAAAATTTTGAATTAAAAATTTTATTTATTGACTTAAACATCCTAATTCAATTTTTATTTTGCATTAATATTTAAGTAAGAAAAAGAATTCGAGCATATTTATTTTTTTGAAAAGGCAAATCATTGATTGACATTTTGACGTACGAAAAAACAACATCAACAAAAGGTGTAGTTTTGCAATTAGTATGAAATAAGTTCTTAATTTCTTTTGGATTGAATAATATAAATATTTTTAATATTAAATTACAAACTTTTAAATTGTGATAGTTAATAATTATTATTATAAGAACAATTTTATTATGATTAAGTAAATTATATCTTTATTGATAAAAATATAAAAAAAAATAAATCATTTGAGTGATATTAACCCTATGAAAATCAATAATTGGAGGTTAAAATTGCAATTCAACTACGGTGAAAGCAAATTTAATAATTGAGGTATACAACGGAGGGGTACTAAACATTTTTAAAATTTTTATTTTTCGTTTTTTTTATTAAATAATATAATATTCATCATGTAACCAATGAGATAGTATGATAAGCCATTTTAATAACTTTGCAGATGTATTACTCATTTGGCAATACCACATTTTTTCAAATAAAAATTTAAAATGTATGGATATTATTCATAAGCTGTGTGCGAAATGCGTTGCTGGTATGTAACATGAGTGTAGGCGTCCTGCGCTCATTAATGCGGATGGCAACAACTCATGGTAAAGATAAATAGAAAGTGACTGGGCATGGCATGGGCAGTGGGAACAGTGATATCTTTTCAATCTCTTTAAATAATATTTAATACTCAAAATTTTATTTTATTACAATATTATTAATTATAATATTATTATATTATTAAAAGAGTTCTGACTTTCTTCAATACCATGTGATCAATAGCCCTGTTAAATGGCCCTTCTTCCTCCCTAGTGCAACTGTAAACAAGACATACTCCACGCTTCATCACACTTGTATTGTTCTTCTCTTGTCTGATTTTCGGTTCTCTTGTACTGCTGGGATCTGTCTCCGGATCATTCCTTCGCAGTAGATATAGAGGAAGATCCAACTCCTATTGTCTTGTCTCCTCTTCTTTACCTATCTGAAACAGTAAGGGACTCCTTCATCTTCTCTTTGCAATCCAATTTAACAGCAATAGTCTTGATCTGTTAACTTGAGTTGTTTGTGTATATGCAGGTCTCCTGTTTATTATCAGCTAGCTAGCATTGAAAAAATGGCCACAGCAGCGGTAAGAATTGAATGTGCTGCATCATTCAAAGTCAAACTTTTATGCACTTCTGACCTATTTTATTAGTACAGTTTGGCTTCAGGGATGACATGCATTCGCCCCGACTCTTTTGTTTTTCCAGGGTCACAGAAAAATGAAGAGGATGGAGTCAAAAATATCACACTCGTGGATGTGGGATAGTCACATCAGCCCCAAAAATAATAAGTGGCTTGCTGAGAATCTTGAGGGTAAGCAAATTCTTGTTTTTATGTTAATGTTAAATTTTTATGATTTTTCAAACCCTTAGTAGTTTGAACAAAGGGCAGATGAGGAAAGATCCTCTTTCAAAGTTTTAACACAAAAGGCCAGCTAAAGAGATGCTGTTAAAACTCAATTAGACTTCCCAGACAGACTATACGTTTGAAATCAGAAAAGAGTTTAGTGATTTAATTGTTTGAATGACCAAAATGATGAACTATTAGGGTTTGCTTCCGAAACATCAAAATTAAATAACAGTTCAGTGCTGTAATCATTTGAATGACCAAAATGTTGAACAAGAAACTGACAAAACACTCTTTAACTTCAGAGATGGACCAGGGTGTGAAAAAGATGTTCAAACTGATTAACAATGACGGAGATTCGTTTGCTAAGAAAGCTGAGGTGTATTTTCAGAAGAGGCCCGAATTAACAGCTCAAGTCGAGGAATTCTACCGCAGGTACAGAGCTCTGGCAGAGCGTTATGATCTTTTAATTGGAGAATTGAGGAAACATATTCCATCGGACCTCCATTCCCAAGGCTCAGACATTTCTGATATCAGTTCTGGACTGTCAAATCACCAGAAAGAAGGAGATGAATCGTCTTCTTCATCGGATTCCGAGTCAGAATCCGATTGTTCCTCAGTCAGCAACTCAGGTTTCGTACGTAACGGAGGTGATCAAGGGCTGCAAAGGAAAATCATTGAATTGGAGATGGAGCTTCATGAAGCTAACGAGAAACTCAGATTGCAAGAGGAAAGGAATGCAGATGGGTGTACAAAATGCGTGAAGAATGAGAAATCTGAACATTTTGCTAGAATTGCAGGATATGAGCAAGAGCTGAGACTTGCTAATGAAAAGATACGACTTTCAAATGACGAAATCCAGACTTTACGTAATCAACTTCAATTGGCTCAAGAAGACATTGAGTCATGGAAATCTAAACTGAACTCCGAGAAAGGAGAGGTCTCCAAGCTGCAAGAAAGCATTACAAGGTTGGAAGATAGCTTGTTAAATCGTGATCAGGAGATCACCAATTTGACAATAATACTGTCCGAACAGAAGATATTTGCGGAAAAGTTGCAGATTACGGCTGAAATAACAGGATTGGTAGATGACAAGACTCGTTTGGAGAAGCAGCTAAGAGAATGGGAATCAAGAGGAAGTTCTCTAGAGGAGGAGATTAGAAAAATCAAGGCTGAGAAAACTGAAATTGGGGAAATGCTTTATGGTGAGATTGAGCTGTTAAAAGGAGACATTGCAGAGAGAGATGATCATGTAGAAGATCTCAAAGGAAGCCTAAATATTTTAAGGTTGGAGATAGAGGGACTTTATTCACAAGTTCATGCACTCAAAGCAGATGTGAATTCTAGAGATGATCAGATTGACGAAATGAGAAATCACTTGGAGCAGTTGCATATGGAACATATGAAGCTGATCGTTAGTGCCGAAGAGGCTGGCAAACAAGTAAGGGAGTTCAGATTAAAAGCTAAGAAAATGGAGGAAGAGATCGAGAAGCAAAGAGTTATGATATTGGAAGGAGCGGAAGAGAAACGAGAAGCTATTAGGCAGTTGTGTTTCTCACTCGAGCATTACAGAAATGGTTATGTTACGCTTAGGAAAGCGTTTTCAGGACACAAAGGAGTTACAGTTTTGGCATCATAAGTATGTTCTGTGTGTCATTGTCATTGGTTTCTTTGTGCTTGTTTCTACGGCGTTTGTATTTTTTATTTCGGTTGCAGTTATCGCAGCTCATGGGCGCCTGTGTCATTTGGTCTCTGCCTTCGTTGGTTTATTTGTATGATGTGTTTGGTGGTTTATTGAAGAGGGTAGCTGCAATCTGCTCTGCCATCGCCAAACTATCATTCATGTGTGTTGACATTATGCCCAAAATATGAACTCGAGAAACGTAGTTGTATTTTTCTTTTTGGGTAAATTTACCATTTTAAATAGACATGCACATAACTCAATCATTTCATAATTATCTTTATATTTTATGTTAATACAAAATTATACCACAAAAAATTCAAAATTGCACTATATCACTCTAATGCTTATTCAATAAATATCAATTAATTAAAATTCTTTTCAATTAAATTTAGGCTCAGCCTTTAATTAAAAGTTAATGACTGCTCTAGTTATAGTTTTTTAATATATCCATATTTATAGGTAAATTTGAAACTAAGTAGTAAATGTGAAACCAAGTATTATTATTTAATAAATAATTTATTAAATAAATTGTAACCATATATTTGAATAATCAACTTTCACAAATTTGAGTAAGTTTGTTTGTATAAATTTCATGTAACTCGTATGCAATATGTGTCCCTTCAAATAAAAATGGGAAGAGGGGAAGCATCCTTCCATCCCAAGCAGTGGCTAGTATAATAGGAAAACCCTTCCATAAAGAATTATTAATGAAATTTGTAAATAAATTACCAGCAAAAATAGGAAAAAAAAAACTACGTGGAGTATTAGTAAATTGGTTGCAAAATAAAAGTGTAGAAGGATTAATTATTATGCAACTTTATTATTAGTAATAAAATATGTTAGAGGAAGAATTAAAGAATATTGTGAAGAAGAAAAACATAGACAACAAATTAAACAACAATTTAGGAAAATGTGTGGACATGTATGAAGTTCCAACTTTAGGATGTGACACAAGCAATAGAAAATATAATAAACATAAAAAATATAAACCCTATAAGAAAAACAATAGAAAATATTTTAAAAGAAAATACTATAAATTTTTAGACAATAAACAAAAAGTCAAAAAGGCTTTTAACAAAGGAAAGAAAATATTTAAAAGAAAACTGAAAAACTGTAAATATTATTTATGCGGAAAAAATATGACATATCAAATCAAATTGCCTTAAAATTAAAAATAAAATTAATTAATTAGACATATTAGATACTATAGAAACTGAAGATTATGAATATAAATTAGAAGAAGTATTTACCTTAGATGAAATATTAGACAATAATAGTGTTTGTATAAAAATAATGATAATTGTGAAATTGAAGAAAATAGTGAGAGCACAAAAAATGAAATAAATATGTTAGAATTGTGTACTTCATTCTTTAATAAAATTTATTACTTTGGTAATAAAAAGTTTGAGTTAGTATATAAAAATACTAATAATCAATTTTAGTATAAAAATGTTATAATAATAGAAACCAATTAGAAATAAAAAATATAAAAGGAGAACCTAATAGAGTAAGAAGTGTAACATCTGGCCCAAAGAAAAAAAAATTTTTGGGCCTAGTGTAAATTTTATTTTTGGCCCATTAGTGTGTGTGTGCGTGCGTGCGTGCGTGCGTGCGTGTGTGCGTGCGTGCGTGTGTGTGTGTGTGTGTGTGTGTGATTAAGAAGGCAGTAGATGGTTTGAGAAGGAAAGAAAAGGAAAGAAGAGAGGAGCAAAAGAGAGAGAAAAAGAAAAAAAAAAAAGAGAAAGGAAGAGGAGACGAGGCAGAGGGAGAAGAACAAAAAGAAAAATAAGAAGAAGGAGAAAAATAAGAAAAAAAATTAGGGAAGAGTGGTAAGGAATCAAGAGGGTATTTTATTTTTCTTATTTTGAGAAAAATTTATTTATTTAGTTAAAAATTATTAGAAATTGAAGATAATAAATTAATTATGTTATGATAGTTTATAGTTAAGATTATTACTATTTTGACTTCTTGGACACTAAATTTACTGATTTTGGATTCAATAAAGTAGTTTAATCGGTAGATTTTTCAGAAATTGTTAAAAATTAGGTGAAAATTTGTAGAATTTTGAGTGGGATAAAGATGCGAATTGTAACAATTTTGGGAAAAGATTAAAAATTTTATTAGTTTTGAGGTTAAAATAAAATTTTTAAAAATATTAGGGTAAATTAATAAAATTTTAATAATTTTAGGTCGTAAGTGTAAATATTTTTAGAATATTTTTAAAATTATTTATATTATAAGAATTTTTCATAATTTTTTATTAATAATATTTTTATTTTAAAAATTTAAAATTTTAGAATTTCTAAATCAGATTTTAGCTGAACTTTGGATTGGAATATTATTTATATTTTATTATAAGCAGTACAACTTAATAGTTTATTTTAGTGAATTGTGTTGATTCTTGTAAAATATTGCTAGGTAGTGATAGCAAGAAGGTAAAGGATCTTTAAAGTTTGAACAAGTGCACATCCTGACCTGACTAAGTGGGTATTTCACATATAATTAAGTATTTTAGTATTTTAAAAAATTAAAAAGTAAAGTGTTATTTAAATTTAAGAAGGAAATTATTTGTCAAAAATGTGCATATTGTATTATCTTATTTTATGCAAATGCTTTTATAATTTTAGAAATACAATTATTATTGAATCATGCTTTCAATGTTGATGCTATTGTGAGTAGTATGCATAAATTGTTTTGTTATTACTGTATGTTATTAAATTATAAAATAGTGTATGGCCTTTTTGTTAGTACCGCTGACTATGGATCTTATTTCAGTCCTACGGTGAAAGCTCGTAAACTTAAAATCATGAGCGACAGTCCCTGGATATAATACCCTTAAAGTACGCATGCCACACGTTTCCTAGATGGCAGTCTTTGAGAATAATGTCCTAAAACCATGCATAACACATAGTGATGACCAAAATATATTATCGTTAAATGATCAGTTTTTATGCTCATTTACAGTTATTTGTGACATGATTAATTAGAAGTATATTTATCATGATCTTGATTTACAAATCTTAGTTATATATGTAAATACCTACTGGACAGTAGCTCACCTCCTTTACTTTTTAGGTTTATATAAAGTAAATGAAAATAGGTGACGTGGAGCAGATGGTATCTTTTTGCTTGATATATTTAGAATAATGATTAGTTATGTATGTTGTATTGTCAGAATTTTGTAAGAAGATGATTGTTATTCAGATGAATAAATGTCTTAAGTTTTGATGTAATTAATATTATATGGCAGTGGTTGGAATTTTATGTGAATTATTGGGAGTGTTGCAGAGTTTTTTACTTGCAGGTTTAGTTAGTATTACTTATATATAGTAGAAACTCTGCCGAAATATCTCCAATCTTCTTATTCTATTTCAATTTATCCCATTAAACTCTAATTCACGAACCCTAATTTTTGGGGGCGTGATAAGAAGTGAATTAATTAATATAGATGGAGAATTATTATTTAAAATGGAGAACATTTATGTTAAAGCAATGATAGACATAGGAGCCAATAAATGTAAAATACATGAAAGTTTAGTTTATAAATAATATAAAAATAAATTAAGAATTTTTATAAGTATTAGACAATTTGATGAAAATCTAATACAAATAACTGAATGTATAAATATTATACTAATTAGGACTAATGGTGATATACATACATTACCTCAAACTTTTATTTCAACACAAAAAGTAGGATATAAATTTATTTTAGATTTAAACTTTATATTAAGCAATAATGATAGTATATTAATTATTCCAAATAGAGTTAGTTTCTTTCAAAAAAATCAATATTTATACAACCTAAATATGAAACAAATATTGTACCATATGAAAAGAAAACTTTAGTTGTAAATAGACTAGTAGATAAATAACTTTTTTGATTCTTTGTTAAAAGAAAAATTTTGAACAAATGAAGAAATAGAATTATTAAATGAAGAAAGCATAGATACACTCTTAGAAGATATATTAAATGTAGAAAAAGAAGTTAAAATGCATAGAATGTGAACAATGGCTTGAAGATATTAGAGAAAATTTAGAAAAAATTAGGAAAGTTAGAAATTATTGGAAATGATCTAGTTAAAAATATAATAATGAATTTTATAGAATAGAAATTATAAATCTAGATATAATAATAAAAACACAAGATTTAACTTATAATTTAGAAGATAAAAAATAATTTAAAATGCATATAAAAGAATTATTAGACTTAAAAGTAATAAAAAAAATACAAGTAGACATAGAAATCAAGCATTTATAGTTAATAGTCATAATGAATAAAAAAGAGGTAAGAGTTGAATGGTAATAAATTATAAAAGATTTAATGATAATATTTTAGATAATAGTTATAAAATACCTGATAAAGATGAATTAGTTAATTGTATATAAAAAAACTAATTATTTTTTTGAATTTGATTGTAAAAGTGAATTTTGAAAAATTAAATTACATAAAAAATCAATCCCATAGATAACTTTCAGCTATTCAGAAAGATATTTTGAATAGTTAGTTATGCCCTTTGAATTAAAAAATGTCCCAAAAGTGTTTAAAGCTAGAATGGATAAAATACTAAATTTTTTTTTCACAATTTTGTATAGTATATATAGGTGATATATTAGTCTTTAGTCAAAATAAATTTATGCATCTAATACATTTACATAAAATCTTAGATTGTTTTAAAAATAATAATATAGTTATAAAAAAAAGAAGAAGATAGAATTAATTGAAAAAATAGAATTTTTAAGATTAGTGATAGTCAAAGGAAAAATAAAATTAAAGCCTCACATTGTAACTAAATTTTAGAATTTCTAGATAAAATTGAAAATACAAAGAAGTTACAAAAATTTTTAGGATTATTAAATTATAGTAAAAAATTTATACCTAATTTAAATACTTTAATTAGATCTTTATGTGATAAATTAAGCAAAAACTGGCAAAAATATTTTAATAGTGAAGATATTAAACTAATACAAAAACTTAAGAAAATTGTAAAAACTATAAAACTATTAGCCTTATTTATGGACAGTTGTTATAAAACAATACAAACTGATGCTAGTAGTTTAGAATAGGCAGGAATACTAATACAAAAACCTAAAAAAATAGTCCTAAAAATCAAGAAGAAATAGCAATGTATACTAATGGTAAATTTACAGATTCAAAAAGTAAAAAATCAAATACAGAATTAGAAATATTGGGAACAACCAATTCATTAAATTCATTACACTTATATATACAGAACGAGTCATTTATCATTCGAATTGACTGTAAAAATATAATAGAATTTTATAAAATAGTTGAAAATAAAAATTTTAAAAAGAAGAATTCTTTTATTAGTAAAAGATGGATTTCTTTTTTAGAAGTAATGACAGAGGGAGATTATAAAGCAAATTTTAAGCACATTGTAAGAAAGGATAATATTTCAATAAATATTGTTTCAAGACTAATTCAATCTCATTGAATTTTTTTTAGGTACAAAGAAATATATAAACTTTAGACTAGTTACCCTTAAACAATATCCATCTGAAATAAATTTATTTTTCAAAAGTAAATTCAAGATTCTAGACAATCAACAATATTTATTAGACAATTTATGCAATGTTAGACAACTAAAAGATAAGTAGTTGCACTAAATGCACTTATGTATTATTTTAGATAAATTAATGAACATATAGAAAGTAAAAACTTAGCATTTTTTTGTAGTATTTAAGGGAAGGTAGCTAGGAGTATATAATTATGGGCCATATGTATTAGATCAAACAATTGCATTTCTTAATTCTCAATATAGAGGTTATCATGCATTTCATCAGGCAATAAATAATGCTAAGTTATTTTTAGGACCTAACCTTTCTGTTTATCCATAAGTTAAACCATTAGATAATTCATTTGTATCATCATTAGCACAATTGATCATAAACAATTTAATTGCTAATGTAGATCGTCCATCACCATCATCATCTGGACAAACTATTCAATTTTGCAAGCATTGTAAAATTTGAACTAATATATTTAGAACTCTTAATACAAGAAATATCAAGTAAAAGATAAAATAAATTCATGTGGAGAAAAGTTAAAGTTATTACAACAATCAAAGTATATGATATTAGGTAATAAATATAAATCCATGATAGACAGTGTTAAACATAGTAGTCAGACAATAAATAAAGATTAGAATGATGAAAAAAAATACTAAAACTCTCTCTTAAGTACTCTCTAACTTATCATTTAAATTTAAATTAGACAAATAACTAAATAGTAACAAATAAGCTTGTACATATTATAAATTTTCTTAATGATGTAGAAGAGCATTATGTATATATTGAGAGACTCTGTATTTGGTGGGAACTATATTATGGATTATCTAATATTGAGTGTAGTAAAAATGACCACTATTGTATAGAAATTCCATTAGAAAGATTTATTTATAAATGTCATCTATCTTATAGTATGCCTAAAATATGTATAAAGCTCAACATATATAAGCTTCAAAAAATACCTGTCCAAAATGAAACCATCATCTTAACCCAATTTTACTTTTAGATTATGGCTTAATCTCTCAAATTATATTTACAGATCTAAATCAAACAGATTCCTTTGATAGAAAAATAGTCTTAATAGTTTCAAACACTTTTTCTTACATAAATAACACCTTTACAGAATTATGGGTATATAGTAAACCTATATAGTGGGATGAATCTGGGCTTATACTAACCCAACATAAATAAAAGTAATAGGACATATATTTAAGCCACCTTTATATGGTTTATTAATACTTTGGCTTTATAAATAGTTTAGCTTTTGTAAACAACATAGACACTAAAGAAGCTTTGTAATTGGAAGAAATTTTAATTGGGATGATTTTCACGAAATAAATGTTAAGTTAATCATTGAAGATTTAACACAAAAGATCTATTCCACCTATAACTTGCTAGATGTTTTGTTTGAAGTAAAGACAAACTATAAAGACTTTGTATATAGATATAAACATAAATACAAGTAAGATTTAGATAAGGATACAAAATTCCATGAGGTACTGTAAGAATCTAATGAAGCCATAGCCAAGTAACAATTAGAAAAATATAAAATCAATGAAGAGTAGTGGAACCAACTGAGAGTGAAAGAAAGATAAAATATTGAAAATATCATGGACCAGCCAATAAAGAAAGAAAGAGAAAATATTAAAAATACCATGAGGTGGACTACATCTCAAGAGAGAGGCAACCCTCTATGTTCAAAAGCAAAAAGAAATAAAAAGTTTTCAACTTTCAATCTCTTTCAACTGATTCTTATAAATCTTAAATAACATCTTTAACATTTCATAAAATTAGTTCAAGCTAAGGAATAGCATAGGCAATTAAACAAGTAAGTTTTTGTTCTTTTCTTTTCTCCATTTGATTTTAGGGAAAAAAAACGAGTATATCCTAGTTAATGAAAGTATAGAATTATTTAAGTTGCAAATTTAAGTTTTGTCAAAAAGATCCTTTTCCAAGTAAAATTAGAACCACAAAAATAATTTTAAAAATTAATAAAAACTAAGTAATGTCTCGGTTATTTCTACAATTTTTTTTTTTTTTTTTTTTACAGAAAATACAACTCCATTGGCTTATTTGCCAAAAAAGTGTTGTTCCAAAAGTGTTTTAGGCATGATTAGGAATTTTTAAATATATTTTCATTTATTATGATTATAGCAATAGTTTTAATAGACTTCAAAAGTTGATTTTTTAAAATCTCCGGTTTTGTAAATGGTATCAGAAGAAGTTTTTGACATATAAAATGATAATTTTATACTCAACATTTAATTTTTATGATATATTTATACTCAATATTTAATTTCATATAAAATGTTTAATGATTTTTTAAAAACTAATAAATTAGACAATTAATTTTGTGGACAAGTAAATCATTATTTTTCAACTACTTTTTAAATTTTAAATACATTAGGCATTGTAAAACACACTTTTTCGTAGACATCTTTATCCATCTTATTGGTAGACAAAATATATTTATTACTTAGTCAATATATTTATTAATTACACGAATAAGATAATTTTTTGCCACTTGGATAGTTATGATGTATTGTTAAATACTGCTCATTACTTGTAATATTAAAGTTAAATTTTAATATTACTATCAATGTAAGAAGAATTTATTGGGTCACACATTAAAATTGAGAATATGTGTGTATAATTTAAAATGTATTTAGAATTCGTAGAGCTATTTAAATATTAATTTGACTAAACTTATTATGTAAAGATTGAACTAAATTTATTAGTTTCTACTTTACTAAATAAATTAAAATTTATAAGAAAGTTCAACTAAGTAATTTAAGTCAAAATTAAAAATCTAAAATAGTACTATAAATATGTGATATTTATTTTTTTTAAGCACATACTTAGAGGTTGTTTTTACATTTTTACTATTGTGAAGAGAAGAACGCATAAAATATAACGCACTCAAATTATAAGAATTAGTACTTTGATTATATTTTTAATCGTATGGATACTATAGAGACACAAAGACAACTAATTTGTATTCATGATTTAACAAAAAACGTTTAATTAAAAGTATGTATGTATTTATATCGTTGAATTATATATAAAATATACATATATATATATATATATATATATATATCATAACACGAAGGTTTGTCGCATAAATTTTAGTAAGTAAACTATTTATTTTATGTATTTTTGTGGCTTGTATGTATTGGTTTGCTTACAATACTTGTGATATTTATATATTATTTTGTATTTTAGATTTACAAAGGGAGCATCCTCTGCCATCTCTGACATATAACGAGTATAATCTAAAACTTATCTCCAATTGTGAGTGAATAAATATGATTTTGAATGATTATATTTGATTTGATTTTTATTAGTTGATTTCATTTGGAAACTCATTAGTTTGAGGTAATGGTTAATTATTTTGTTTTATGATATGTATTCTTTTGATGAAGTTTTATATAAGAAGCATGTCTTTGATTTGGTGAATGGATGCAATTATTTTACCTTAATTATTTTTGGTCTCGTTATGAGTTCTGAAATTTGATTTATATAGTTTTGTTTTGAACTTCTTAACACGATGATTTATGATTTAATTGAGTACTCTTCATGCTTTTATATTTTTGATTTTATAATTATAAGTTTTGGACTAGTTTTTTTTTTAAATTCCCTTTAGTTGAGAGCCATAAATGGCGGAGTACATATTCCCTAATCGTACATTTTGATATATGTATACGTAGGTATTGATACGGAGTGAGAAATAAGGGGTAAAGGAAAATCTGATATCTGATACCTAATATCTGCTAACTCCATTCGGCTAGTTGCTTCCCAAATAGAGGATATTTGATTTTTAATTTTGATTTCTGAAAATATTATATTATTTAATAAATTTGTTTAAGACATTCTACAAGTTAGTTTTTGAAAACAATTTTTAAACCAAACTTTAAGATTTTATTTGGTTATCAAAAACGAATTTAAACTTTTTTTATTATTGATTTTTTTTTCATTCACTGAATTCTCCTCAAACTCATCATACCACTCTACAGTTTTTTAGGTCCAACTTTTTGAAAATTCAAGATGGATTCTTAAAATTCCTTTCTTGGTTATGGCGAATATCAGTTGCAATAACTATGATTAAAATTATGTCAATTTCTATATATATATAAACATACATTTTTATTTAAATATGTTTGCATGTTTTATTTGCATTTCTATGTAATTTAGCATGAAATAAAGTCTGCATTAGATTTTTCGAAGCTTATGAGGGAGGGATATCTTTGCCTCTATGCCGGTCATGGTCTTGGCTTTTCGAGATGTGACATGTATGTATATCACCATTAATCTTAATTGGTATATTAATTATACATTCAGCTATTTAAATTAGATTTTCATCAAATTGTTTAATATTTAAAAGAATTGTTAATTTATTTCTATATTGTTTTGGAATTAAACTTTAATGTATTATAATTTATTGGTTACCATGTCTATGACTACTTTACATGCAAATATCGGATGTCAAATATTAAATCTTTCTTCACCTCTTATTTCTTACTCCGTACTAGTACTTTCACATATACATATCAGAACGTGCAATCAGGACTTATGTACTTTCCCCTTTATAGTTCTCAGTTGAAAGAATAGAAAACCAAAAATCCAAGCCAAACAAATATATATATGTAAATCTGATTATAAAACATAAAAATGATGCTTCATATAAATATAGTACAAAGTATTTTGTAAAAGCAAATATCCAAAAAAGTCAATCAAGTTTATGTTAATAAACGCATAAGTATCATTCAAAAACAATTTAATTCAAACCTTATATACAACATATTTTTAGAATAAAACTATATTTACAAATAAATCTATACTTTAATGGAAAACTATTAAAATATACAATTTTGAAAAAGTAGATTAAAAATCAAGAAAAAACTTATATTTTCACTCACTAAATTAAATTAAATTAAATATAATTATTCAAAATCAAGTTTATCCATTCACAATGCTATTTAAAGTCCTTTTAATTAGTCTATTTATAACGGAGGATCCCGCAAAAAATTGATAATAATTAAAACATAATAATTTCATTAAAATAATAAGTGAGTTTGTAATGTCTCTATTTCAATCCTCATGATGATATTTTGCATATAATATGCCTTAAGAAAGTTAAATATATTTAGTTTCATTCAAAATAAATGGATTATAATTCCAATACTTTTAACTAAAGTTAAAATATTTTTCCTGTATGCTATTTTTTTACATTTTTAAAAACCTAATCAAAATTATAATTTCACCTAAGATGCCATCCCTGAGAATTTGCAAAACCACAACCTCCATATCTTAAGCTCTATTTATTTAGTTTTATATGCTTTAAGAACCATATAAAAATACTTCCTAAAACTCAAGTTATGCGCAAAACACCAACACTTATTCTCACATATCTCTATCAGCATAACAACCAACTTGCAATTTTTATTAGGAATTTGTTTGAATTATCTCATCCTAATTTTTAGATATGTTACTTTTTAGTGTCTCTAATTTTCATAAAATTTTTTTAAAGTGGCTCAATATGAGTTCCAAAACTTAAGATATAAACAAAAATATAAATGTTGTTTACTAAACTCCTAGATTTTAGGTTTAATAAAATTTAATGGTTTTAATAGTTTCCAATATTCCATTATTCCTCTAATAACTCACAACATTTCATAAACAAGTATTTTAATCTATTTTTAAGGTCTAATCTAGTTTAAATCACAAAATCTACAAAAAACAAAACTTATTTTTAGAACTTAGCTAAAATTAACAATCAATAAAGTAATCTAGAAGGAAAGCATATCTTAAACTTTTTAAAACTTAAATATTGTAAGATTAACAAGTAATTGAGCTTGATTGGAAAATTTTTAGAGTCAATAAGATCATAGCCTGGGGTTAGGAAAATAAAAGGAAATGAAGGAGATAAATAATAGTAAGAGCTTATATAGTTACTAAAGTGAATTTGGGCTTCAGCGATGGGTTTACCATTTTTAACCATTTTGACTAGTTTTTGCTCATAATTTGGGAAATGTTCCACATAAAAAAAATATAGCTCTATTTATTAGCTTCCCAACGCATTAAGGATTGTGTAATGCCACAAGTCCAAAATTTTAAAGCCTAAATCCCTTAAGTTTTTGGGCCCAAGCATCTTTATATATATAGGTGTATAAGTTAATAAAGTGAGAGATTTGAGAAGAAGATTGTAGAACCTACGGGGAGAAAGAAAGAAAGAAAAAAAGAAAGGGAAAGAAAGAGAAAAAGAAATAGAAAAAGAAAAAAAAGAGAACGGAGAAGAAAAAGAAGAAGGAGAAGAAGGAAAAGGAAAAGAAGAAGAGGAAGAAAAAGAATAGGCGAAAGAAAGTAAGAAATTAAAGGAGGCAATTTCATTTTTTCTTTATTTTGAGAAGAAAATTATTTATTTTAATGTAAAAATTATTAAAAATTAAAAATAGATAAACTTTATTTTTATAGTTTAATATTTAAAATTATTATTATTTTAAATTTTTAAAATTCTATATCAATAGATTTTTAGTTAAACTTGGTAATTTGATCGGTAAATTTATCAAAAATTATTAAAAATTAGATAAAAAATTTGTCAAATTTTAATTGGGGGTGAATATGTAAAAAATTATAATAATTTGGTCCTATTTTGTAAATTAATTTATAACTTGGTGAGTTTTAAGAAAGGTTTATAAATTTGCGGGTATCAGAAAAAAGAGTCAAGTTCTCTGGAATAAAGTACAACTGTTTATGTTTTATTGTTTTCCTAATAAGTTGCTTCCTCTAATGCCTTTTTTCCTTGGGTTCTGTAAGATCAAATACCTAGCTGAACCTCTTTTTTTCTCCCCTATTGTAAGCCAAGAATAATGGTTTGAAGCTTTGATCTTTTGTTAGATGATGCAATAGTTTATGTTCATCTATGCTAGTGCTTGCTCACTTCCTTTTGTTGCTGAATGCTGTGACAGAGTTGTGAACTATGAGGAGGAATCAGCATAGTTGTTGCTACTCCTGGTAGATTTCTTGATCATTTGCAAAGGAAATACTAATCTTTCTAGAGTTTCATTTGTTGTTCTAGATGAAACTGATAGAATGCTTGATATGGGATTTGAGCCACAGATAAGGGACGTATGTGAACTATTGCTCTTAAATGCACACACTTGGACTTTCACACACAATGCGGCAAGTATAGAGCTTTCTTTTTCTAGTCATATGTTTTTGGCATTATGTGTTCACTTCTCTTTTCTAAATCTCAAGAACCTGTTTAGTTTTCTTTTCTTTTGGTTACATTACCTTTGCTTGACTTATGTTGTGGTTCAGAAAAGAATGACGAGGCCCAGGCTATGACCTTTTTGCTTACAAGAAAGCAATATAGAAGCCAAAAACATTTTGAAACTGAATAATTAATGTAAAACGTGTGAGGGAGATGCAGACATAAGTTCTTCTTTTGATGCTTTTTATGATGTATAGGAACTTTTCAACTGCTGGTTGTGTATAATTGCTCAATAAACCTACAGTTTTCTTGTTCATGGATGTTTTCGCGTCTATAACAATATAATGTTCTGGTAAGGGTGACCATTGATGGTGACAGTGCAATATCATGGCATCCTTATGCGTTCTTACTTTATGTCCTATAACTGGTAATATGGTACCATTTGGTAATGCTGTAGGTGATGCGGAACCTTGCAGAACAGCATCAGACGTTGTTGTTTAGTGCAACCATGCCTGTGGAGATTGAAGAATTTGCACAGGTTAACAAGCTGCATTGTCTGGAAGACATGGAAAAATTATGTTTCAGGTAATTACTGCAGGTAGTCCTTCAAATGTTAGCAATATGGGTGTGTCTGACATGTATCACATGTCTAATGTGGATTGATCTTTAAGTTTGTTAAATGATTAATTCTTTGAAATAAGTAAAATTAGATGACTCCAAGGGTTTCAAAACCCCTTAGGGCCACCTACGTGGGATAAAGATCCCACGAGTTTCTTGACTACCAAGCTTATGGGGTCTAACAGTAATCCCTAGTTAACATGGAAATGAGGGATTTCTCTGTCTGGAAAAAACCAAAAAAAAAAATTGGAGCCAATTCAGGCATGAAAGAAAGTCCAGTTTTGCTATCAGATTCATGTCACTTGAACAGGATTAACATACTCCTAGGTTTTGTGAAATCTGAAAGTTGTCCTTGAGATAATGTTGGGACATTGTCCTATAGACTAAAAGAGCATGAATATTGGAGTAAATCTGTTCTTTTCCCGAGTTTAGATTTATGCAATATGACTTGGAAATATTCTTTTAACCACATTGTATTTAGAATCCTTCAGATGAAGTTGATTATACAACCTATGTTCTTAGAAGTCCATCCCAATACGGGCCCATAGTTTGATTAGAACTAAGTTGTCAATAGACTGATTGCTTAATTTTGATTCACTTAAATCACTGAACCCCAGAGGCAGGGTTGAGCGGTTAAGATTATTGGATTCAATCATGATGTAAGGGTTTCAAAACTGCTTTGGGCCACCGTCCTAGGATTATATGCCATAAGATTCCTGTCTACCGAGGTTATAGTGTCCAGCAATAAATACTGTCTAGTTTAAAGTCAGCAAGGATAGAAAAGGTCGAGGGAATTTTACGTGTCCGAAAAAAAAGGAAAGAACAAGATGAGCAAAATAAGGTATGAAATGAAGGCTAGTTTTCTATCTGATTCACATATCACTTCAACCGGGTGATTATACTTCAGATTGTGTCAATTTTGATGGATTTCCCTGAGATAATGTTCTGGACCTTGCCCTATGGACTAAAAGCTCAGGAATGTTTGTACAAATATGTTCTCTTCCTGAGTTTAGATTACACAATATTGGCTTGGAAATATTCTTTTAACAATATTTTACTTCAAAACCTTCAGTTGAATCTTGATTAATAACCTTTGTTCTAAGAAATCCATCCGAATTTGGAGAACACTAGTTACTGTAATTTTATTAAAACTAATTTGTCAATCACTGGATGCACGATTTTGAAATGCCACTTAAATACAATGCTGAAGCGTAGTCTGGTGATGTCAAATTATTATTTTGGGAACACAATGATTTGATCAATTAGTTTGAGCTAACAGCTATTCCAATCCCTATTTTTTATGCACTTTTGGGGTGCTCGGTTGGTATTTTGACAATGGTAAATACTGAGTATGAGGTGTATTTAATATTTAGTAGTATGTATCTGTGCTATCTAAGCTATACTGACAGAATATGGTTGTATGATCTTGTAATTTTTTGAGTTTCAAATCTTTGTAGTGTGCAAATAAGTGCCGAAGAATTTATGCTACTGACAGAGCTGAGAAATTATGTCTTAATAATGAAAAGTTCAGGGATCTAATTTTTGGCTTTATGTTAATGATAGTCTCTTCTGCGTTTTCATTACCTATGGTAAATGATTCTCACATAATTTACACTCCCTTTTCTTTTCAAATTTCAGGAGTATCTAACTGACCCTGAGCAAGCTAAGATGGGTAAAGTGAGTAGCCCAACAGCAAATGTTATTCAGAGTTTGGATAAGGTTTCTGATAATGAGAAGGTATGTCATCTGTGCACATTTTGGTTTATCATTACCATGCTGGTTTCTGATCCAAGAATTTTTGTAATTTGCAAACGTTGAGTTGATGAGGATGTTGCTAACTAACCTGTATCTCAACAGATTATTAGATTGACTAATGGAACATCTTTTAAGATGCCATTATTTGCAAAAACTTCCACCGATAGTTCAGATCTAGTAAATTTATATAAGCTCAAACAGAGCTCCTCAAGGGCAAGCCAGATTTAATCAATGGGAATCAAATATGAACACAAATAAAAACCCAAAGACAGCATGTTATAATTTATTTATACAGTGGTGGGATTCAATGCAAGACGTTTCGGTCGAACTAGGCTTTATGCTATGTTGAGAAACCATTAAAGCAAAAGCTTAAGTTGGAAAGAAGTGCTCAATATTAGTTCAACAACAGTTATATGCTATATTACTATACACTAAATCTATCATATTATCTTTGATGCTATAGTTCAAATAATTCTTCCTCTCTCTGCCTTTCATATTGTTGTATTGCTGGAGTCATTGGCTTGACTTTAATGTCCAATTGCGTTGATCTGTTGCAGGTTGATCGGCTTCTCACTTTGCTTGTAGAGTAGTCTTCACAGGCTGAAAGATCTGGTCATCCCTTCCCGTTAACTATTGTGTTTGTGGAAAGGAAGATACATTGGGTTCTATGTACATCATTATTATGATGATCATTATTTTTTATTATTGATACGAATCTTGTCAAGAATAACAAGACCCGAACTCAATAAAAAATTCAATATCGTTTTACGATCAGATTTGAATGGAACTTCGATTCGCTGTTTATAAAAAAACAAAAACTTTGATATAATGTAGATACTACAAATGGTGATGAAAGTTCATTTGATAAGTTACTGATTAACAACACAAGAATAACTCTTGATAAGTTTGAATAGTTCTTCAAAGAACCAAACGAAAAAAAAAACTATTAATTTTTTTACTAATGAATTTTGATTTCTTCTTATTCAAAAGTATTTATTTATAAGTTGAATTATTATAAGGCAAATTTTTAAAATACCCTAATTATAGGTCATTTTAATTAAAATTAAAAAATAATATCTGTTACTTGTCTAAAATAGAAAAAAAAAATAATCAGTCAATTAAGGTTAAAAAAAATATCTCATACTTGTTTAAAACAAAAAAGAAAATAATCAGTCAATTAAATGGTTTTATATGTCAAAATTTAAAAAAAGAAGTCAACTAATTAAATAATCTTACAAATAATCTTAAATATTCCTAAATATATCAATTTTACTTGCTAAAATAAAATTTAGATTTGGCCTAATTTTTCTAGAACTTGAATCATACAGATCTATCTTTACTGGATATGTGGATCAAGCTCAATGGGTCTATACGAATTTACTTGAGTTTAAACTTTTTGAATTAGTTCGTTAAGTGCATCTTTGAATTTTTTTACTTGTGCTCTCGTAATTAGATCAATCGGAATTTTAATTGGATTTTTTGAAGTCGTACCATAATTTGTATCATTCCCCTCCTCTTGAAAATGATTTGTCCTCAAATCATCACCTACATCAAAAGGATTAAAATTAGCAACATTAAACGTAACACTTACATTGTACTCACTCGGTAAATTTAGTTTGTAAGCATTGTCATTGATACACTTTAAAACTTGAAAAGGGTCATTTTCTCTTAGAAGTAATTTGGAATGCCTCTGCGTCGGAAATTCCTCTTTTCTCATATGCAACGAAACCCAATCTCCTGGTTCAAAAACTAGCTTGTGACGTTCCTTGTTAGCTTGTTTTACGTACTATTCCGTTCTTCGCTCAATATTGAGTTTTGCTTTCTCATGAATCTACTTAATAAATTCAGTTTTATTTTTGCTATCTAAATTAACCCGTTCAATCATGGGTAAAAGAGATAAATCCAATGGAGTTAATGAATTAAATTTATACACAATTTCAAATGTAAAAAATTTAGTAGAAGAATGAACAGTACAATTATAAGCAAATTCAACATGTAGTAAACAATTTTCTCAAGTTTTAATATTCTTTTTAATAATAGTCTTTAACAAAGTAAATAAAGTCCTATTTATCACTTCGATTTAACCATCAGTTTGTAGGTGACAAAAAGTAAAAAATAATAACTTAGTACTTAATTTAAACTACAAAATCTTCCAAAAGTAACTTAAAAACTTAACATTTTTATCCGAAATAATTGGATAAACTAGTGAGTCCATGAAAATTCCGCACGTTACCTATGCTTGTGGGACTTGACCATTTTAGAATTGCACGAATTTTTTTTTCATCAACCTGTTTCTTTGTGCACTCACAATAAAACTAAGAAACACAAGTTTATTAGTGCAAAAGGTGCATTTTTTTAAATTAGCAAATAAATTATCTTTTCTAAGTACATCTAAAACTGATTTTAAATGCACAATATGATCATCCAAGTTTTTGTTTTAAATAAGAATATCATCAAAATAAACAACAACAAATCTGCCTATGAATGCACGCAATACATAGTTCATTAATCATATAAATGTGCTCAATGCATTAGTTAACCCGAAATGCATTACTAACTATTCATACAAATCGTATTTTGTCTTAAAGACAGTTTTTCATTCATTACCCTCTTTCATGTGTATTTTATGATATCCACTCTTCAAATCAATTTTTAAAAAGATACAAACTCCATGCAGTTCATCTAATATGTCGTTTAAGTAAGGAATGGGATGTTGATACTTTATTGTAATGTTGTTGATTGCTCAGCATTCAACACACATTCTCCAAGTGTCATTCTTCTTAAGTACAAGTAAAATTAGAACGGCACATAAGCTCATGCTCTCCTTCATGTACCCTTTTGCTATCAATTCATTTACTAGTCTTTTCGGGATTGCTTCTTGTCAATTTACTTGTTAATTTGAATATCTTTTGTCTTTTCGGGATTGCTTCTATAGGCTGGTCAGTTTGAAATTATCGCACTAAGTACAAAATCAATTTGATGTTCAATCCTTCCGATAGGAGGTAATTCCTGCGGCGTTTATTCGGGAAAGACATCCTCGTTTTCCTGTAAAAGAGAAACAATAGAGTTATACAAAGTAGGATCAATTTTATTAGTGTTTAAAAAAGCCTGTTTGTATAAAAGTATAATCATTGGCTGATTTAAAAACTTTACTCTTTTTATTTTACTTGTTTTTGCATAAAAATTTATTTTTTTTTCTATTTTGCTTTCATCGACTGTTTCATCGACTGAATCTGCACTCTTTTTTTCTCTTTCAATTTTTCATCCTCTTTTTTTTTCTCTCGAATTATCACTCGTTTTCTTTTTATCTCTCTCTTTCTTTTAATTACTCTTCTTTCGTAACCACATTTGATTCTCATATACTTATTGCAGTGTCAAAGATACAAGAGTAATTGGTTGTTGATTAAGTACAAAGGAGTACTTGTTCATAAAATCATCATGCTTTACACGTCTATCAAACTGCCATGGACGCCTTAGCAACAAGTGTCCAACTTGCATCGGTACTACATCACACAACACATCATTTTCATATTTGCTAATTCAAAATGCAATTATCACTTGCTTATTTACTTTCATCTATCCACTATCATTTAACCACTGCAACTTGTACGATTTAAAGTACTTCAACATAGGCAATCCTAATTTTTCCACCATTGTTGTGCTTGTAACAATAGTATAACCACCACTATCAATAATCATACTAGACACTTTATTCTTGACGTGACACCTAGTATGAAAGAGATTCTCTCGCTGCACTTCTTCAACTTATTTTACTTGTAAGTTCAACACTTCTTCAACTTATTTTGCTTGTAAGTTCAATGCTCTCTTGGTTACTAATGTCAATGCATCAGGGGCTAAATACTCCTCCTCAGCCATGTTCTCTAATGGTGGCATGTCATCGATATCAGAATTTTCATCGTCAGTCATAATGTCACCATTGTCTTGCATCACCATAACTCGCTTGTTTGGACATTGACTTACTATATGTTCCCTACTATGACATTTAAAACATTTAATGTCACAGTTTTTAGAGGTAGAAATGTCAATTTTATCTTGAGAAATGTGGCTGGTGCTCTCAGACTTGGGCTCAAACTTATACTTGGGTGTTGAAGACGTTTGTGGCTTGTCTTCTTTCTTTGTGAAATTTGATTTCCAAAAGAATGCACTCGAACTTTGGTTTGAACGTGCGTTACCCTTTCTCTTGACTTGGCGCTCAATTTTGATAGCCATGTGAATCAAATCTTTTAATTTCACATAATGTTGCAATTCTACTGCATTTGTAATTTGTCAATTTAAACCACCCAAAAACTTAGCCATAGTAGCTTCTCCATCCTCCTCTATATTCGTTCGGATCATAGTTACTTCTATTTCTTTATAATAATTCTCCACGCTTCAGTTGCCTTGTGTAAGGTTTTACAATTTTTGATACAACTCCCTGTAATAATAGCTTGGAACAAACTGTTTTCTTATCACAGTTTTCATCTCCTCCCATATTTCTATTGGATATTCTTTCTTTCTTCTCTTACTCAAAACCAATTAATCCCACCAAATAATAGCATAAGAAGAAAATTCAATGGCTGTATGTTTTACCTTCTTCATCTTGAAGTAGTTATGGCAATCAAAAACTAGTTCCATCTTCTTTTCCTACTCCAAATAAGCCTCGGGATCATTGTTGTCTTGAAATGAAGGTACCTTCATCTTAATGCTGCCCAAATTATTATCCTTCTGATTCCAATTTTTTCTAATACGTTCAAACCTCTGATTGATGCCTACCGAGTGTCTATCTTCCTCCTCAAACCTATCATTGTTGTATTCCTCAAAATCCTCTACTGTACGCTATTGTTGAACTCTTTCCCTTCGATTCTCTCGATTGGCATTTTCCACTCTATCCAACCATTCACTAATTTGCTCTAATTTCATCTTCATCATCCGTCTCATCTCTCCCACAAAAACTTCCATGTATAGTTTTGAATTCATCCCTGTTTGTGCTTCCTCATGGTTGTATTGAGATATAATTTCTGCAAGAGATAAGTTATGAAAAAAAAAGGACCTTACAATTCTCTCCCTTATATATTCACACTCAAGAATATAAATCGCTCTATACTCGTGTTTCACTCAAAAATTTGCGGCTTTTATCCCTCTAATGCTCTCACCACTCTTGCCCTTTTTCACTCAATAATTCTCTTTTGATTCTTTTCAACCTAACAAACAATAATAAAAAATTTCTTGCAATAATTCTTCAGGACTCACTACGGTAAAATAAAAGTTGAAAATAAAGTTGTGTCACGGATTCTAAAAGTTTTAATTTCGCATAAAATATTTGAATTTTATACCCACTAATTTGAAAATTAAGAATGACAAGAAAAATTTCAGAATTTGATACACAAATATTAGGGTGTTGATGATAAAGTGAAAAATAAAATTTTTATTTTTTTCGTTTTTTTTCACTTTTTTTTCTTTCTTCTTTTTTTTTTTCTTTTTCTTTCTTTTTTTTTTATATCAAGAATTACAATAAAAACTACAACAAGAAAGAAAAATAATTGTGAAAAAAATAACAAAAGAGATAGGTAAACTCGAGATTAGAATAATCTGACTCTGACACCAAATGATATGAACATCGTCAAGAATAACGAAATTCGAACTCGACAAGGTACCCAAAATCGTTCTACGATCATATTTGAATAGAACTTTGACCCGTTATTTATAAAAAATATAAGAATCTTGGTATAATGTAGACGCCACAAATGGTGATGGAAATCTATTTGATAAGTCATTAATGAACGCCATAAGAATAGTTTGTTGATAAATTTGAATAGTTCTTCAAAGAATCAAAGAGTAAAAAAACTCTCAATTTTTTGACTAACGAATTTTGATTTTTTCTTATTTAAAAGTGCCTATTTATAGGCTGAATTATTACAAGGCAAGTTTTTAAAATACCCTAATTATAAGGCTAAAAAATAATATTTGCTACTTGTTTAAAACAGAAAATGAAATAATCAACTAATTAAGGTTAAAAAAAAATAATATCTCTTACTTGTTTAAAACAGATAAGGAAATAATTAGTCGATTAAATGACTTTATATGCCGAAATTTAAAAAATGGAAAGTTAACTAATTAAATAGCCTTGCAAATAACTTTAAATACTCTTAAATATACCAATTTTACTTATTAAAATAAAATTTAAATTTGACCTGATTTTTCTAAAACTTGAATCATGTAAATCCATATTTGTTGGATATGTAGACCAAACTCAATGAGTCTCCACGAATTTATTTGAGTCAAAATTTCTTTAATTAACCCCTTAAGTGTATTTTTGAATTTTTTTACTTGTGCTTTTGTAACTAGACCAATAGGAACTTGAATTGAATTTTTTGAAGTCGTGCCATGATTTGTATCAATTATCATCAATTTGGGCTTTAAATTTGCAAAAGTTTATTTGTAAGCATTGGCCTATTATTCTTCTTAGAGCATTTATTCCACCACACAAGTTTGTTTCGCCCTCATTCTGAGTCTACACACAAGCATTAATCTATTTCTAAATAGTTCAGTTTTATTTTCTTGGTAGTTCCCTAGCGATGAATATCAGTTCCAACTAATTTGAGTCTAGTCTTGAATTTATGGCCTCCCATTCTAAGCTATCTTATAGTAGCTGTTAATATTTTGAAGTAGTTCATATTCATGACTTGTACTTAAAATTAGAATAAAAGAGGTTCTTAAATTACTTTTGCGTGTGACTACCGGCATGCCTGGTGTAGGGTACGATGAATAACCAAAAAGAAAATAATGAGAAAAAAATGTTGTATTGATTATCTCCATCTTTATAACATTTTTTTTAATTTTATTTCATGTGACAAGTCCTGTATAATTTGTAATATCTGAATGCATGTAGACAAGGTGTGACAAGGTTGCTGAAGCTTTGGTAGGGCAAGGTTTACAAGTTATTGCTCTTCATGGCGATCGTTGTCAGGTGAAAGGGAGTCTACTCTATACTTGATTTTAGAAATGGCTCTACGAGCATTTTGGTATTCTCGTCTAAATTGTGATGGAGCACCGTAATTTCTCTAAATATATTTTCATGATGACTAATCATAGTGCTAATGTGTAATGTGATATGGCACCCCACATTATGCTTTTGCACAGTAGTATGTTGTTACTCTAGAAAATGTTCCTTCATCATGTTGTGCATTCTCTTGTAAATTTTGAGCAGCCTTTGGATATCTCACAGTATATGTGTAGCTCTCTTTTGTCCAACAAAATGTTTGATGGTGAAATTCACCTACTTAATTGGAGTCCGTTAAGGACTATCAAATAATGCAAATTGATCCTCACTATTGCTGGTATAGGATAAGATTTTTGTGTTTCATGAGATAGCATTTATATATTGATAGGCTTGCTGACAATAATAATTGTGATGTCTGAATGGTAAGCCAATTACATGGAAGCCAATTGATTTCCTTTGGGTTTAATAATTCTTATGGTTTTTCAGTAACTTCCTGTCTCTCCATCTTACATGCCATTTTTACTTGTTGAAGAACTTGATATTGGGGTTCAATTTTTAATAATTCAGATAATCCTCTAAAGGCTGACATTGGCACAGTGAAATTGTTTTTTTGAAACATGTTGAATATTGTCCGATTTTTTATCATTTTTAATTGTTGTAATTATTAGTTTACTATTTGAATTGTTGAAATGATTGTGCCGCTTCTTTGCAGGTTGCCACAAATGTTGCATCTCGTGGTTTGCATGTTACAGGAGTTTCTCATGTTGTTAGTCTAGATCTTCCAAAGGTACCTATGGCCGCAAGTGACCATTTGTTGATAACCTTATACGTAAATATTAACATGACTTAGATGGTAATTTGAACAATTCATAATTCTGTTTAATTAGCAAACAGCAATTTGGTTGTTTGTGATCTTGAGTGTAAGTATCACGGATGTGAATTTCAGCTTGTGTCGAGCTGGGCATGAACCTCTGCCTTTGGGCACCGCTTGTCCTAAATCTCTACCCATGGTCATGAAGTCTTTCTTTCTTATTTTTAGCAGCTCGTTAGTTTCTGTCCCATAATTCTTTTGAGAAGAATCTAAGGTCTCAATTTTGGTTTCCTCGATTACAGACCATGGAAGATTACGTATTCCAGATTGAAAGGACTGGAAGTGCTGGATTAATCAGTCAAGCTACTTTGTTTTACACAGACAGTGATATGGCACTATCTATTTCACCTTCAGTAAAGCTTGGTGCTAATTGTTTTGAGGTTACCACGTGGAAGGAGAAAGAAGCAGCAGCTGCACAAAAAGGAGCAAGAGTTGCTATGTCCAAGCTCTCTATGATGGGACCTTCAATTAACATTGAAGGCAAGTATAGGTTCATGATTGTGGCTTCAAACATGAAAGGGGAAGGTGCAGCAGACAGTGCTTGGGATGATTGGCAAAGTTTCCCTTTGGTCTCTTGAAAGATGATTACGATCATGTTTTAGCCTCCAACATTCACAGGTTGGTTAGATTCTTTTGCATCTGATTATTTAGAAGTTGGTTTTCCCAATTTGGGCTAATCTGTTTGAGAAGCTAGAAGATTGAGGTGTCTCTCTCTCTCTCTCTCTCTCCCTCCCATTTGGCGTTCACAGGATTTATATTTTATGCATCATTTGGTGAGTTTTACTAACGAAAAAAGACAATGCGTTTACAGGCTCAATGCCTCTGGCTCTGCAATTCAACCTCAAAGTGTGCGAGTGATGACAAGTTTCTTGGTAAGTTGTTCATGTTGCACTCTATTGTTCCTTCACGACATCAATGTATTTAGTAATAGGAACAGATAACTGGCTGATGCTATTAGAGTTTGTAGGATTGCCTCAGATTTCATTATATTGTATATTTGCAAAATGTTATATGGAGTAACCATATGATACTGCAACGAAGTATTTGTGACCGATACTTCAAATCTGGGAGGGAATGTGTAGATTGATATTTCACAGTTATTTCAATAAAGCCTGGATTTCAATTTTAACTGATTGGCTTTTATTTTCTTGTTAAATATATGAGGAATAAGAGAATTATGTTGCCACAGCTGGACAAATTCTATTTAATGATTCCATTTTTTCCTGATTGGTAGATTGGATTCTTTTGAGGACTAATATTTATGTTTACTGCCCACATAGATGGTGTTAACATGCCAAATCAGGGAATGTCTTTCTGTGGCGGTTAAATTTGTGCTGGAATTGATTGTCTGAACGTTGTGCCTCTGTCTGTCTAAACATTCTAAAGCTACCAACGTATGAGATGTGGAAGCTCGCTCCGTATAAGTTAAGCTGCTGGCGATTGAAATCGCTTCTGTTTTAGATTCCCTTGGTATTGGTTAAAGAATTCGTGGCTTGAACCATCCTCATAATCTGTAGACACATTAAAAATAAAAAGTTAATTGTGTACGTTTTGATCGTAGTTGGTTGAATTGGGGATTAGTTTAGATGCTTAAGATTAATATCACCCATCCAGCTCCAAAACTCTTGTTGCTATATGGTAATTTCACATAAGATAGCCTGAGATAGCTTGACATTTTGGCCAATATGTAGGGATGTACTCTTATTTTAGTTTTGCAATAAATTCTGTCCTTTTTCCTTCTTTTCTAGTCCTTTGGCCACATAAATCGGGTAGTATTTTATTTGATGTACGTACCCGCGGTGACAATTTTGGGAGGGTGAAGGGCAATGATTTGATGTATTATGGTACAAGGCTTGATTGCTTGTTCTTATTGCTTTTTTGTCGTTCCACGTGGTCGGTTTTAAGTGCCAAAAACCCATTCTTTGACATGTCATGAACTGAAACTTCATCTTTCTTTGGGTTTGGATTTAGTGCCAGCCAAGTTGTTACTTCTTATTTTTGTATAATGAGATTTTTCTATGGTACATTTACCTATGGATATATTTAAAATTTTTTTACTTATGTAATTTAAAATTATTTTTTAAAAAATTTAAAATAAAAATAAAAATTTAAAACGAAATTAAAATTTTAAAATTCAAGTTTTTATAATTAATTTTAAGTTTTTATAAAAGTAATTTTAAGTTGTATAATGATAAATTTTTTGAATGTAATAATAATACAGGATGCACAGAACTAATCATTGTTTAACTACATGCTGTCTGAATGAAAATTTTGAGGGACAATTAATGCCATGCAGAACACAAGTGACAGGTTGGGTCAGGGGTAAACCCTACCCAATCAATCAATTGTTCAACTGTACTAATCCCTGTTCAACTGTATTTTTATTGATTTTTTTCTTAATGGAAACATGTGTCCGATATTGGGGTGAAAAAAAAATATATTTTTTATTTTTTTAAAAAGGTTAAATTAATTAAATCAAAATTTAAGAAAAATTAAATCCAATCAATCTATTTAATTTAATTAATTGAACTTTAAAAAATTTTGTCTAATTTTAATGTTGGTAAGGGTCCTTTTCTTTTAAATAAGAGTAGATTTATTTAACTCAACGTGCAATCCTGATCCGAAAATGAATATGATTATTCAGAAATACGAAATTTATAGTTATGTAATACATTATCTTTCCCTACTGTATGAGAGAAGCATCTGTACCTCATGGGATAGAGCGTCTATATCCTTAGTTGAAAGTTGCAAGTTCGACCCGTACTTGGCGCAAAATATACATATGTACATTTTTTCCAATTTCACCACCTTTTCCAAGCATACATTCAAGAGCATCTGAACACTTGCACAATTTGACCAATTCTTTTCAAAGAATATATGGAAATTTTTAAATATGACTGCACGTGTATAACCCAATTTAAAATTTACAATTGTATTATTTAATTTAAACATTATTTTAAATACAAATAAAACTTTAGTGCATATCAGTGGTATATCAACATTTTTGTGCATGAATGCATGCAATGCACAAACATAACTTTTTAACTATTTTTTTAAATACATTAGTAATTTAATTCTATCTTTCATATGACTTTGTACATTAGTCATAGTTATCAGTAATTTATTATTATTATCTAAATATCTCATATCAAATAATAATTAATTGTTAATTTATTCATTCTCTTAAAATTAATTAATAAGAACTCCACAAAAAGGATATTGATTAGTTTAAATTGAGTGTTTACAATTATTTTAATCTAATTATATTTTTCAAATAAGATAGTGATGATAGTGTTGTCATCCTTAATAAATTCTACATTGGCTTTTATCCTTTAGGAAAGTCCTACTAGTAATCAACTTCGATTAATACTCTTCATAGAAAACAAGATTTAGGATTAGGTGTTAATTAACTAATCTTACCATATAATTGACAATGAGGGCTTTGGACTTTAACCCCTCTTACCCTAAATTTATAACTTAAGAAATTTTATTTTAGTAATTTGAATTATTGACATTGGACTGAACTTTAGCTTGGCAATGATGAAATATTTTAGTAATTAATTAGGTTATGCAAAAGAAATAAATAATATAATACTAAAATATGATATTAATCTTATTATAATCTTATCAAAAACATTAATATTGTAACATTATTTATGCATGAAGGTATAGATGTGGCACTCTTTAATCTATATGGCATATTGTACGTATTAATCAAAAAGATAAAAAAAACAACACTTGTTTTCTAGTCTTCTTAATAAAAAAATTAAAATAAAGCCTAAATCAAACTGCATTTAGGTGCTCTTTTGGACTTTTTCTATTTTGCTTAATGCATTTATTAAAATTAGAACAAGTTTGATCCCAATAAAACTTAGTTCTTCGATCATTTTTATAAAAATTAACTTTCATTGAAGCAGGCACAAATATGTAATTTTAAAAGTTTCAAATAAATTAATTTCTAAAATAAAATTTTGAAATAATGACAAAGTTAATTGGTGATCCCATATTTGCATTTACCAATAAACCTAAATAAAATTAAAATTTAGATTTGGGCAAAATGCAAGTAAATTAGAGGTTTCTGAATTTTAATTTATAAGAACATAGAATTCTTACAACACTGTCCACTAACCAAAAATTAGGGGTTTGAATTTTTCTTTTAAGTGGCAACCCCTTGCATCACCTGTAACCAAAGCCATGTCGTCGGTGATGAGAGAACCTTGCGTTGTGCAACGATTTTGTAGTTATGGTGATCACGACCTTGCTACCATTAGAGCCTTAAATTTCAATATGTTATAAAGTTAGGCTTGATGCCTACCACCAAGCCAGAACAATAGGGAATAAGGAAGCATGTTAAGACAGGATCGATATGGCACACACAGGTTATGGAATGGGTAGTAGGCACATGCGAAGAATAGTGGCACAACATAAAATGCATTGAGGGAAACAGGTGCACACTGTGATCATATGCACACATGGGGTGGACGTGCGCATGGCATAAGTGACAAAAAAAATACAAATAGGTGCGAGCATGCAAGAAAATGTGTGGAAAGCGCACAACTTATATCGGAGTTGTGCGGGGCAGTGTACATGGGCGCACAGAGAGGTACAGTGTAGGTAAGAAATAGTAACTAGCAGATTTTTTCAAGGATCTGCAAACATGTCAAGAGATTTGAAGAAAGGACTATGCGTTTGGAAAACATTATCAATGATGTACCACCAAATGCGAACACCTTAGTAGTGTAATTAGAATTCAACGACGATGTAGTTGCAAGCCTTCAGCAGCATGTCACGGAATGCCGGGTTGAGGCTTGAAAGTGGGTAGAAAACATGCTAAATCCAATACCAATTTAAGGCACAAAAAAGAGCCCAAAACAAGCCCAATTTTTAGAAGGCTTAAAGTGCCATTAGAGGGAAACATTGGAGGGAAATTTCAAGCCTTTGAATTTAAGTTTTTCCTCCCATTTGTATGGAAAATGGAGAACCAATTTTGGCCATCCAAAGTGGCATTTGTACATTCAATCTTAGCCGTTCATTTTCCCCTCCTACAACTATAAATAAGCCTCCCATTCTTGAGGCAAACCATCCACCAAACACAAACACAAGTAGTCATAAAAGTGTTGTAAGTTTTATAGTCTTGTAATTCTTTCATTCAATACAAAATATTCTTCTTCAAGTTCTTTGACATTCTTCTGCTTTTCTCTAGTCTTCTAAGGTGTCCAAAATCATCTTCTGTGCATCAGTTAAGGCTTGCTTAATTCAGTTATGCAAGTTCTACATTAGCTAAGTGTCGCACGGGTTCGACAAAAACCTAACGTCCCGTAACACGTAGTATCATAGAAAGTTCGTGGGGATCTTTTAGAGCTATTGCAACCATCATTCTTATCATGTCAAACAAGGAGGCGGAGCCAAGCAACGTCACCAAAGTGTTGCAGGAGGAGCGCGGCCGCTGAAAGGGCCGTGATGGGAAGAAGAATATATCCAAGGACCGCTCAGTGTTCGCGGACGTATTGCGCACTGCTGAGGCTAAGTTAGCCAAGCTCGAACTTGTGATGGGCAATGTGCTAGATCGTCTCGACGCTCTCGAACCAAGGATTGAGGAACGTGAGCGCGAGCAGAAGGCTAGTGCTGCCAAAATGGAAGGTAAGTTTCATAACGCTTTTAACTCTTTTGTCATATCCATGAACCAGACCATGGAAGAGTTTAAGCGGAGCATGGCAGCACAAATGAGTGCCACCAATGCGAGGTTAAATGCTGTAAAACAAGACCTCGCCATATGCAAGGCTGTTGAATATGCAAGGTTGCAACAGTGTCGGGGGCTACAATAAATAGTGTATCGAGAGTTCGGGTTCCCAACCCGCCAAGATACGGAGGCAAGCGCGATGCCAAAGAGATAGAAAATTTTCTTTGGATGATGGAGTGCTACCTAAATGCGATGAACATAGACGATGACGCCGTCAAAATCAGCACGTGCACCCTCTTCTTCGAGCACGACGCAATACTATGGTGGAGAAGCCGCCACACTGAAATAGAAAGAGGGTTGTGCGTCATTAACACATGGGATGCATTCAAGGCAGATTTCAAGAGACAATTCTACCTCGAGAATGTGGAAGAAGCGGCGATGAGCAGACTTCATTGGTTAAAGTAGCGAGGTGCAATTAAGGACTACATTAGGGAATACAACTCCCTAATGTTGGAAATTCCCGACATGCCAGAAAAGTCAGTTGCTGTTCTTCCTAGATGGACTTCAATTATGGGCAGAACAAGAATTAAAGAGATGGAATGTCCAAGACCTTGCTTTAGTAATTGCAGCAACCGAGACGCTGATTGAGTATCACCGCGAGGCATCTAAGGGCGATAAGGGCAAGAAGACGACTTCGAACTCTAACAAGGGCAGCCATGACAAAAGTGGGGGAGACCAACCTCACAAAGTGGATCCGCAGCTGAGCCGACCACCAAAAGACGAGAGGCGCAATAAGGGGCAAAGGACACAAGAGAAGCGAAAGTGAAATTGCTTCCTTTACGGAGGAGCACATCACACTAAGGAATGCCCGCAGCGGTCTAAGCTTAACGCCATCATTAGCGCTTACGACAAGTCACAAGAGGATGCGTGTCTAGGTTCAATACGCGTCCTAAACTCAGTCCAGGCCAGGAGACATCTAAGGGGGTGACGTCTAAGGTCAAGCCAGCAGCGAAACTTGATCTCGGTAAGACACTGAAGTATGTCGATGCCAGCATTAATGGGGTAAGCTTCAAGGCGTTTATTGATTACGGCGCTAATCAATGCTTGATTGCCAAACGTATTGCACAATGGTTGGGCATAGCGCACGTCAAGGAGTCGGGATAGGTGAAAGTTATCGATCAACCACCTTAACCGATCCGCAGAGTTGCTTGAAGCGTGCTAATGTAGATTGGATCATGGCGCGGCACGGTCAACCTAACCGTGATGCCGATGAGCGACTTCGACATGGTGTTAGGCGACGAGTTCATTGATCGTATGCTGCCCTTCACCTTCATAACTGATGGGTACATGGAGTTTAACGACGCGAAAAACATACATAAGGTGCCGATTGAGCGAAAATTCGTTAACACCAAAGTATTGTTCGCACTACAAGTTGCAAAAGGAGTCAAAAGAGGGGAGGATACCTACCTCACCATGCTCAAAGAAGATGACGCTTCTGCGACCACCCTTCACGTCTCGAAAGCGATTTAAAGTATTCTCTAGGAGTTTAGTGATGTAATGCCTTCAGAACTACCGAAAAAGTTTCCGCCGAGACGTAAGATAGACCATAAGATCGAGCTCGACCATGGCACTAAACTTCTGGCCATAGGACCATACAGCATGACACTGCCCGAGCTCGAGGAACTCCGTTAACAACTTGGGGAGTTGTTAGGGACCGGATTCTAAGGCCTTCAAAGGCACCATTTGGCGCATCGGTCTTATTCCAACGCAAGCATGACGGGAGTTTGCGCATGTGCATCGACTACCGGACGTTAAACAAGGTAACCGTTAAAAATCACTATCCAATCCCTTACTTGGATAACATATTTGATCACCTTAATGATACTTGATGGTTCACTAAACTCGATCTAAAGTCCGATTACTAGCAAGTGCGCATTGCGGAGGGAGATGAGCCGAAGACAACATGTGTAACCAGGTATGGTTCCTACGAATTCCTTGTCATGCCCTTCGGTCTCACTAATGCACCTGCCACTTTCTGCACCCTTATGAACAAAATCTTTTACCCGTTTCTCGACAAGTTCGTGGTTGTATACTTGGATGACATTGTGGTCTACAGCAAGAACCTTAAAGAGCATGTGGAGCACTTAAGGTAAATTTTCCAAGTCTTGCGAGACAACGAGCTGTATGTGAAGAAGAAGAAGTGTTTGTTCGCTCAGCAAAAGGTAATGTCCTTAGGCCACAAGATATCGGGTGGATAGATCTATATAGACACGACCAAGATACGTGCCATCTATGAATGACAGCTTCCTACCACCGTAACGGAGCTGAGATCATTCTTTGGCCTAGTTAACTATTACCGACGCTTCATTCAAGGGTATTCTGCTCGAGCAACACCCTTGACTAATTTGCTTAAGAAGAAGGAGACATAGGAATGGTTGTCGACATGTCAGAAAACCTTCGAGGATCTTAAGTAAGCGGTAATGGAGAAGCCAGTTCTCTCGCTGCCCAACCACTCCAAGCTATTTGAGATGCATATGGACACGTCAGACTTTATTATCGGAGGTGTACTTATACTAGACGGATACCCCATAGCATATGAAAGCCGTAAGCTGAATGACACAGAGCAGAAATATCCCATGCATGACAAGAAAATGACAGCAATCATCTATTGCTTACGGGTATGACGAAATTACTTGCTTGGAAGTCGGTTCATGATCAAAACCGACAATGTGGCGACGAGCTACTTCTAAAAGTAGAAGAAACTCAGCCCCAAGCAAGCCAGATGGCAAGACTTCTTGGCGAAATTTGACTATATGATGAAGTACAAGCCTGGACGAGTGAATGTCGTGGCCGACGTGCTGAGTCGTGAAATAGAGTTTGCCAACATTAGCCAGCCCGAGTGCGACATCATGGAGCGTGTGAAGGAAAACTTGTCCAATGATCAATTTGCCAAGAGCTTAATGGAGCTTGCCAAGGAAGGTAAGACAAGGCGATTCTCGGAGCATGATAGCGTACTCTACACCATCGGTAATTGCCTATACATTTGAAAGTAGAAGAATCTACGAAAGGAGTTTATGAAAGAGTGTCATGATTTCAAATGGGCAGGACATCCAGATACTTATCGCACTATAGCTTTACTTGGAGTTCTCTACTATTGGCCGCTTATGAGGGATGATGTAGAGGCATACATGAAGACTTGCCTCGTATGCGAGCAAGATAAAGTCGAGCATAAACAGCAAGCTGGTTTGCTCGAACCTCTTCCTGTTTTTAAGCATCCATGAGAGTGCATCACCCTGGATTTTATCTCCGCACTTTCGACATCTGAAGGATGCAGATCCATTTTGGTTGTGGTAGACAAACTGTCAAAATATGACACTTTCATCCCCGCCTCACGAGATTGCAATGCCGAGGAAGCTACACATTTGTTCTTTAAGCACGTTATGAAGTATTGGGGCTTACCTCGCCGCATTATCAGTGACAGAGATTCGAGATTCACTAGAAGGTTTTGGAGAAAATTATTCAAGCTTATGAGCTCAGATCTCCACTTCTCCACAATCTTCTACCCACAAACCGACGGTCAAACAGAAAGGGTGAATGCATTGCTAGAGATATATTTACGGCACTTTGTGAGTGCCAACCAGCGCGATTGGGTTAAGTTGATGGATGTCGCACAATTCTCCTACAACTTGCAGCGAAGCAAAACCACTCAGCATAACCCTTTCGATATCGTAATGGGCTGATAACTCGTAACGCCACAAGCACTGACAAAGGGGTACACGGGTTCCAGTCCTCCTGCTTATAAGTGGGTCAATGGTTGGCAAGAGCATATCGACGTGGCAAAATTTTTCTTGGATAAAACGTCCAAGAAAATGAAGAAATGGGCGGACAAGAGTCAGAGACAATTGGAGTTTCAAACTGGAGATCTTGTCCTCGTGAAGCTACCACCTCGACAGTTCAAAGTGCTACGCCAAGTACATCCGGGGTTGGTACGCAAATATGAAGGGCCTTTTCCTATCCTTGCTAAGGTCGGAAAGGTTTTCTACAAACTGGAGTTGTCACGCAAGCTAAGGATTCACCCGGTCTTTCATGTGAGCTGTTTGAAGCCGTGCCATGAAAATAAGGAAGACATGAGTTGAGGTGAGTCACATAGAGCGCCGCTTACCAACTTAACCTCCTTTGACTGCCAAGCTAAAGAAATCCACGCAAATCGATTGGTGCGAAAAAACGGAGTTCCTAACTATGTGGAATACTTAATCAAGTGAAAAAATTTGCCAAGCCATGAAGCTAGTTAAGAAAAAGAGGAAGACCTTTGGCAATTTTGCGACGCCATTAAAGCATACAAACAAAAGAAACCTGACGAGGGCGTCAAAGACTTCTGTGGGGGAGGATGTCATGGAATATCGGATTGAGGCTTGAAAGTGGGCAAAAAACATGCTAAATCCAACCTAATTTAAGGCCCAAAAAAGAGCTCAAAACAAGCCTAATTTCTAGAAGGCCCAAGGTGCCATTGGAGGGAAATATTGGAGGGAAATTTCAAGCCTTTGAATTTAAGTTTTCCCTCCCATTTGCATGGAAAATGGAGAACCAATCTTGACCATCCAATGTAGCCTTTGTACATTCAATCTTAGCCATTCATTTTTCCCTCCTACAACTATAAATAGGCCTTCCATCCTTGAGGCAAACCATCCACCAAACACAAATACAAGTAGTCCTAAAAGTGTTGTAAGCTTTGTAGTCTTGTAATTCTTTTATTCAATACAAAATGTTCTTCTTCAAGTTCTCTGGCATTGTTCTGCTTTTCTCTAGTCTTCTAAGGTGTCCAAAATCATCTTTCGCACATCAATTAAGGCTTGTTTAGTTCAGTTACGCGAGTTCTACACTAGCTAAGCGCCGCATGGGTTCGACAAAAACCTAACGTCTCGTAACAAGCAACTCTAGGATTTTGTCAAGGAATGCACTTGAGGGATTGAATTTTGTGACAGAAGGTACCACGTCCAAAAAAAAAGGCAAGTGACTTTTAAGTTAAAAAATTACATTTCTAAATAAAAAAAGTTCTATTAATCATAAAGTTAAAATATGTTCCATAAGTTTTTAAAATAAGTCAAAATATAAAATTGATTAAATTATGGCAGGATAATATAAACACCTACTATATATTATTTTAAAAAAATTAAAATTTAAGTCGTGTACCATTACATAGTTGATATCCTAGTCACATTGGGAGACAATATCCTAATCACATTTAAAAATCTATTTTTCTTAATGGTATTGAAAATAGAATAAATCTCAAATCAACCAAAAAATAAAGCACTATTATGAACAAACAAGTATATAAACTATGCATGAGTAAAATAGGCTTTAATACCGCTGTTAGAAAATCAAGAACATATATGTGGCAAAAAATTTAAAATAAAAATAACTTTTCTTGATTCCCATACAAGAATCTTTTTATTATTCATGGTTTATAATAAATAAAAATTAATAAAATTAATGAGATTATATGGCATACCTTATACTAATAAAATTTTTTATGATTATAGTTGTTTCTTAAATTTTTTACAAATTTGTTACTTTTAATTTAGTATTGACCTTGATTATGTTTAAATTAGATTCTTTTTTATGAAATACAAAAATTTAGATCTTTGAGTCCTTTTTTTATTACCGTTAGAATGATATCAATCTGAATTTTAAATCAAAAGTTATGATTAAAGTATGAATACTATGCACATGACATTTTTTTAATAAACCACCCAAATGTGTGGTTTTTAATGGTATTTACATAAAGTAAAGAATTAAAAAATTTAAATTTTACTAAATCCAAGATTACGTAGGTGTTTTTTCTTTAGTGCTAGTTTAAGAAGAGAAACTTGAATTGGAGCTTTGATATTTTTTAAATGTTAGTTTTTGAAAACTAATACACACATTTTTGCCAAAAAAGATGATGTATTTATAATATTTAGTTATCTATTCTTAATTACATTAGAAATATTTACTTAAAAATAGAGTTTAATCTTATCTAATAGGATTATTATCTCATTTTAATTAAATAACTAATTATCTTTTAATTAATCAAATCAATTAAATAAAATTTATCATATTTATAATTATTTTTTTAATTATCATAATAATTAAATAAAATTTATTATTATGATAAATCTAAAAATATAATTAAAAATAAATAATTTATTTAATTATATTTTAACCCCTAAATTTTTAAAAATTATAAAATAGCACATGTATTTTTAAAAATTATAAATAGCATTAATATTTTTAATTTTACAAATTGACTCAAATTTTTTAAAATTTTATTTTTCTATTCATGATTTTTGATATTATGAATTTACTTAAAAATTTAAAAACTTAATAATTAAGTTCTAAAACTTAATTTTACATAATTTATTTTTAATTTCTCAACACTTTAAAGTGTGTAATCCATTAGATTTTTTCTTATGTTGGCAATGGAGATAATTATAGACTTCTTAAGATTAGATAATTAATCTAATTAATTTATCATTAATTAACTCTTTAATTAAAAAATTAATTTTCATTGATCAAGAGCAATATCTAATAATGCATTATGACCCTTAATTGAAAAAAAAATTACTATTTTTAACAAAATCTATTGTGTAAAAGTCATGTTAAATCCTCGATACTCTTTTAAATATATTATATATATATTTATGACAAGTTATAATATTTTATATATATATATATATATATATATATATTACACCGAGCATATACATACTTAGTTGACATAATATCGAGGCATATGATAAATAATATTTTTTTATATACACCTCAGTGTTAAATTTTATGAATTTAGGTTATATTTTTATATTGTATAATTGTTAAAACCTTCGAAAGGCAATAGTATGATTTTTACAAAGTTATTTTTTGTAAATTAATGAATGAATTTTTAAGGTAAAAATAAAAATGCAAATTTTTGTTAAAATTATTTTTGAGATTTTATTTTTGGACAAAGATAAAGTTTAGATGAACTTGAATAAAATCGTAGTCCAATTTGCTAAATAAAGTTTAAGTCCAAATTCTTCATAATTTCACTAAACTATTTTAGCCACCATTTCTTAATTTTTTCACTTGGCCCAATTTATTTAAGCCTAAGCACAAAGTCTCCATTTTTCTACACAATTCTACACATTGCTTCATTTATCTACCAAATTCACCATTTCTTCTCTTTCTTCCATCCTTAGCGTCATTTTGCTTCCCACAAATTTTAGGAAATTTTCTTAACCTAAAAAAAGCAAGAAAAACAAGCCAACACGAAAAACTTTCTTGATTTTTCACCTAAGATCCAATTAAGCAGGAATCCAATGAGAAAGCTTCAAGAAACTATACTTGAGCTTAGGAAAAATTTTAGTAAGTTTCTTAAATTCTATTTTAAGTTTAGAATCCTTGTAGGATCATTTAGAAAGCATGAATTGGGGATAGATATTAAGAAACCATAGGAATCAAAATTAATGCATCTATACATATGTGGTTGAACTTGAATTATGTTTATGAAAAATTAGGATTTATATGAGTGTACAATTGTGCTTGATGTATGTTAAGTTTATGCAATTATATATATAATTTTAATTTAAGTTTGGATAAGAAAGATTTAAATTTTTGGTGTAATAATGGTATGGGCATATATATATATATATATATATATATATATATATTAATTTGATTTTACGATGAATTAGATGAGTTTTTGAAGATGTGTTAAGAAATGAACTAGGTAGGGTATGTCTATGAATATGAGGTGGTGAGAAGATGGAATGATGATGGTGATATGGGCGATACTATGTAGAATTTCCAAAATGCTTAAATTCTTAGAAAAAATTGGAAAGAAAATTGGCGTGAAACAATATTAAATGATAAGTTTATGTGATGTATTTGATAAGAATATTTTCCTTGAATTAAGTTTTTAAGTGTAATAACGGAAAAAAATGGCCATTAGAATATTATGTTGGCATAAAATTTTCTTACGAAAAAGTTTATTTATTTATGAGGTAAATTTTAATGTTATATTGGTATATGTTTTGAATATTGAATAATAGTATTAGAAACTTGATATGAGTTCGAATGTGTAGTAAGTTATTTAGATAAGAATCGGCATAATAGAATCAAAAAAATAGTGATGTGAATATAATATCATTTTGGTATGTTAAATAGAATCATAACTAGATGCATCAACAAATATCAAGTAGGAAACATATGCATTGCATGCACTACATTAGAATCACATTATTTAAAATAAGCATAATATGTTAATAAGTTTGTATATGAATAAATATTTTTTAGATTAAGATACTTCACAAGAATTTTACACAGCAGAGAAATTAGATTGGGAATGTTGATCATTTCATAACTGGTGAGTAGATGGATGAGTTTTCAAATATTTTTAATGATATGAAATTAATGTTATATGAATTTAAATTTATTTTCAATACTTATTGATAAACTAAAATTAAACATTTGATTTTATTATGCAAATTTAGTTTTATGAATTTGAAATGGATATGAATTTAAAATGTTAGAGAAAGAGTAGATTTATAAAAAATCATGAGTTGAGATTGTGAATATATGTATTGAGGAATATGATGTGAAAATATATTTATAATTTTGTGATTTATGATTTAGTATAAGTGTTTGATCATTGGTATATCTGTACACAGATATTGATATATAATACATTGATATATACACTTTCATATGTTATTAGAGATAGAGTATTCGAGTAATTATTTCCTCCTTATCATCTACAAGGGGATAAATGAATAGATGTTGAATATGCTAAGCATCTAATATCACACTCTCTATCTGAACTGATGCTAATGAGTGGGCATCAAATATGATAAGTGTCAACACCACATTCTTTATTCGGTTAATGTTAATGAGTAAATTTAATAATTTGATTTTATGTGATTATATAAAATAACGTGTTAGTGGATCTTGAGAAGTCTACAAAAGACATAACACTAATGAACGGATTTAATAATTTTATTTTATGTGATTATATGAAATAATTCGTTAGTGGATTTTGAGAAGTCTACCAAAGATGTATTGGGAGATATCTAAGGAAAAAAAATTTTAAGTGAGCTTAGATTTTTACTAGATTATCTATAGATGTGATATGAGAATATTTTTTGATGACTTATTTGAATATTAATGAATAATTGATTATAAATTATTAGATACACACACATAGAGAATACACTTTTTTACTCTCGTATTAAAATTTTAGCTCACTGTCATTCATTTATTTACTGAGTATACGCTCACATTTTTTTCTTAAAAATATTTTTAAATTTGATACGTTTGAAGAAGGTCATCCATCCAAACCCCTTAATAAAGAGTTTGTGGTTTGTACTTTGTCTTTATAGACTTTTCTAAGTATATGGTGCTCTTTATTAATATGTAAATATTTTATAAAAGGGGTCCTAAAAGATTTGTGAAGATACTAGGTTTGTAGAATATTACATATGTATATATTATATACTTTATATTTTTGATATGCATATAATATTTGGGTTGGTTATATGAGACAGCAAAAGCTTTACACACTCGTGAAGGATATCAGAGATTGATGTACCTTATGGGTGTGTGGCAATTATTATGTATTTGAATCGGTAGATCAAGGCATGACATATTTCGTATACGATTATCATATGATTTAATCATTTCATCTTATATATATTCCATATATAATTCTAGGGTATGAAAAATATCTACTCTATTAAATCATAGTTATTGAAAATTTTTAATTTAAATTGATAATATAATTTTAGAGTTTCTAAAACTCTTTTCAAAACTCATCATAGTCTTAAACTTATATTATGACTTATGTCAAAATAGTACAAGTTAGGATATTGACACTATGTTATCCAGAGCAACGAATTTTTTATTGATCACTCACAACTTTTGTGTACTCTTTATATTGTTTAATCATTACCCTATGAGGCAATCTGGCTATAGACAACAGAGATATAATGTCAAAGCATATATGATCCACATATATGATACTATAAAAACTTCAAGTCTAAAAATTATTCATACTATTGTAACTTAGAAAAATCAAATAGACATGTGGATAACACTTTATAAGGATGCTCAAGTGGGTCAGTTTAATAAACTTATTCTCTAACAAGAAATTCATATGTTAAATTAAATAAATACCTTCACTAGTAACTTGTGAGATCAGCTATCTTTCTTTTATAAAGAAATAGACATAATATATGCCAATGTAAATTAAATTTATTAATGTTTTAGTAGTGATAATCCTACGTTGAGAATATTTAAGAATGATAGGATCTTATAGGTTTAAATTAAATTCTCTTATTATCATTCTAGTAACTTTATTTTATAAATAGTTAATATTTATTATAAATAAAATTTATTAATAAAATACAAATTTTATTAATAATGAATAATTACATATTTGTCCCTATAGGATATAGGGTACATAATCAACATTTTTTTTATTGATTACGCTTGGAGTGAGCTATTATTATCATACTTAGAATGTATTAAATACTATAAAAATAAGAAAATCATACAACAATGAACAAACTTGGTGTGGTTATTGTATTATCATAATTAATCATATTAAAAGCATTAAAGACAAAAGATTGGTATGGTCCTCAAAATCTTACATCAAAATATAACATACATAAATCATAAAAAATATAGTAATATATTATTTAAACATGCAATCCTATATCACTAAAAATTCACTTTTTTTTTAATTTAGAAATTCTTGCAACATTTTTGGTGTGAAAGATTCGACTTATTGGCAACTATAGGCCATACTTTATTTGAAGAAAGAGAAAAATGCTAAGGTAAACTTCTTTTGGGAGTGCCAACTTGATACCGAATTAGGGATAGACAAAAGAAAATAGTTTATTATACAAACACTTGATGATCTATTATACTAGTAGTTTTTTTTTTTTTTTTGCTATAAGCATTAAGGAAATCTTAGTAGTACAAACTTATTACATCATATTTTAGGACTCACTATTATAACTTATCATTTTGTAGAAGCCATGGGATTAGCTACTGTACATTCATAAACCGTTATATCCAAAAATGTTTTAGTTTTGTAACTTAAAACTACCTTTATAAGAACTTAAAACAATGAACAAAAAATTAAAATACTAAAATTTTGATTTTATTTTAAATTTTTGTTCTTTATTTTAAGTTCTTATAAGGGTGGTTTTAAGTTACAAAACTAAAAAAATTTTCGATGTAACGGTTTATGGATGTACTGAAGACAAACTCAGAAGCCATCACTATACATAATCTTATGTTTTGGGTAAAATAATTTTTTAATGACATACTACATAGAAAATAAATACATGAAAGATTAGAGGAAGGAAAGAAAAATATGAACCTATATAAGTGGTGACTTGCTTTAGTTTTTAAAACATAAAATATATATATATATATATAACATAGAATGAGTGAAAAGAAAAGAAAGAGGCTAGAGAAGAGAAAAAGTTATAAGAGAAACAAGTATGTTAAATGCCATATATGTCTTACTTTAGTTAATTATCAATTTTGACATATTATATAATTATTATTTTATTTTAAAATAGAAAATTAAATTTTAATCTTATTTTATTAATTGAATATTTTAATACACATATTACAAATTTAGTCTTTTTAGTAATTTTATAGCTAAATTTTATTATTTTAATTTTATTTTTAATTGTAAAATGCAAATATTATTAAAATCCATAAATATCTTGATAAATTCTTATAATAACTAAAGTCACTTTTTACATCTTTCTTATTAGGTCATAATCATATCATTTTGTTGTTAATCTTTTATTATTTTCTACTTTTAGTTAGAAAGTATTCTTTTGGCTTTAAGAAAAGGAAAAAGAAGTAAAGATTAATGATGTTGTTCAGTCTCAAAAAGAGAGATATTAATTTGGCACGCGCACGTATGTGAATATGTGTGTGTGTGTGTGTGTGTGTGTAACAAAGGATAGGTAAACCATTCATATTAAGTTTTGGTTGAATTTGAGCAAAGGAGTGATGGTCATAATGAAGAGTATGAATTAAATAAAGATATTAAAAATTTAGTGAATGGAGATATCATCATAATTGTTTTTCAAATACTTAGGTTGGATATAAAATTTTGTTAATTATACAAGTTATTGTTACATCTGCACAAAAAAAATTTTTAAAGTTGAAATTGATCAAATATTATTTTCAATTGACTATGTCTCAAAAAAATTTAAATAGATTAGCTATATTGTCTATTGAAAATTTTAAAAGTAAGTGGCAGTTCTGAGTAGAATTGAAACTGCTAAGAATCAAACTAAAAAATTGATTTGAACTGGAACTCATTTTTTTTCAAATAAGTTATAGTTCTAAAGTTTGTAAAACTATAATTGAATCGAGGAATGATTTAATTTTAAAAATTAAAAATTATTTGTTTGATTTAATTTATTTTTTAAAGATAAAATAAATACAAACTTATATTTAATAAATTATTCAATTCATGAAATAAAATATTTATAATTTTTTATTAAAAACTACAAAAAAATTATTTTTATTTATTTTAAATAAATACTTTAAATTCAAATACAAAACGTAAAGTTGTAATATACAGTTCTATTATTGTATTTATAATATTTATTTAATTCGATTTATCACGTTGTTAGTATAATATTTTAATAAAATTGTGGTGTATATATTTATTTTAAAATTATCGAATAAGTTAACAATCACAATAAATAAATATATGCACGATATAATATTATTAGATATATAATTTTATTATTATAAAAATATTTAAATTTCTTTTTTAATAATATGTAATATTAATTTGAATAACAATATAATATTTTTTAAATAATTTATTGTATAACAATTTTTTATATAAATTATTTCTATTTTTTTTTCATTTATGCACTTTATTAATTATATAATTTAATATTGTTAATTTAAATTTTTTAAGAAATTTTTTATATTATTAAAAATTATAAAATTAAGATAATTAATAAATATACTATTCTCTTTTGAAATCAGAACCAAACAAAAAAGAAAATCAGAATATTTTATTAAATAAAATAAGTTTCGATTCCAAGCGAAACTAAAAATAAATTTAATTTTGCTTAATCCTAAACAATTTATTTGGTAGAAAAACTTGATTATGAAAACTTAATAAGTGATTTTGTAACTAAAAATTTGAGAAAAATAATTCTTCAAAGTGCTTAAACTAGTTTTTATATGTGATTAGATTTTGTAATCAAATTTTAGTATTAATTTAAAATATATATTTGATTACCTAAGAGTAAGGAGTTTTAATTTAGTTTTCAATCAAATAACAAAATAATATAATTATGCGTACACATATATATTTCTTATTCTTTATTGACAGAGGTCGCATTATAAACGGGGTTTATTTCATATAACTGAAGTTTTAATATTTAAACGTGTATTTATACTGCACTAAATTTTAATCTCGACACATACAATTTTTTTGGTTTTTTTATGTATAATAAATATTGTTGCATATATATATATATATATATATATATATTTTTATTCTTCTCATTTAAAAGTATAAAATAAATAATAGAATAAGCATTATTACGTCAACTTATATGAAGACTTACATACAAACTAATACTAAAAAAATTTAAGTTTTCTCCCACCTTAAGAGGGCAAAATTTTTTTTATTTGCATGGCCTGCGCGCACCGTGGATGGAATTTGAGGTTTCTGCCTGCCTTAAATGTGCAATTGCCTGCTCTGATCTCTCATGTTCTACCCGCATACAGTTTTTTACCGTCTGCAACACTAATAAAATTTATTACTGTTTTTCATTGCATCAATAACATATCATACATAAAGATAAACCAACGAATCAAGACATCATACAAATAAAACCAAGGTAAAGACTCAAGCTGAGCAAATATCTGCAACATTGACAAAATTTTACTCCCCCAAATGATAATAACAATTTTCTTGCCCGATTGATCCCTCATGTTCCTGCATTTTATATGTTACAGTAAACAAAATAAAGATCGAAGGACACAGGCTGCCATCCGTAACTATCGCTAAAATTTGGTAACTTTCAACCCATGCAGAGAAAAGTAATGCTGCGGAAACAAGCTCCAGAAACCAATTACGTACAGATACAGTATAACATGCTTATGAAGCTAAAACTGTAACTCCTTTGTGTCCTATGAATGCTTTCTTAAGTGTAACATAACCACTTCTGTAATGTTCAAGTGAGAAACACAACTGCCTTATGGCTTCTCGTTTCTTTTCTGCTCCTTCCAATATCATAACTCTTTGCTTCTCAATCTCCTCCTCCATTTCCTTGGCTCTTGATCTCAACTCCCTTACTAGTTTACCAGACTCTTCAGCACCTGTGATTAACTTCACATGTTCCATATGTAACTGCTCCAATTGCTTTTTCATTTCATCAATCTGACCATCTCTAGAAATCACATCTTTTTTGAGTGCATGAACTTCCACATAAAGTCCTTCTATTTCAGACCTTAAAGTATTTAGGCTTCCACTGAGATTTTCTACATGATCATCTCTCTCTGCAATGTCTGCTTTTAACCGCTCAATCTCCCCACAAAGCCTTACCTCCAATTCAGTTTTCTCGGCCTTGATTTTTCTAATCTTCTCTTCTAGAGACCTTCCTCGTGATTCCAATTCCCTTAGCTGCTGCTCCAAACAAGTCTTTTCATGTAACAATCCTGAGATTTCAGCCTTAATCTGTGCCTTTTCAGGAAATATCTTCTGTTCAGCATCTGACACTGATATTTTCAAATCCCTGATCTCATGATCACGGTCTGACAAACTAGTTTTTAACCTTGCAATTCTTTCTTGCAGCTTGGAGACCTCCTTTTTCTCTGAGTGCAGCTTAGATTTCCATGTCACAATATCTTTCTGTGCCGATTGAAGTTGATTTTGCAAAGTCCGAATTTTTTCAGATGTATTAGTCTCAAGTTCATTTCTCAATCTAGCAATTTCATCTTCCGAGAGCTGAAGTTTCTCACTTGTGATTCTTAGGTCTTCCATAAGTGCCTGAACCTTGCTGTCCGAGTCTAAAGTTTGTGCTTCCATCCCAGTAATCCCATCTTGAAGTTTTGATGACTGACTTATTTCAGAGTCCAGCTCAGCCTTCTCCATCTTGATGTTTCTCTCTGCTGATGATCCAAACTCAGCCTGCAAATGGTTTTTCACTTCCAACGATTTATATTTTTGAAGTTCAATCTTCAATTTAGTAATTTCCTCATTAGATAGCTGTATCTTTTCATTAGCACATTGCAGCTCCTGCTCATATCCTGCGATTCTAGCAAGATCTTCAGAATTCACATTTTTCACACCTTTTATAGACTCATCTGCATTCTTTTCCTCTTGTAAACGAAGTTTCTCTTTAGCTTCACGTAGCTCGATGTCCAATTCAATGATTTTCCTCTGCAGCCCTTGATCACCACCATTCCCTACAAAACCAGAGTAATTGTTCACTGACGAACAATCGGATTCTGTCTCAGAATCTGTTAAAGAGGACAATTCATCTGCATCTTTTTGCCAAAGATCAGTGCTGCTTCCAGCAGAACCAAGAAAGAAATCAAAACCAGCAGCTCTGCGGCCAGATTTCCGACGACTTGGCCTTTGGTCAGGAGAGGGACATGTGGAAGGCAGTTCGAAGCTGATGTCAGAAATGCCTGAGCCCTGGGACTGGAGGTCTGACAGAACATTTTTCCTCAGTTCTCCTGTAACATGATCATAGCGCTCAGCCAGGGATCTATACATGCGGTAGAATTCCTCAACATGAGCTATTAATTCTGGCCTCTTTTGATAATACATCTCAGCCTTTTTAGCAAAAGAATCTGCATCCTCTTCAATCAGTTTCAGCATCCTTTTGACACTCTGGTCCATCTCTGAAGTCATCGAACGATTTGTCAGCTTCTTGTTCAACATTTTGGTCATGCAATTGATTACAGCAGTGAACTTTTATGCAATTTGAAATGTGTAGTAGGCGAACTCTAATTGTTCATTATTTTAGTCTTTCTAATATATCATCATCGAAATCATGAAAACATATACTTGGGAAAGTCTAACTGTTTGACAGTTTGGTCGTACAAATAAATAGCACCAAACTCTCTTGTACTTTCAAATGTGTAGTTTTGGAAGTGTAATTACATTTGACCAGGTAGGCTATTGGAATCAGGGAATGCCAAGACCATTAGACAGATGTTAAGTGGATATAAGCAACTAAAATTATTTTAACATGTACCCCTGTTACCCATTTTAACCAGTTTCAGAATGTGGGACAAAAATACTTAAGCTGGTCAAATAAAACACAATAAGATCCTAGGATCTAAAGTGTGCTAAACAGCCAAGCATACAATATCCCTAAATAAGCCAGATTTGGGCATACTAGAGCGATATATTAACCCAGCATGATAATGTGAAACCAAAACTAATAAGAATCACAATTAAAGCATAAAATTTTATTTCAACAAAGTGAAGTTGATTTGTAATTCACTAACTAACAAACAAGAAAGCCAGATGGGTGTACCCTGAATTGCTTACCCTCAAGATTCTCTGCAAGCCACTTAGAATTTTTGGGGCTGATGTGACTATCCCACCACCAGGAGTGTGATTTTCTCGATTCCATCCTCTTCATTTTTGAGTGACCCTGAAAAAAGAGTCAAACAACGTCATGCCAAAGCCAACCGATTTTCCTTTGTTACGCTGAGGCATCGAAAAATAGACTGACATTCATGTAAGGTGATTCTTTTACATAATTTAATACCAGAGTAAAAGCTTTATCAGGATTCCCAGTTCATTCAACCCGAAAGAACATCTAAATGGAATGATAAACACAATGATAATTACGTATAACTTACTAGATAGAATCTAGCTCAGAATGCGCAGCATTTCATGATTTGCATCCCACAAATACATGCAAATTCATTTTCCACTGTAAAATGCAAGCAAACACAGAATACAAAATGAAACCACTTACCAAAAATGTCGCCATTCAAATTCAACGAGAACTGATGCAAAAACCTGCATATAGACAGACCCACAAACAAATCAGCGATCACAGATCATACGCAAGCGAAACAACCATTACACTAAATTAATACAGGTAAGAACCTAACTACAATTCGTGGGATTTTTTTTTAATTAAAAAAAAGGGGGGCCAGGGCGGCTCGCCCCGTGTGGCAAGGCCCAAATTACAAAGTTTGAAGATGGAGCGTGACATCACGCGCACCTCAAAGAACTAAATAAATAAAAAATAAATCCCCGCGAAATGAAATCGAGCAGAACAAAACAACTGTCCGAACGAGACGTCCGGCTACTTCCACGCGTTTCTTCCTCTCATACTAACAGTGTGACGTTGTTCAAACCCAAACACACAAACAAAACAAAACAAAACCAAAAAAATAATTTTGTTTCCAAATCTTCCTTTCTATTATATGTATGTATTATCTAATTAAAAAAAAGATCACAACAAATTATAACTCAAATTGATTAAAATCCATATATTTTTCCCATCAATACATGGCATTCAAGTTCACAGAGAATCTCAAAAAACAAGAACAGAGTTAGCTAGCAGATCGACACTCGTGATTTTAGAAGCTAAATTGAATTGCAAAAGTTAGAGACAGACAGAGGGCGAAAGCTTACAGTTTCAGAAGGATAGAACAAGAGCTTTTTCACTTGGATCTTCTATACATATATGTATATTTCAAAACAGATCCCAGAAGAAAAAAACAACATGAAATTCAGACAGATAGAATAACGAAACAGACAGTGCAAGAAAGAACTAGATAACAGTGATAAACAACAGAAGGAGATGAGATGAGATGGGGGTGGGGGAAGAAAGGGCTTTTCTAGTAAGGCTTTTTCCACATGGTATTGGAGAGAGTCAAAGGACTCTCTAATTATATAATATTAATATTATTAATACATGTAATAAATAAAATAAAGTTGAGTATTATATATTCTATTCTTTAAAGACAGTGAAAAAATCTCCGCTCCCACTGCCCAGTCACTTTTGCCATCCGGCTCTTTACTACACACGCAACGTACACACTTCGATTATCAAATTCAATGTATGCCGGCCCTTTTTTATATATTTATTTGTTTTCATCATTATTTTATAACTTTCCAATCCCTAAATTTTTATAATTTCATAGGTTAAGACACTCATTTATCCATTTGTATTAAATAAAATGTTTCCATTTCGCAATGACCAAATTACTGTCGTCGTCCTTATTATTATTATTATTATTATTATTATTATTATTATTCTATCATATTATATTAGACCATTTATTTTTCAAACAATATTGAGAATCCAATTATCCTTATGATAATAAGTTTAACATCAATTAAGGTCTTTGTTTAAAATTTTTATTAAAAAATTAAAAATAATTATATTAAAATAATATTTAGTAAAAAAAATTAAAATCATTTATTTTATTATTTATCATTTTTTTACCAAGTTATTTTTGGATGCAACTTATACAATAATTGATTTCCATATTTAATATTATATCTTTAAAATTTGTAATATTCCTATATTATTTTAATAGAAAATACAAAATTTATTATACTAAAATTATCTCCATTTATCATTTATATACATATATTGAAACTTTTCCTTATGAAAATATTAATATTTTAAATATTATTTAATATTTTTTACTTAAAATAAATTTAAATATTCCAAAAATAAAGAAAAAGTTACGTATAATTTCAACATGTATGTATTAAGATTATCCTGATTATCCTACGCCACGACAACATTTTGATTATGAAATATGCTAACACTTTAAACAATACTTTTAATTATGCATTTTTGACATTGTTGTAAAAATTTATTTATTTGTTTTGATATCACACTTTTATTCTAGCTAATTCTTTATTTTTTTTTGGTCATAAATGCAACAGTAAATTATTTTCTTAGTCACAATATTTCCAAACTAGACCTTACTCCTTAATTACTTTTCTTAGTACTTGATTATTTTTCCAATATAGTAGGAGTGAATTATTTTCTAAGTTACAACAATATACAGCAGAAGGATATATTTGTAATTTTAATAAACATTAGGGATATATTTGATATGAAGAAGAATCATATAGTTTATATATAAACACATAAAAATTTAAGGACCCAAATGTTATTATTGTAATTTTTCTTCCATCTGTCAATCAACAACGGCCCCACTAGACAGAGAGAGCGAGAGCCAGACAGACAGACTTTAGTGCCATGACGTTGGGATTGAAATATACATTTAGAATTAGATAAGAGTACTCATCACCCATGCTGTTTTTTGAACTGCTTTCCTTGTGTTTTCAATACATTATACAAGCAACTCACACTAATTAGCCGTACGCTTTTTGTGATAACATTATACCGCATTGGAATTGCCTTTTTTATTTTTATATACGGGTTAGTTTCTAAAGCTTATTGTAGAAAAAATAATTTCACAATAATTATTAATGATATATTTTTCTTAAATATTGTATTTTTAGATACTAATTAATTCAATTAAATACAATTTTTAAATTTAATTCATTGCTTCTATTAAATATCATATTTTAGATATTCAATAAAATTTATTAAAATAAATAAAAAATATTCGGGTTTAGTTCCCATATAAAAAAATGTCAAGCTTATATTTTTATACAATTAAAATTTCCTTTTTAATAAAATTATTCATTAATGCTTGAATATATTTAATGTCAAGATATTCAAAAAGAGTGGTGGAAGGAATTATAGAGAAATTATCAATCTAATGGAGATTATTGTAAAGATTTATTTCCAAGAGAAAATTTAAGAAAGGACATAAAATATGTAAAATCAAATTACAGATTAATAAGACATGAACTATGAACGTTGTAATGTTAGGTCATAATATGAAAATAAAATGGGTCATGCTATGCTACGTATATTTTACAATTTATATTTAACTTGTTTCGTTATAGTTTATAATTTTTTATTATGAAAAATATAATAAAATTAAAACAAAAAAAAAATACAGCGAAAGAATATAGAAAAATTAAAGAACATATTGCATGTACACCATACACCCTTACTCATAAAATGGCACGGTAGGGCTTAAATAGTTGATAAAGACCAAACAGCCATTCATGCGATGTGCTGATTATGGAATTAAATTATAATTAAAAAATAAAATTCTGGAGCCTTCCGTCCTGCCATCCGTCTCTTCAGAAGACAACAAAGACGGCCCATGAAGTTCAGTGATTTTTTTTTTTTAATCTTACAAATATATATATATATTTTAAGAAAATGAAAGAGAATGCAGGACACTGCAGGCCGCCTTATTTTCTCCATGGTTTGTTAATAATCTCGAACAAAATCTTTTGTATTATAATCGCATTTATATTTTTATATTTTTTAGAATAATTTAGACATATATTTTTTAAAATTTATTAAAATAACATATAAATAAAATTATATATAAAAATTATAAATATATGTCTGAATATAATAAAAATATTAGTCTTTTATTACAAATACAAAATTATCCTTCCATTGTTTTTCTTTTGTATTTTTTTCATCTTAAAATACAAAATTGACTTACTAGAAAGTTTATGTACAAAAATTATACCAAAAAATATTTGTATATAAAAATGATAAAGTATAAAATTTATTTTTAACAAAAAATTATTTATTAATAAAAATAATACAAGACAAGACAAGACGAAAATAAAGTAAAAAAATTTCATTAATTACTGTTTTTATATCCGAAATACTACTAATAATTTATTTAAAATATTTTTTTGAGAGTAAAAAATAAAAGCATGTACATTTTATATCTATAGGCGATAAAATATTTTAAAAAATTATTAAAGTAGTATTTTATTATCATTTCAAAAATATACAAAATAATTTTTATGTTTTCACTTTTTGATAAGTGAATTTTATACTTAAAAATAAAAACAACAGAAAAATACTAAAGAAACTACTTCAAAATTTTTAACAAAAAGAATAGAACGGTAATTTTGTATTTTTAATAAAAATTAATTTTTAAATTATATTGAGGAGAAGTATTTGTGGTTTTCACAAATAATTTCATCTACCTAGTACTTTAACAAACTTTAGGAAAAATATCTATTAATTATCTTTTTTTTTTTATGGGATTGATAAAGCTAAAGTCTATATTTTTTAAAAGAAAAAAATAAATAAATCCTTAAGTAAATAAAATTTGTAATTTTAAAAAATTACAATAAATGTATGCACTTTTATTTTTGGTATAGGTGCTTATAAATTATTGCTTTTGCATGCATTAAAAATACTTTATATGCATATTTTCTATTTATGTGCATTGATCTATAACATGAGGTGAATTTATTTTTTACATAAAAATTATAAAAATTTTGATAAAAATAACACACACACAAATACAATATTTTTATTTTATTATATATTTGAGCTCAGTTACTTTGTTTAATAGACATTTTGGACAAATACTTGTAGTCTTTTCTTTGAGAATGGTGTTGTCACAAGATTTTCAGTTGTCAATTGTTAACAGACTTGCTTTTCTTGTTTGTTGATCCTTATTAGTAAAATTTTTATTCTCAATCCTTGTGAATTTATTTGTTGCATAAAAATTGTAAAATTTTTAATTAAAAAAAACACACACACACACAATTTTTATTTTATTATATACTTGAATTGGTTACTTTGTTTAGTAGGCATTTTGGACGAAAATCAATAGTCTTTCTTTGAGAATGGTGTTGTCATTAGATTTTCAATTGCCAATTGTCAACAAATTTGCTCTTTTCATTTCTCAATTCTTGTCAGCAAAAATTTATATTCTCAATCTTTGGTACGATCTTTTTCAATCATTCCTACAAAATTATTAAGATCAAAAGGTGCTTTAATGCTTAAGTTAGAATAGTGTTTAAAACGAGAATGTAAGGTGGACACAAAATGTAAATCTACTATCAATCTTCTTACCCTTGACTTGGAAGCCAAATTTGCATTTTATATGTTTTAATGAATAGTTATCTTAATTAATGATTGGTTATCCCAATTAATAAGCTTTTATCTCATATTAAATCAACGATTATCCTGTATTTAATAAGCAATTATTTATTCTCAATTAATGGGCAATTATGTAAAATTTATAACTTATTTGCAGCCACTCTCGCGATTACTCATGAAATTGAGAAGTTGTATAGTACCGTTCTCGGAATGTGTTCTCGGTATAAGCAAAATCAGGTTGAGTTGTTCATGATGTTAACATACCAAGTATATGGAACTAAGGATAGTTCCCATCTTGGTGCTTTGATTCTCGAGAATCCCAACTAAAATCTCCTATTTTTGGTCTGAATTATTCATGGCTGGAAAATAATTCTTGACTTCTTGGTTCCAAAATTTTGTCATTACTTTCGTAAGTGTTTTGTTGCGGCTGTCCTCAGGACTATTTGTCAGCTCACCATACTCGGCAATCTTCCACCGGGTAAGGTGTGCTGACAATGCAGGAGCTTAGAAATTTGTATCAGCTGACAAAAAATACTGAGGACAATCCCAGCTAGAGCTATTTTATAGCTAACAAGAAAGACTGAAAACCCATAGCTAAATTACCCTCCCTCCAACAGGTCATGGAAAGATTGCTAGTTCTTTGTAGAAGGAGATTTGGTTGGGTTTTTCAAATCGGGATCATGAAATTTTTGTTCCTATAGAAATTAGTGTCCCAGGCTGATAAATTTTTCTCTTCTTGTATTCAGTTATTTGCAAATGTTTACTAACCCGAAAACTTCATTTCAATGTTTTTTTTGCAGATTTGTGGAGGCGCGTGAAAAGCACCATCCTCGGCTTGAAGAGAAAGTGTAGGCAACGCTAGCTATTAAATGCTCTAAGCGCGAACATTTCTCTACTAAGAGTCTTAGGGACATCGGTCTTGTTTCTGACATTTTCAGTTTACTCACGAAAAAGAAAAGCAAGTACCGAGATATTTTTCAGCTTCTTATCTTAGATTGAACCATTTTTGATAGGTGTTTCTTTCTTTGCATAGAAAATGGCCTAGACGTAGCAAATCGACAAGACGACGAAATCAGGAAAGGGGAAGGGAAAGCATAAGAAGAGTTGGCAGAGGGTTTGAAAAAATTATTGCAATTTGAAAAAAATCAAACCTAAAAGATAAAAGGAAAAAAGCAATGTATCAACCACTGAGAAAGAGAGGGATCAAGCTATTGTCAAAGAAGAGATCTCTCTCTCGAAAAGCGAAAAAAGATAAAAACTATAACTATGCCCGAGGGGAGTAGAAGCAGTTTTTTTAAAAGTGGCTTGGACATCAGGGGAGCAAAGAGAGTTTGCATAAAGAACATTATTCCGATGACCCAAGCAATCGATGTTTGTGCTCCAAGGGCCTGGTCGGACAAGACTGAGAATTTCACAACTTCTTAATCTTATCACGCGACTATGGAGTTCACATCCAAGGGCAGTTTTCAATCATATTTAGTCCGTGAAATTAAAATGTACATTTTTAACTTGTACTTGTTATTTTTTGTAGGGACTCTGCCTCCTTTCTGTTGTCGACGCTTGATTGAAGGCTCAAGGCCTTCAATCCAAAGTTGAGATTTTAAAAGATCAGCTTGCTTGGGTCGAAGAAAAAATTAAATTTTTAACGAAAAGAGAGGAAGCTCGTGACATTGAGCTGGTTGAGTCGAGGAGAATAGTCAACTAGTTGAGGAAGGAAAATATGGAGCTGGAAAAGATGATGGTGGACTTGTACAAGATTCTTGCCAATATCAAGGTGTTTGGGAAGAAAGAGGCAAAAGAAAACCTTGTCGGTGATTTTTCAAAAATTGTAAGACTTTTCAAGCGCCAGTATCTCGAGATAGACTGCGGTTGGATGAATGAGATTCTTATCCCATTCACTCAAACCATGGAGGGCAAAGATGAGGAAATAGACGAGGGAGGCGGTCCCGAGGCTAAGATTGTGCAGATTGGATATGAGAGCACCCCAACTGAAATGGGAAACGAAGCCCCAAGAGTCGATGATCCTACCATTGTTGCAAGGTCCTTAGGTGCTCAAGATGGTTGAAAATGTCCCCAAAAAATGAGCATGTAAAAAAAATATTGAAGTTTTAATGAAATTTCCTTTTTTGTTCTTCACATATATTCCCTTTGTATATTTTATACGTGCAAAATATTCGATCCAAGCAATTCAGAGAATAAACACAATGTAAGAAATAGGTCCAAACTGTCATACTTGGGCCCAAAAAGAAAACGATAAGAAATAAAGCCCAAGTTTTGTCTTTTCTTGGCCCATTAGCACTTATATAGAAGACGAAAAGAAAATAAAGTCCAAGTTTTGTCTTTTTTTGGCCCTTAGCGCTTATATGTATGTGTATACGTGCGCGCGGGGATTAAATTAGAAAAAGAGTGTAGAAGTCCCGAGAGAAGGAAGAAAGAAAAGAAAGAGAGAAAGAGAAAGAGAGAGAGAGAGAGAAGAAGAAGAAGAAGAAGAAAAGAGAGAAAAGAGAAGGATGAGGAGGAGGAGAAGAAGAAAAATAGAAGAAGGGAAGTAAAAAGTCAAAAGTAGTAATTTTATTTTCTCTATTTTGAGACAAAAATTATTTATTTTAGTGTAAAAATTATTAGAAATTAAAAAAAATAAATTTTGTTTAATAGTTTTATAATTAAAATTATTACTAATTTAAGTTTTTGAGCACTAAATCAATAAATTTTGAGTTAAATACAATAGTTTGATTGATAAATTTTTTAAAAATTGTTAAAAATTAGATAAAAATTTGTAAAAATTTAAGTAGAGTTAAAAATACAAAAATTATAATAATTTTATTTTATTTTATAAATTAAAATTTTTATTTATAAATAATAAAAAATTTTAGGGTTAAAATAAAATTTTTTATTATGCTACAAAACTATACATTACACATAGTGATAACCAAATTATATTATTGTTGAATGATTATTATTTATATTTATTTATAGTTATTTATGACCTAATTAATTAAAAGCATAATTATTATTACATTCATTTAAAAATCTTAGTTATATGTGAATATCTACTAAGCGTTAACTTATCATTTATTTTTTAGATTATTTTGGTGTAAAATGAAATAGGTAAATGTGGAGAAAATTTTATCTTTTTGCTGAATACATTTTAGAAGGATAATTTGTAGTGTATATTATATTTATTAAAACTTTTTAAGAAAACTAATCATATTTAGTTAAATAAATATATTAAATTTTGATATAATAGATCTTGTGTAGTAGTAGTTGAAATTTCATGTGAAATATTGGGAGTATTATAAAATTTTAATATTTACAAGTTTTTGTTAATATTGTCCGTATATAGTGTAAACTTTGTCAAAATATTCACGATCCTATTCTTTTACTTTAAACTATTTCATTCAACATTAATTTACGAACCCTAATTTTTAGATGCCTGACATATATAATGATATGAAATGCTAAAAATATATGTTATTTTCATACCTCAAATGTTGAAGTAGATTTTTTTATTAATCTTAAGCCAAGACCAATGACCTAAGACGTGTTCCCTTTTCGAGCTTTAATTTTATTTTGGCGACTTCATGGAATCCACGTTCTCACAGGTTTAAACTTTTGGTGAGCCTGTTTAGACCTTAATTTCATTTTGATGAATTTATAGAAGCTGAGCCTTCTAAGGCTTTAAATTTATACTGGCAAACTTATGAATATGCTCTTTAATAAATTTTCACTAATGGTGAATCTCTTTGGATTTGGCAAACTTGTAGATAAGTTTTCACGAGTAGTGATTCTTCTTAGATTTTAAGTTTATTTGGCAAACTTATAGGTTTCGTTCTCTTTCAAGTTCTTACAAATGGAGATCCTTCTCAGATTTTAATGATTATCTTTGAATATAATTGCCATAACATTACTAAGGATCTGAAATTTTTGTAGATAAAGCAATTTTATTAATAATAAGGAAAAATAAATCAAATACACAATAATGTAAAGACAACAAACTCATTGGTAGATCTTTTTTAACGTCTCTCAATTCCAAGGCTTTTTCACAACTTTTTCATCTACATGCTCAAGCTGGTATGTTCTTGGTCTTTCCACCCTTAGCACTTTATAAAGTCTCTTCTAGTTTGATTCGAATGCCTCTTTTCTTAAATTCTTTGTATATAATTTGGCCCATCTTAGATCTAATTCTCCCTCTCAAAATTTTCATACTTTAACCTTCTTATTGTAATATTGAGCTACTTTATATTGATAAGCTATTGTTTGAATTTGCATTTGTTCTATTTTTTTGCTATTAAGTTCAAATGTACGAGCATTGCTTCTCAGTTTTCATCCTTATGTCTATTAATATCATTAGCTCATAGCAAATGCCAATGAAAAAACCATTTCTACAGTTGCTATTTGTGGTGTTGTTTTATATACCCACAAAACTTATGGTAACTCTTCTACTCATGCTTCTTTCTTTTCTTCCATTTTCAACTTTAAATTCTTCTTTATCACTTTATTGGTGGCTTTAATTAATTCATTTGCTTTTGGATGTGATAATGACATGAATCTTAAATCTATCGTTAAATTTTGTGAAGTTCTCAAAATTTTTTATTGTTGACTTTTTTGCCATTGTTAGTGACAAAGATCAAAATCAGAAATTGAGAACCAAATCAACAAGGATTAAAGTAGAACCAAAAACTAAGTCAACAAGTAGAAAAATAGAACTAACAATTAAGTCAGCAAGCAGAAAAATAGAGCAAGGTTAAGAAACTAAGAATAGAATAGATTAGCATAAAGTCAACAAGAATAAAAATAGAAACAAATATCTCAACGGTTACATGAGTTAAAAATCTTGAATTAGAAAAAAAAATTCCTCACTATCATGATTCTATATATATAAAACTTTTATTTTTTTTTCCTTTTTTAGCTAAAATTTCTTGTATAAAAACCGATGTGCACTCATTGTAAATTCATTCAATGCCAAGAATAATATTTTCTCATATTCTTTATGGTATCAAAGTGACGCAGCGAGATAGCACAAAAAAAAAAAAGAACGATAAACTTCTCAAACTTAAGAAAAAAAAGAAGAAATTGTAATTATGTCAAAAATCATGTTGAAAAAAAAATAACTTATTTATACTAATTTTAAAACATAGAGTTTTAATAATATTAGAATATAAAATCTTTATAATTCTAGAATAAAAAAAATTCTAATAATGCTATAATATGAAATCATAATAATATATGAAATTCTAATAGTTTTAAAACACAAAATTTTAATAATTTTAAAACACAAAATTACAAAATTTCTAAAACACCCTCTAGTTGTTGACCGCATCATTCTTTTCCATTTTAGAAAAACTCGTCCTCGAATATATTACAGTATCTAGATATAATAGTTTCTCTGATGTATGAAATGGATAAAAAATTGCTATATTAAATATTTTAGAAATGCCCATTGACTCTGGTAGATCCACAACATAAGCATTATCATTAATTTTCTTTAGAATTTTGTAACGTTCATATTTCTTAGGCTGTAATTTGTTGTAAGTTCCTATAGAAAATTTTTCTTTGCATAGAAACACCATCACCTCATTTCTTACTTCAAATATATGCTCTCTTTGATGTCGATCCGTGGCTTTCTTGTATTTAAATTAGTTGATTTAATTTTTACACTACTTCTGCTTGAATATTTTGCCATTAATTAGCCATATTCTCTATAGTTGCATTAACTCCTTCACCATTATGTAGTTTCATTAAATCAAGTGTATGCTGTGGTAATTTTGTGTACACAAATGAAAATGGAGATTTTCCTTTGGTACTATGCATGGCATTGTTGTGTGCAAATTCTGCTTATGTTAATGCAAAATCCCACTGCTTTGGCTGATCTTCACAAATACTACGAATCAGATTGTCTAATATTCAGTTTATTAATTCAGTCTGACCATCTGTTTGTGGATGAGCTGTGCTACTAAAATTTAGAGTAGAATCAAATAGTTTTCATAATGTTTGCCAAAAATGGCTCAAAAATTTACTGTCTCGATATGAAGTAATGTCTTAGTACCCCATGCAAACGAATAACTTCTTCCATAAATAGCTCGGCTATTCCACTGGCATTTGAGGTCTTTTTGCAAAGAATAAAATGTGCCATCTTCAAAAACTTGTCAATTATCACAAAAACAAAATCCACACCTCTTTGTGTCTAAGGCAAACCTAGCATAAAATTCATAGACAAAACTTCCTAAATAGTCTCTGAAACATCGTTGCACATATTTAGATACGTCTCTTCTCATATGCGGCTAGTAATACTTTCTACCACTACTGCCATAGTCTTATCATGCCCCCTAAATGACTAGTTAGACTTCCTCTATATAAATCTTTGATTACTTTTTCCCTTAAAGATGACCTTGGAATGCACTGCTGGTTATCTCGCATAAGAAATCCATCATGAATGTGAAAATCTTCAACTAGTAATTTCTTGATACACTTCCTTCAAATTCCACTGAAATCATCATCTGTTGAGTATAATTCTTTCAAAACTTCAAATCCCACAATCTCCTATTTCAATATAATTAACAATTTTGCACGTCTACTCAATACATCAGCTACTTTATTGTGTACTCCTACCATATATTTTAGCTTGTAAAAATTGAGACCATCTAGCATGTATGTCTTTGCTAATCCTTTTCTGGCTATGGAAATATTTTAATGGTTCATGATTAGACTACAAAATAAACTCATACCCCACTAAGTAACGCTTTCCAGTTTTCGATGCACGTACAATGGAATAACATTTTTTGTCGTATGTTGTTCATTTTTGCCTGGCATCATTAAACTTTTTGTTGAAATAAGCTATTGGTTATTTCTTTTGAGAAAGAACAATACCAATTCCTACTCCATTAGCATCACATTCTACTTCAAAAATGCATCAAAATCTGGCAATGCTAAAATAGGAGTGGTGCATAGCTTCTCTTTTAATACTGCAAAACTCACATTAGCTTCTTTATTTCACTGAAACTTTTATTTCTTTAGGCACTCAGTAAGAGGCACGATAATAGTGCTAAAATTTTGAATAAATCGTCGATACAATGTTGCTAGCCCATGAAAGCTTCTTATTTCAGTTACTGATCTTGGCATAGGCCAATCAATCTCTAATAACCTAGACTTTGTCTTCATCAACCTGTATTCTATTCACACTAACAACATAACCCAAAAATAACAATTTTCTAAGCACTTTTTCAGGTTAGCATACAACTTATTCTCTTGCAATACTTTTAAAACTTCCCACAAATGTACAATATGCTTTTCCTCTGACCGACTATAAATTAAAATGTCATTAAAATATGCCACAAAAATTTTTCAATAAAAGGCTTTAATACCTAGTTCATTAGCTACATGAATATGTTAGGTACATTAGACAACCAGAACGGCATCACAAGCCACTCATACAAGTCGTCTTTCATTTTAAAAGCTATTTTCCACTCATCTCTAGGTTTGATTCAAATTTGATAGTACCCACTTCGAAGATTAATCTTTGAAAACACCGTAGCCTCGTATAGCTTAACTAGCATGTCATCTAGTCTCGGAATTAAAAATTTGTACCCAATAATAATTTTATTGATGGTTCGGCTATCCACACATATCTTCCAACTTCCATCTTTTTTTGGTGTTAATAAAGCTGGAACAACATATAGGCTTATGCTTTCTTGAATGTACCCTTTTCTCATCAATTCTTCTACCTTTTCTTTAAGAATCTCACTCTCCTTAGAACTCATCCTATAATGAGATAATTTAATAAGCTAGCACTTAGAATTAAATCAATATGGTGCTGAATATCTTTCATGGGTGGTAATCTATTAGGTAAATTTTCAGATATTACTTTTTTGAATTCTTTTAGCAATGATTTAATTACTTTTGGTAATTTATTTGTTGATTTCTCTGTCTTCGTTGTCAACATTGGATTTACAATGACTACGTGTACTTCTTTTGATTCTTTAATTGCTGCCTTCATCTTATTAGTTGCTGTGTAAGTGTAAAAATAGTTCGCCCCCCCTACTTTTAAGACTTTGGCATCAAAACCTCATTTCATTGATAATAATGTAAATTTTATACCATTCTTCTTTAACTTGTAAGTATTTTCTCGTCCATCATATTGTGTGGCTACATCAAATTGTCATGGTTTACTAAACAATAAGTGACAAATGCATCCATATCCACTCTATCATAATAAACTTCAACTTTATATTTACTGATAGAGAAAAGTACTTTGCATTGTTCAGTTATTCAAATTTTTTCTGCTGCCTTGATCCAACTAATGGTATATGGTTTTGGATGCTTTTCTATTTGTAATCCCAAGCTTTTTACTACTTCTTTTCCAATAATATTTTCGCAACTACCACTGTCAATAATAACGTCAAACAGGCGGTTGGTAATAGTGTACCTAGTTCGAAATAATTGGTACCGCTGAGTCTTATCTTCCTGTTTTTGTGTCAACATCATTCTTTTTACCATATAATTTTGACAATCCGCGTCATTATTCTCTTTATATTCTTTTGTATCCCCATCTGGACCACAATAAATTTCATTCCATTCTTCTTCTTCCTCTCGTTCCATAACATTAATAGCTTTTCTACGGGGACAATTACTAGACTTATGACCAGGTTGATTGCATTTAAAACACTTTCCAATGATAAGTTTAGCATATGGATTCTCAACATTAGGTTTATCTTTAAATTTTATCACCTTTTGTTTTCCAAATGCTTTCTCTTCTTTGTATCGATCGTTACGTGCAGGGAGGTCAAAAGTTGATTTTTGCTTATCACTAGGTGTCCTGTAATTATCTCCACCATAAGTTTTGTGAGGAAAGTTTGATCTGCTCTTCTCTTGCAATGCTAACTCTGCCTTTAACCTAATATTACATGTTTACGATAAAGTGCGTATGACTTGTACCTTAAATTTGTCACAAATAATTGGTTTTAAGCCGTCAAGGTACCTTGCAACTTGTTGCCCCTCTGTTTCACTCAAATCATTCCTTTTCGCTAACCTCAAAAACTCAGTGGTATAATCATGGACAGATTGTTGCCCTTGATGACACCTTTGATATTTCTGGAACAAGATTTGTTTATAATTAGGAGAAAGAAAGTGTTATCGCAATAACTGTTTCATTCTATACCAAGTCTTGACTTGTGTTTTTCCTTCATGGTACCTCTTGTTTTGTAATCTCCCCCACTATGCAAAACCTCAACTTTTCAATCTACATGCAATAAGTCTTATCCTATTTTCCTCTGGAATTTCCATATAATCAAAGAACTAGGAATATTTAAACTTTCGCAATCTAATCTAAAAACTCTTCAATATTTAAACTTCTATTAAAACTAGGAATATATACCTTTAATCGGTATTTGTTGGAATACCTATCATCGTTAAAATAATTGTTGCCGCATCCAATCGGTGTATTCCTTATATTCCTTGTAGACACTTTTAGATAATCATTCTTTTCTTCATTTGAATTTTTTATATGAGTTTGTTGTTTACATTTGTATGCAGGAATAGGTCTACCAATAGGTTGTCTGTGGACTACAACTTCCTCAGTACGTGGCCTTTTGACATCCTGGTTCTTCTTGGCATGACGCTTAAAGCATTAAGTCGATCTGCAATTTCTTCAGAACATCATTCTAAATATTGGATTTTGCAATCTAACCATTGCTCTAAAGTGATCAACGCACCCTCTTGATCTTGCATCGCAAGTCGTGAGATCTTAGTCCCCTGATCTATGCCATGAGAATAGCTGTTGTCTGCAACTAAATTTTCTGCCACTAGAAAACGATAGAAACCTTGCTCTAATACCAACTGACACAGCGAGATAGCAAAACAAAAGAAGGATAAACTTCTCAAACTTAAGAAAAAAAAGAAAAAAATTATAATTATGTCAAAAGTTACATTGAAAAAAAAAATAACTTATTTATACAAATCCTAAAGCATAGAGTTCTAATAATATTATAATATAAAATTTTAATAATTTTAGAATAAAAAATTCTAATAATGCATGAAATTTTAATAACTTTAAAACACAAAATTTTAATAATATTAAAACACAAAATTACAGAATTTCTAAAACACCCCTCTAGTTGTTGACTGTATCACAGAGCTTGTTTCAACTATGAATCCTGGTGCAGCATCAACCTTTTTTTCATCTTCCCTTGTAAAAGAACTAACCCTTAACATCTAGTCTTTTCATCAGTGCACGAGGTTAGTCTCCATTAAACGAAGCCTAACCAATTTTCTTCTATGGTGTTCCTAAGTCTTGCCCCTCATTCGAAGCCTTAGCATGACAAATCACATTAAAAATATTGAAACAGCATTAGAAGAAATACAAAAACCAGATGGAGAAATGATGGAGAATCTTGAACTGATTCTTTGGACCAGCAATGATGGACTTCTCACATCCTGGTTGTTAGGACTTATGATTAAAGAAGTTATGAGTTCAATTGATGGAGCAAAAATGACATGGCACTTATGGAGCTCTCTCTTGAAAATCAACTCTTACCCATGGCCAAAGAAAAAGAGGTACATCTTATTGATCGAATGTTGACCTTAAAGAAAAACTACTTGACGCTTGAAGATTACATGTGCAAGTTCAAAAACTTGTGTGATTCTCTTGTTTCCATCAATAAACCCATTGCAGATTTAGACAAAGTCTTTAACCTTGCTCGGGGCCTTGTACCGAAATATCGAGTTTTTGGTTAGCCACGCTTTCTAAACCACCATATCCTACCTGTAAATAGTTCATTATAGCTCTTGAAAATCATGAACAAGACTTGCTAATGCAAGAAGAAGAAAACAAAAACAACTTAAACCAAGTTCAAGCCTTTTTGAGCCAAAGAGGAAGAGAAAGGGGACATGGTGGCATTAGCTCAAAAGGACGTGGTTGTGTTCCTGCCAACAAAAACAACAACAATAATTCTAATATTCGACAATCAAACCATCCTAGAAACAATCTTCAACGACAACAAAACAAAAATTACAAACTCTAGAAAAAAATCAATCCGAAGGTAAGATTTTTTGTCAAATTTGTAGTAAGCTTGATAATATTGCCAAACAATGATGGCACAAGTATGAATATGATGATTAATCTAAAGAACTTACACAAGCACTAGCAGCAATAAACTTTGATGATCAAAATGATCAAAGATTCTATGCTGATTCAGGTGCTACAGCTCACAGACCAACGATCAAGGTAAGTTGAAAGAACTTAAACCATATCATGGAAATAATTTAATTTTTGTTGGTAACGGTGAAAGCTTAAAAATCTCACACGTTGGACAAACAAAATTGAATACTGGCAATGGTCATCTTCTTTTAAATAATGTATTACTTATTTCTGACTTAAAGAAAAATTTATTGTCTATTAGTCAACTTACTACTGATAATCGTTGTTTTAGTGGATTTACACTAAATAACTTTTTTTTTTCATTAAGTATTAGCAGGGACATATTCTGGCCAAAGGACATAAGAAGGTTGGTTTGTATGCTTTGAAAGAGGGACAAAATCAAGTTCTTACTATGAAAAAGGCAACAACCCTCGTCTTACTATTTGGCATCAAAAGCTGGGATATCCTTAACTCAAATCTATTAAGTTCTTTCATAAGAAAAACTTTATTAAAGTCTCTAGTTGGTTAAATTCAGTGTGTTCTAGTTGCAAATGGGAAAGATTGATAAACTTCACTTTAATCATTTCAATAATATATCAAACTCTCCTTTGAACAAAATTTATTGTGATTTGTGGGATCCTGCACCAAATGCATCTGTACAAAAATTTTATTATTATGCTGTTTTCATAGACGATTTTTCACATTATATTTGGTTGCATCCTTTCAAACTTAGATTTTTTGATTGTTTTATCAAATTTAAAAAATAAGTCGAGAACCAATTTGATAAAAAGATAAAAAATTTTCAAAGTGATGATGGAGGTGAATTTACCACTAATGTTTTCAAACAACACCTAGAACAATGTGGGATTATACACTAGATTTCTTGTTCTATAACACTAAAACAAAATGGTGTAGCCGAACAAAAACACAAATATATTGTAGAAAGTGGGTTGATATTATTATTTCGTTCTAATTTACCAATGTGTTACAGCTGTGTATATCATAAATAGGTTGCCATCTTCTATTCTTAATATGAACTCTCTTTTTATAAATTATATAATTGTGTTACTAACAACAAAAATCTGAGAAGTTTTGGCTGTAGGTACTTTCCTTATTTGTGAGACCATAGAAGAAATAAGTTTTCTAGAAAAACTTATCTTTGTATGTTTTTAGGATATAGCCTAATGCATAGAGGATATCAATGTCTCAATCCTATAAACGATAAAGTCTATATCTCATGGCATATCGTTTTTTGATGAGAATTATTTTCCTTACAATAACACGAGTTCTAATGCAGGAAAAACAAGAATGGACTACCTTTCATGAATCAGAATTTTTGTTAAAGGAAAACTTAAAAAATTCTACTTCACCTGGGACATGTATTCAACAAAAAATATATCATGGAGTAAATGATTTCGACTCTAATTCAAAGTCACCTAAAACACGTACAACACATGAAGTAAACAATACCAATCATGAAATCTCTAACCAAGCACCAACAATTGATTTCAACTCAAATTCTGTCTCATCAACATTTCAAACTCTTGATGATGAAGAAGCAATGATGTCAAATACCGATGAAGAAACCACAACAATATACAAACGTGTCACGACAGCTGATAATTCTAATGGCATTAACATCTTTGTTGATTTATGTACACCAATAGAGCAATGTAACGCAAGATCTTCGCAACCACATGATTTGAATTAGCTTGAAGTTGAGAATTCTATAATCCCTTCTCTTCAAATGATTACCAGATATAATTTGAAGAAGAACCCAGTTCTCACTAACCTAATGGCACTTACTGCAAATTCTGAACCAAAGAATTGGAAGGCTACAATTAAAGAAACTCATTAGAATGCTGTAATGAAAGAGGAGCTTCAAGCACTCAAGCATAATCAAACATGGATTCTAGTGCCGAGACTATCTAATTACAACATAGTAGGTTTAAAATGGATTTTTCGCATCAAATTCAAGGAAGACGATACCGTAAATTGCTACAAAGCTAGATTGGTGGCTCAAGGTTATGCACAAGTTCCAAGATTAGATTTTGAACAAACATTCAGTCCTGTAGTAAAACACACCACTATACGAGCTATCTTGGCCATTGCTACATCTTCAAATTAGGTGATGAGGCAACTTGATGTCAAAAATGCATTCCTACATAGAGATTTAAAGGAAACAATTTATATGGAATAACCATCATGTTTCTCTGATTCTTCCTTTCCTCATCATGTCTGTAAACTTCAAAAATCTTTATATGGCTTAAAACCAGCACCTCGTACCTGGTTTGATAAGCTCTCTCACTACCTTTTCCATCTTGGTTTTATATGTAGTAAAGCAAATTCCTCTCTATTTATTTTGTATAAAAACACTTGCATAACACTAATACTTCTATACGTAGATGATATTATTATCACAGGAAATGATAATTCTTTTATTAGGCTGATAATCAATCTCTTTGGAAAGGAATTTGCATTGAAAGATTTGGGCAAACTTCACTACTTCCTTGGCCTCGAAATTAGGTACTTCAATTGAGGAATATTTTTGACCCAAAGCAAATACACAAGAGACCTTCTTCAAAGGGCCAAAATGATGGAAAGTGCTCATTCTGCAACTCCAATGACAATAAAACAACAATCTCAGCAAGATGACGAGAAGCTTGTGAATCCTACGGACTACCGAAAAATTGTTGGAGCATTACAATAGCTGACATTTACAGGTCCAGATATAACACATGTTGTGAATAAAGTTTGTTACCATTTTCAAGCACCAAATGAAGCAAACTTCCGTGCTGTCAGAAGAATTCTACGTTACCTTAAAGATGGTATGAATTACGGTTTACGTTATTTACAGCAAAGCTCACTAACTATCTCTGCTTTTTGTGATGCAGACTAGGCAGGATGTGTTGAAACTAGACGAAGCACAACAGGTTATGCCATACAGTATCCCATTAATCATACTGTACCAAGTAGACCGATATTTTATTCTTGTTGCTTTATTTTTGTCCTCAAGTAGACAGACATGAGTAATGTATGACTTTATTGCTTTCATCCATGAATCTTTTGTTCCGATATTATTGACATCTTGTCTTCCATCTTTTGACAAATGCTCCTTTTTTTTTTTTTTTTCCAGATATTCAACTGGCAACGTTCTCGGTAATCTTCTTTCAAATACTAACACTAGTTTTGTCAATGGATCTACCAAGCATTTTAACTTCTTAATATCTGCTCTATGACTACCTCCTCAAATTCTTCTGTAATTTTTTTTTTCAAACTTTATCCTAGTACATCTTCGTATTATTATTATTATTTTCTCAAACTTGAAATTGGCCGATAACCTGGCTCAACACTAGTTGGGAAACACTGTTCACAAGCGTTTTCTTTTAGTTGGGAAACACCGTTCACAAGCATTTTCTTTTGTTCCCACAAATAACACTATTTTCAATCCTGCCAACAACGCCTCATACATTACTTCATTATTGGTAAGCTTAAACCCAAACTTCAAAGCATAAACGACCTCATTACTGGTTGGGCTAATTAGGACAACTTCTACTCCACATTCCTGCTCAATGGGGGCTACATCCGCATATAACTTTTATTTCTCTTCTTCGACCACCATTATTGACTTATATTGTTGGTCCCTAGATATTGATCTTTCGGCAATAAAATCTGTTAAGGCTTGTGCTTTTATTGTTTATGCAAAATTTGCCAAAATGGTTGTTCGCTAATACGAGGATAGTATGAGCTTGAAAATATGGTCTCAACTTCCAGACTGCTACTACTAAAGACAAAGCCAACATTTTCAGGTTTCATGTATCTTTTTTCTACATCTAGCAATGCTGCACTGATATAACAGACTGATTTTTGCACTTTTTTCTCTTCTTTTGTAAATACTCTACTTACAACATGTCCCAAGTGATGGAAATCGCGAAAAATCCAGCAGCTATGATACGATTAGCTTCAGATTTCTTTTGCTTTTGTTTTGATTGAATAAGTTGTGTTCAAGTTATTTTGAATTATTGTTGCTAGTCTTCAGCTGATTGTCAGCTAGTTGTTTACGATTTAAAATAGTTTGAAATTATTTTGTATTGAACTTTCTATTTATAAGGGAGTAGTTGGTATAACAAATAATGGAGTTGAATTCAGAGTTAAAATTTCTGAAGTGAGACACTTCTATAGCTGGTGTGATTCCAGCAAGTTGAGAGTGAGTGATAGTGAGACTCTTCCACTCGTTCTCTTTATTTGTTTGGTTTCGCTGCATCAATTTTGGTATCAGAGCCAGGTTCATGAAGAAGCTGCTATTATCATGCGTACAAGATGTGGTCGATCTTACAATGTTGGTCGACTATCACAACAACAACGAGATAGACTGCTGGTTGACGTTGCCAATCAAGTTGCTGTCTTATCACAGAAGATGGATGCTGTTTGGGATCAAATTTTTCCAGTTCAACATAATTTGGAAGAAGATCATAGTGAAACTGATAATCCAGAAAATCAAGAGGGACGAGTTGGGGGCAATTACGAAGCTGGGAACCAACCACTTGGGGATCCATCCTTCCATCCACCTCCACGAGGGGCTCCAATACCACCACTACTTAATCCTCGCGTAGGGCTTAATCCTTACTGGTAGTAGTATCAACTACGAGACCACAATGTTTTTGATGAAGCATCAAAATGAGTTCGTATTGATGTAGCTGATTATGGTGGAGACCTGGATCCCAATCATTTCCAAGATTGGTTAATGTCATTGGAAGACTATTTTGAGCGGTTCAACATGGCAGGTGAGCGAAAAGTTCGATTTGTAAAAATGAAACTTGAAGGGCAAGCCCGAGTATGATGGCACAGAGTAGAGGAGCAGCTTCACCGGCTTCAGCAACCACCAACCACGGAATGGGAAAAGATGAGGCTACGGTTGAAAGAAAAGTTCTTACCTATGGATTATGAAGAAACTTTATTTGAAGACTTGTTAGCACATCGCCAAGGTACATCTTTCGTAGAGGGATACACCACAAAATTTAAGAACTTACCATTAGAAGTCGAGTCATGGAAACAGAACGACAGACATTAGCACGCTACAAATCTGGTTTACGAGAAGAAATTCGAAGAAAGCTAGTAACTGTAAGATTTTTCAGCTCAGAAGAAGCCTACCAGCTTGCTCTAAAGGTTGAGGCTCAACTACGATTTCATAACACTCGCCGCCCACCCAATGCTCCATTTGTGCGTGGCTTACCAGAAAATAAAGGGACCATTTTTCCTAGAGGTAATCGTGCATTTATAAGGCTTGAAATTTTTGAGAACCGAAATCAAATGTCTGAAAGATCGGTGGAACGAAGTAATGACAAAGGAAAAAGAATTATACAGGAAAGAAAAGATCAGGTTGAATGCTATAAATGTGGTGGCAAAGGACATTTTGCTGTGATATGCCCTACAAAGGATCAACGTTTTACATTAGTGTGTGAGGAAGATGAAATTGTAGAGAAGCCAGAAAGTAGTTCTAAACCTAAAGAGGTTGAAGTAGTAAATGAAGAAATGCCAGAAGTGGAGCTTGAAGGCTCTAGTCTATCAGTATGCGTAATTCGTAGAGTTTTGTCTGGTCACAAGCAAGGAGAAGAAACTGAAGAGAATTGGCTGCGTACAAACATTTTTCATACTCGGATGGAGCATCAAAACAAGTCGATGAACCATTATCAGTGAACAAGTCGATGAACCTTATCACTGATAATGGAAGCGGAATGAACATTGTTTCTCTTGAGTTTGTCGATAAGATGAAGTTGAAGCCAGAGACGCACCCTAAGCCTTACCAAGTAAGTTGGATTGACGATACATCAATTCCAGTAAAGCAAAGGTGTCTAGTGCATTTTTCTTTGGGAAGAGATTTCCAAGAGGCTGTGTGGTGCGATGTTCTGCCTATGAAGGCGTGTCACATCCTATTGGGACGGCCATGGTTGTTTGATCGGCGAGTAAAATATGATGGGTACTCAAATTGTTACTCACGTTAGCATGGTGGAAAGAAAATAATCTTGAAGCCTATGCGAATTGCCGATTTCAAATCCGAGAGCATGGTAATTCAGACTCACTATGCGATGTTTTAAAGAAGTAAGCCGTGAAGTTGGGGTTGTATTTGCGCCAGTTGTTAGAGAACTGAACCCCATGTATACAAAAAATGTGCCATCAGATTTTATGTCTGTTTTGAAGGACTTCTCAGACGTAGCACCAAAAGACTTATCGAATGAGCTGCCGCCTATGCGTAATGTCCAACACGCAATAGACTTGTCCCTGGGTCAGTTCTGCCTAATTTGCCAGCCTATCGACTAAATCCCAAAGAGCATCAAGAGCTACGTAAACAAGTTCAAGAAATATTAGTGAAGGGATTTATCAAAGAGAGTCTCAGCCCTCGCGCAGTTCCTGCTTTGCTTACTCCCAAAAAAGATGGCATCTGGCGTATGTGCGTAGACAGCAGAGCGGTTAACAAAATTACTGTTAAGTATCGATTCCCTATTCCACGTTTAGATGATATGCTTGATCTATTTATTACATGGTTCTTCTATTTTTTTCAAAAATAGATTTGTGAAGCGGATATCATTAAATTTGGATTAGACCTGGAGACGAGTGGAAAACGGCTTCCAAATTGAAGGACGGCCGTTTGAATTAACAAACGCGCGAGCACTTTTATGGGAGTTATCACTCAAATTTTGAAGCCATTTATAGGAAAATTTGTGGTTATATTTTGATGATATTCTAATATTTAGGAAAAGCAGCGAGGAGCATAAGGAACATCTCAAACAAGTTTTGCGTGTCCTACGCTTGGAGAAGTTCTACATCAATTTAAAAAAAGGCTCATTTGCTAGTCCACGGGTTTCTTTTTTGGGATTTATTATTTCTAACCTTGGTGTTGAGGCAGATCCAGAAAAGGTCCGAGCCATACATGATTGCACTATTCCCAACAACATTCATGAAGTCAGAAGTTTTCGAGGATTAGCAGCTTTCCACCGCCGATTTGTTCGTAACTTCAGTTCAATAATGGCGCCAATAACTGAGTGTACAAAGATTGGTGCATTTAATTGGACTCCCGCAGTTACAAAGGCATTCAAAGAGATTAAAGAGAAACTCACTCATGCCCCGATTCTTCGATTAAATTTTGATCAGGTTTTTTAAGTTTCCTGTGATGCCTCTCACATAGCTATTGGTGGAGTTCTAAGTCAAGAAGGGCACCCAATTGCTTTTTTTAGTGAAAAGCTTAACGAGGCAAAAATAAAGTATTCTACGTATGATGTTGAATTTTATGCTGTTATTCAAACACTAAAACATTGGAAACATTACTTACTTCATTGTGAGTTTGTCCTATATAGAGATCATGACTCCTTGAAGTATATTAATTCTCAGAAGAAGCTTAATGCACGACTTGCTTGATGGGGGGATACATTGTAACAATTTCACTTCGTCTTAAAGCATCGATTAGGGTGGAAAATCGCGTTGTAGACGCATTGAGCAGAAAATCTTATTACTAGCTGTTTTAAGTTCTAACGTGATAGACTTTGAGGAGTTAAAACACCTGTACATTTCAGATTCTTATTTCAAGCCTATATTTTTGGATTTATCTGAGGAGAAAGACACCTGCATATGGAGTATTCTTTAAATGATGATGCGTTTTGATTTTGTAAAACCCGTCTTTCTATTCCTGAGACTTCTCAGCGTGATCATATTATTCTTGAGATTCATGGAGGGGGGTTAGCAAGGCATTTTGGTCGCAATAAAACAATTGCTATGGTTAAGGAACAATTTTTTTGGCCACAATTAAGGAAAGATGTTACTAGAATTATCAAGTTGTGTCGTACATGTCAATTGGCCAAGGGAGCAAAGACTAATGCTGGTTTATATACTCCTCTGCTATTCCGCAATCTCCTTGGGAAGATCTTAGCATGGATTTCATATTAGGACTCCCAAAAACAGTACGTGGGCATGACTTTATATTTGTTATTTTGACAGATTTTTCAAAATGGCATGCTTTATGCCTTGTTCCAAGACCTTTAATGCTTCACGGGTGTGGCTTCGTTATTCCTTAAAGAAGTCGTTGTTCGTTTATAAGGGTTGCAAAAACCATAGTTTCAGATCGGGACGTCAAATTTGTGAGTTATTTTTGGAAGACGTTGTGGGCTAAACTGGGTACTAGATTAAATTATTCAAGTGCTTTTCATCCACAAACGGATGGACAAATGGAGGTCGTCAATGGAAGTTTGGGCAATTTGCTTCGTTTCTTGGTACGTGATCATATTACTTCTTGGGATATTATTTTGCCTAATGCTGAATTTGCTTATAATAATTCAATTAATCGTACAATTGGATTGTCACCTTTCAAAGTAGTGATGGGAGTTAAACCACGACAGCCAATTGATTTAATTCCTTTGCCTATCAATTCCCGCGTTAGTGAAAGTGGGAAAGATTTTGCAAAGCACATTCAAGAAATACATGTTGAAGTGAAGCGCAAATTGGCTTCCAATAGTGAATTATATAAGTAATATGTTGATAGGCGAAGACGACTAGTTGAATTTAAGGAGGGTGGCTTTGTTTTGATGCGATTTAGGGCGGAGCATTTTCCTCGCAATAGTTATCAGAAGTTACACCCACGAGCAGGACCATTCAAAGTTGTGAAAAGATTGGGGTCAAATGCATATGTGTTAGAACTTCCTCTAACCTTTCCAATTAGTCCTATTGTTAATGTAGGGGATTTGCAGCTTTATGAAGGCCATAATACAGAAGAGGACACTGACCCACCTGTGCCTGCACTCCCTCAAATAATAGCTTGTAAGGATGAAATCGAAGATATTCTTGACGATCAATGGGTTTCTACACGAAGAGGTGGCTATCAAAAATTTTTGGTGAAATGGAAAAATCGCCCACTTTCTGATAGTGCATGGTTGAAGGCTGATGAAATTCAGAAGTTGAACCCAGATTTATATGAGTTTTATCAAGCGCGTAACTCGACGGAGCCGAGTTCTTTTTCAGCAGAGGGGAATTGATGGAAATCGCGGAAAATCCGGCAGCTACGATACGATTAGCTTCCAATCTTTTTTGCTTTTGTTTTGATTGAATAAGTTGGTGTTCAAATTATTTTGAATTATTGTTGCTAGTCTTCATCTGATTATCAGCTAGTTGTTTACGATTTAAACTAGTTTGAAATTATTTTGTTTTGAACTTCCTCTTTATAAGGGAGTAGTAGGAATAGCAAATAATAGAGTTGAATTCAGAGTTAAAATTTCTGAAGTGACACAGACACTTCTATAGTTGGTATGATTCCAGCAAGTTGAGAGTGAGTGATAGTGAGACTCTTCCACTCGTTCTCTTTATTTGTTTGGTTTCGCTGTCTCACCAAGACTGCCATATAAAGATAGAGCTCGTCTCCTCTTTATGGTCAAGCTAATATTGATATCTTGGCCAAATACGCCCTTTAACTCTTGAAAACACTTTTTGTAATTCTCGGTCCAATTTATGCCTTTTCCTTTTTTTTTTTTTTTCATATTTGAAGAAATTCAAAACATCTAATAGTGAACTTAGAAATGAAATGATTCAACCGTGCTATCTTCCCTATTAACATTTGACATGTTGCTCCTGCATTTTTCATATCAAAATGAATTACCCTGTATCACTATAGAACCTTATCTATTACAAAAGCTTTATTTTCTTGGACGACTTTATGCATTCTGATATGGTTGTATCCCGAGAATGCATCCATAAAAGAAGAAGGCATTTACAAGCCGGTTGATCCTCAGCAAAAAAAAAGTTGTCTTTGGGTATGCCTTATTTACATATCTAAAGTCCACTCACATCCTCCATTTTTCATCTACCTTTTTTACCGTTACCATATTGACAATCCATTATGGATAATAAGCTTCTCTTATAAGTCCATCCTGTAATAGCTTTTCGACTTCCTCGTTGATTACTTCATATCTTTTTTGATTAAATGTCCTCTTTTACTTTACCGGCTTAAACCGAGGATCTACAGTTAATGATGTGAAATAATCCCTAGATTTATACAGAGCATATCACTGTGTGACCATTCAAAGACATTAAAATGTTCCCTTGCAAAACCTACAATTTTCGCCTTGTCATCTTCACGTAGCTAGGTCCTTATCTTAACTATCTTTGAGAGATAGTCATCTTCTAACGCCATAATTCTAACTTATCGACTGGTTCCATTTATTGGCTTGCCTTTACATCACTAACGTCCCAACTTGTAATGCATAAGCTGAATCTTCCTTGGCTTCATTTTGACCAACACATAAAACTCTTAATACATCATAAGCCAGAAATTTTAGTTTTAAATTATACATGGACACCGCAGCCTTCGAGTTTTGCACGAATGGTCTCCTTAATAGAGTTTTGTATGGCATTGATTGGTTGACCACCAGGAAGTCGGTCATTATCATCTTTGAATTCAACTTTTTGCCCAACAGTGATAGGGGGCTCAATCTACCCTAGTGGTATTACACATCCATGACCAAAATCATACAATGAGGCTTGCGCTTTTTCAACCTCAGCTCCTCAATTCCCTACTCATATAGTGTCTCTTTGAACAAACTATTAAATGAGTTTCCAAGATCGATGAATGCTCAGTTAACAAATGCTGCTACAATATTCAAGGTTACAACCAATGCGTCATCCTACCCACAGTTAACGCCCTTCAAATCTTCCTTCATAAACATAATAAGAATGTTATTCAACCTCGATTTTTTTTTTTTTTTTTGCTTGTACAGTGAAGACTTGATTATGTTTTATGATCGATTCCATTGATTATTGAGAGAAATTATTGCGTGCCCTAGTCGAATCTCTTGCCGAGGTCGAACCTTCTGCAATGATCATAGCTCTTTGTCTTCTCGAACCATTGGGTTTCACGTCATTTTCCCATTCCTTGGCTCGCAACATATTCCCTCAAGTAGTTATTTGTTACTAACACCTCGACCTATACGATTAGCTTCACACAATCTTCAATATTGTCTATGAATCTGATGAAAGGCATAATACTTGTTTCTATTCTTAGCACCCGTCTGAGTATTATTGGCATTCCCTCGTCTTTTATATCTTTATAAATTTTGTCTTCTTGATGTCATCTCGGAGGTAAAGGTAAATTATTTAGCCTGCATAGCTATTCACTCTGCCGTTGATTATTAAACCGAGATTCTCAAAATGCTGAGGCTTGCAATTATATGACCTTGAAATTTGCTAGTTACTGTATCTTCTTAGTTCTCCTTCTGTTCCCGAGGATTCTTTACTACTTTCCTTTCTTTCTTCCCTTTTCTTCTCTGTAACTTCTTTTATGGTTGCAATGGTTTTTTTTTTTTTTCACTTTATGTGTCACGCTCATCGATTTGAGTACGTGATAATCTCCACACATGTGTGAAGTATACCTATCATTGATAGTTTACGCGAACGTGTAATGTTTTAATATCTTTATGTAACCAAACCACATAATATATACATACTAAAAATATAAAAATATATAATATTTACAATGAAATATTCTACAATTCAAATATTTTCACAAAAAATTCTCTTGGATCTCTTCTAGAAAATATATAATAATAATAAAGGACTCTATATACTTAGAAAAGTCTCCAACAAAAATGCAAGCTACAAATTCTATGCCCAAGGATGTGGACCGATAACCTCCTCACAAGCATGTCAAATCTGAACGTATATTAAGAAAAGAAAACGTGAGTATGAAACTCAATGAATAAATATATAATAGTAAATAAAAATTAAAATACAGGAATAAGAGTCATATTTAAAAATATAATAATTTATAAAATTTCAGTCATTTATTTGTATTCAAATAAGCCATAAAAAGATATTTTTATATTTAAAATCTATGAATATTTTAATAAAATCTAAACTCGTTTCAAAACTATTCCCCAAGACATCTCTCAATGCACCTCTAATGAATATCTTGAAATTCGCTAACGAATTATTTCATATAATTATATAAAATCAAGTTATTAAACTCACTTGTTAGTGTTAATTGGGATACAAAAGTGCAGTGTCAAATATTAATCCTATCTAATGCCCACTTCTTTATTCCTTTGTTAGTGATAAGAAGGAAATAACCACTTTCATACTCTATTGTTAATAAGAGAGGAAAGTATACTATTAATACAAACATATATCCATGTATGTGCACGAACACACTTGCCCTCGAGCACTTACACCAAAGTCCTAAATCATAAAATTATAAATATATTTTTATGTCATATTCATCAAGACATATATCCACAAGTAACTTATACTATTGTTAGATCATATTTTTTTATAAATTCATTCTTACTCTAACAATTCTAATTTTATATTCATAAGATATTTATAAATTTTAATTTTATAAAACAATCAAATATTTAAATTTATTTTATCAAAAAAATATTAACATTAAATCTATATTCATAAAGAATTTAAAAAAATTATTTATTTATAACAAAATTAAAAATCTATCCATCTACTCATAATTCGTAGAATGGTCAGCACTCCCAAAATCTAATCTTCCTATTGAGCAAGATCTCTTGCTATTATATCATAACTTATATAAAATTTATTCAGATATAAAGTATAAATATATTGCATTTATTCCAAGTATGCAACCCTCATGCAATGCGTATGTTCTTAGTTAATGTTTATCAAGGCATTTAGTTATAATTTTATTTTGCATGCCAAAACTATACTGCATTTATATGATGAAATGCTAGCATCATTATGTCAATCTGTGGAACATATTTCACCAAATTCAACCATTAAAAGTTATATAAAAATATCCAATATTACTTACATTTGTCCACCAAAATTCTTACTATTTCTAAAAAATCAATAAGTACCAATTCTTATCTAAATAAAATATTTATATTAATTATCATATCAAGTTTCTAACATAAATTTTCTATATCCAAAATATGCACTAACATAACACTAAAATTCACCCAAAAGCAATGATGTTGCCATATGTGAAATTTATATCGATATAATGCATTAATTTTCTTCTAATCATTATTAAGCATATAATATTCAACCTAAAGAAATTTTTATAATTAAATATACCAAATAAACTTATAAAATCAATATTTCTTACACCAAAATTCATCTCTGATTTTTCTTTGAAAATTTGATCATTTTGGTATTCCTATAATACGTCACTTATATCACCATCATTATTCCACCTTATTCATCACATTACATCAATAAAATCTTTATTTGACATAAATATATAATCATCTACATATCTTAAACATTAATTAAATGCCAATATGATCATCAGTTCATCATTTTTATCATATATAAAAATAATACACAAGCACACACATACATATAAGTTTTAGCCACTCTAGGTTTCTTAGCATCACCATTCAATTCATGCTTCCTACATACTTCTAAAATGATTCTAAAATTAAAACAAAGTCAAGAAACTCACCTAAATTTTCCTAAGTAAGAGTGTGCTTCCTTGCAATATTCCTTAAATTTCTCCTTATATGAGACTTAAATGAAGATTAAGGCAATCTTTGGTGCATGTACTTGCCTTTCTAAGGTCTTTCTTATCTAAGGATCTTGCTACACCTTTTTCTAAAATGAAATTTTGATTTTGCATGGGAAAGAATGGCAGCCAAGGATGGGAGGAAGAGAAGAAATGATGAATTTAGCAGGAGAATGGAGAATTGTGTAGAAATAGGTTGAATTTGGTGAAAGATAGATTTGAACCTAAACTAAGTAAATTAGGCCCATAATATATTTAACCCATTTTAAAGTTTATCCTTGTACAAAAGTGAAAACCAAAAATAGCCTTAATAAAATTTGCATTTTTATTTTACCCTTAATAACTAATTTATTCACCAAATTACATAAATATTCTTATAAATCAAACTAAGGTTTTACTACTTATATAACATAAGGCATAATCTAAAATATGCAATTTAACACTTAAGCACATGAAGAAATATTATATATCCTATTAAACCTCAATTCCAAATCAACTAGCCATACATATGCTCAGGGAAATGTTTTTACATGCCTAAAATATCATAACATGTTATAAAAGAATATTTAATGCCATTAAATGGTTCTAAGGATTTAATATGAGTTCTACATCAGGGGGCACTATATCATAAAAAAATTACATACTTCTTTTGTATATCATACTAAATAACATATCTTTATTCTCTTTCTTAACTCTTCCAAAGCTATTGGGACATTATATGCCTCTAACTTTAGGGCCTTCGAGTGGTACTTCTTAATAAAACCTTTTAAACTTTCATTTATTTCTTATTTAATTAGCTTCAAGTATTTAAGTCCTTGGTTGGTACAGTAGAAATGTGTGCATGCTCTTCTAACATTAATAAGAAGGGACAACACATTTCCATCTCTATTATTCCCTGAATGTGCATTATTTCCTTGGCTTGATCTATACATAGTGTAGGATCTATCTACCTTGTATAGATAGCAATCTATAACATGTTATATCCTCTCAAAAGTCATAAGTTCATAATCTTTCGACATAAGAGTGACTTTATTTTGAATTCATACTCTCTTCTCTCTTCAGTTCTTTTTTCCTTTTTTAGTTCTTAAACTTCTTGCTTTAATTTCTTCAAATTCTTCAAGCAATTCTCCATGTCTCATCCTTTCATGTCATTCATTGACTTTTCCTTCTTTTGATCTATTTTGGCGATTTTGTATAGAACTTAAAAATCTCTCACTTTTGTTACTTATTGCTTTGCGTACTTTTCTTCTACCATCTTCATAAATTCAAAAATGAAGATTGACAACATTGTGATGATAAGAATCTTATTTATTCTTTCCTCATAGTCAACTTTCAATTTTCTTTTTTGGGCTGTAGCAAGCTTCCTTCATTAAAAGTTCTTTTCCTTAAATCTTTAGCCTTTATATACTCACTCCTTAAACATTGTATTTAAGCCGTCATTCTCCATTCTATTTCATGATTTTACAACTCTAGGGTTATATTTGAATTGATTAGCCATATTCTACGACACTTTCCTCATCATTCTAAGTTACTTGAACCTTCATTATTCTCTTGATGGAATTCTTTTGCGACTTTGTCTATAATCCTTTCTATTTCATCTTTTCTAAATATAGCCATTTTCTTTTTGTATTGGCTTTTCATTCATTCCTCATAAACAACATCAACTGTTATCATTTATTTTTCAGTTGCCAGATGTCAACAAATTTGCTTTTCTCATTCTTTAACATTTGTCAGCGAAATTTATATTATGATCCTCGGTATGATCTTCTTCAATCCTTTCTACAAAATTGCTAAGTTTAAAGGGTGTCGAAGTATCTAATGATAACTTTTCAATGCTTCAGTCAAAGTTATATTGAAAATGGACAGTTAAGACAAAAAAAATGTATAAATATGTTATCAATCTTTTTCTTGGCTCTAAAACTAAATTTTCTTTTTATAGATTTTAATGAACTGTTATCTTAGTCAATGGAGTTATCTTAATTAATAGGCAATTATCTCATATTTAACAAGTAGTTACCCTTTGTTTGATGAACAACTATTTATTCCCGATTAATGGGTAATTATTAACCACTTACATGAAATTTATAACTTATTTAAATCACTTTCAGAATTACTCATGAAATAAGAATTTTGTATAATCCCATTCTTAGATTTTGTTCTTGTATAAGTTAGATGAAGTTGAGATGTTCATGATGTTAACATATCAAGGACATGGACCTAAAGATAGTTCCCATCTTAAAGCTTTGATTCTTGAAATTACCTTCAACAAATGGTATATATAACATAATATCTCGATAAAATTTACATTACATTCTCAATCAAAGTAATGATAAATTCAACAATCTTAATGATCTCTAAAAGTTCTAATATTTTGTAATATTACTCCTCAATATGTGGGGATGACAATAGGTCAAGATGAGGGTTCGTCCTTGACTCAACCCATCTATATTTTAGGGTGGGGATTCTTATTCATGTATCCATCCTCGTTTGCATTGTAGTATATATATTTGATTTTTTTATTATATTTTATGCTTTTTATTTGATAATTTAAAATTTAATTTACATTATTAAAGCTTGGCTACATACCCAACCCCAATAATCAACATTCAACCTACATAAAAAAAAATCCAAATTACCCACCGCCTTCAATTTTCTTCATCAAACTATAAAAATATTAAAAATAATCAAAATAAATATATAACAAAAGTGTATTTAATTTATATCAATTATTAATATTATAAAATTAAAATAAACAATAATTGATATTTAACTATTATAAACAAATTTTTTACCTCTAGATATTCTTTAAGTCTCCTTGCATAAATGTTGTAGTGATACTTTTAGTAAATGTTAAAATATATAAATTAAAAAAAGAAATTATAAATTTATAAAAATAAATTGATATATTTTATACCTTTACCTAACCAAACTTTGAGTTAACATCAAAGCCTTTACTATTTGTGAAAGAAGTCTAATGTGATGTGAGCTCACAATTTTATCAATCGCACTAAAAGTCAATTTTAAAGCAATCGTGGAAATTAGGATTGCTAATATCCCTAGCAATCTTAGACAATAAAGAATATTTAAATTCATTACTCTTTACCAATTTAAAATATCAAAAAATTTAATGTCAAGCAAATCCTTCTTCCAAATATGTCTTAAACTCAATTATTTTAATATTAACTGGCTTTCATAAAATCTCTAAACCCTATCCTATGTGAAGCTTGTTTCTCATTAAAAAGTGCCAAAGAATGAGAGTGACCAAATGAATCCTACTTGCACAAAAAATATCTTTAAGTGATCTAAAATTTATTTCATAATTTTTTACCATGTCATGACAAAAACTACTAACTCTCTTAATTTGAAGTGTTGTGTCATCACCATATATGATAGGAAAATAGTATTCGACCTACTTCATTTTGAATCTCCTCAGTAAGTAAATCCAAGTCACTCATCTAATAATAATCTAATAATAATCTAATATCACAAATATGAGCAAAGAATAAATTGAAGGCCAAGTATCTAGTCTCCGAAAAAATTGAAAATACATCCTAAAATAATTTTAAATTATTTGCTAATATTTAGGATGACCACACTTTAGCTCACTTGGGCTAACTTTTATATTGTGTTTCAAGTAGCTTCAATCTAGTAAAAAAATAAAAATAAAAAAACCTATACTTAATGTAATTAAAATTATAAGATAAATGAAGATCTATTTAGTCAAATAATAAAGAGCTAATTACCTATTAGATTAAACATTCAACCCACGAGCAATTTCATCAAATAATTTTTTTCTTTTTTAGGTATTGTTGTCTAAAATATAAAATTATTACAAATTTTGATTATTGCACTTGTCATACCTTAGAAAGTTTAAGTGTCTAAAGTGTGATTTTTTGTAACTTACAAAGAAAAAACTTAAATTAAAAAAGCATTAAAACCTAATAAGGAAAGTCTTTAAAATTTTCATCAAAATTAACTAATTTAACAATGGGATAGCTGTTAAACTTTAAAAATCCCAAAAAAGTAAAACAAAACATAATCATAAAACCTAATAGGTTATGGAACCAAGCGACTTTGAAAACCTCGTTGCCAAATATTATTAGGTCTATGCAAAATAATAACTTTTAATATATGAGAATCACAAGAAATTATAGTGAGTATAAATCTCAGTAAGCAAACCAAAAATTTCAAATTCCAATACAAAACATCTTTACAAATGTACATAATTCAAAATTTGTGCTTATGCAAATGATGCAAATAAGTTAAAAGACATAAACTTATAAAATATTTTCTTTTTTTTAAAAGCATCCTAAATCAGGTTGTAGAATCATCTAATTATCATATTTTATGAAATATTTTTACACAATTGCATAATGAATTTTTAATAATCACCATTACCATAAAAATAAGGAGAAAGCCTAGACTTACCTTTAATCTCAAAATCTATTTGTATGAAATCCTTTAGTCACCTTTGAAGCAAATGTACATTTTATGAGAATAAGAACTTTTATTAAAAATAACATATTTATATTTATAAGATTTTTCTTGTACAATAGGATTTTTTTCTTATGGTTTAAAAAGACCTAGCGTAAACAAAACCTATTAAGATTTTCTAAATTTTTAATACTTTCTACAGTCATTAAACCATATTATGGCCATTTAACCCTAAACAAGTCAACTCTAGAATATTAGTCCATAACTTTTCTTGGTTGCACAGGAACAATCTACTTAAAAACACATACTTATCGTACATATAGTACTATCAATAATAATTAAACCATCTTTAACAATTATTCATTTAGGATTAAATTACTATTATCAATTTTCTCTAACAAAAAAAATCATAAGATCATTATTTCAACAATTGTTAATAGTTAAGGCAAATATCTTATAATTCATATTAAAATCTATTAAGAATTTGAACAATGCATTACACAATATCTCACCTATATGTGGAGCATGCATACATGAACCTATATATATATATATATATATATATATAGAGAGAGAGAGAGAGAGAGAGAGAGAGAGAGAGTTAAATTTAAATTGATAAAGAATGCAAAATCAACAAATGAATTCAAATTTTATATTCTTCTCCAAATATTAAAAAAAATTAACATAAACTTGCAATCCAAGAATCATCAAGAAAGTGTCTTGTAATTGTTATATATCCCTCTATTTGAGATCCAATAGTTCGAATATTTATTATAATGGTAGTTTTACTTTTACTACACTTGAAAAACAACTCAAAATTTTAGTTCTCTCCAACTAAGATGTATTCATAATATTACTTTTGATTATGTCATGAGACATATTCTTCCATATAGTGTTAATGAAATCTATCACTTTCTGAAACCCATAACTTCCCATTCTTTTAAATGTTCCTACACAACGGACTTTAATATTCTTTTTTTTCTTTTAATGATGACATCTTTTACTGTTGTATATCATACTCAACTATGTTTGAGTCTTCATTATCAGCAAATTAAGGTGAAAGATATGAAAACATTTTCTACAAAATTAGAAAAGATCATTTACCCTCACAATAATGTTTAAAAAAAGCACTAGTTAGCACATTGATGGGTTTAACACAATTTAAAAAAATATAAACATAAACCAAATAAAGTAGAAATTTTTTAGTATTTTGAAAATTATCAAGCAAAATCACCATACATCATGCTCATGCAAATCATAAAAAATATTAAATATCATGAAAAATTTACTAAAGCAATTTCATCCAATATTTTTTAATTGGATAAAAATGATTCTCATAAAAGTAAGAAGTATATGTTAAAATTTTAATTAAATTTGTTCTAAATGTTGTTTAGTTAATGAGTCATAACTTAAATTTTGAAGCTCACCTAATTATTATGATCTAATTGACCTTTAACACCGATAACCTTTATAAAATTCTCTACATGTACCACAATTTTATTTTTATAGAATACATAACTTCTTACTTCAATAATTTAGTAATTTTAAGTGCCCTCATATTTCCAATCATGGTTAATAAGATCACAATAGGCATGCTTTATAAAAAGTTCCATCACTTATCTTTTTCTCTCTTTCTCATGCTATGTTCTCATGTGTCTCAAGTGCTGTAATTTTTTTTGGAAAGTTATTTCTTTCCTCAAAAACTATTCTTTCAAAATTATTTCTTTTATTAAATACTCAAATGGTTTATTACAATCTCTAGCTTATTCCTAAAATGTATTACTTGATTATTCATCATGTTAATGTAAAGTGCTTCAAGTACAACCTAATTTTCAGTTAGTCATTAGTTTGATAATTTTTTAGTTTTTAATTCATTATTTTGGCCATTGTTAGTTTTTTGCTTTATAATTTCTACCTATTAATGTATACCTTATAAATCATTCGTGTTGTTAGTTTTAGACCATTTTATTTTGTATTAATATTTTACAAATAATAAATAAAGAGTTTTTTAATTCATATGTGTCGACTACATCCTTTATTTTCTCATGATTTAAATCAAGCATGTATATAAATGGTCTAAATGAGTAATTTAATAAGTAAATGAACTTATCGATATGTTAAGTAATAATAAATGGGAAACAATATCATAAAGTAAGTATACTAAATACTTCCAAAAGACATTAGGAGTTGATATGAGTATAGATAATGATGACAGTCATGTTACTAAGACATTACATGGATTAATATAGTCAACTATTTTTCAAACTTGACCAAATAATGATAACTCACGTAGTATTAGATGTAGTCAATGATTTATCATTTAGTTGTGGTTGGATATAATATAGACATGTATGATTCATATGATATATAAATGCGAGCTTAGTTATATCTTGTGTCATAGGACCTTTATTTATAGTGACGCTTTGTAATGCTCAAATGTTCTCACTTGATTAACACTCTTAAATTTTAATTGGTAAAACCAGCAAAGATTAGTTCTACATGTACCATAACTCTGATCAAGCAATAAGAGAATAAGAAACATGATATTTACAAAGGCACCAATTTTTAACCTTTTTATTACTCTCAATAAAAAAGAATACAATATCACCTATAAACTGACTCAATATAAGTGTGTAATGCTCTCTCACTTGTATCACTCGTATGTAGAATTTCACATAATATCTTATGCCTTTAGACTCTCTTAATAACTTTATATATAATGAAACTAACACCTTTGATTTTTTAAAATTATTAAGCATCGTAATTCATTTATAACTCTCATAAATAACTATATTAGGCATCTTAATTTATCTATAACTTTAGTAGATAACATCATTAAGCATCCTAATTTATCTATAACTCTAGTATATAATAATTTAAAACACATTCAAAGTTTATGTTGTGCATAAAAGTCAACCTTATAATACACTTCTAACTCATTTAAAAGTCTTGCTTTTAACTCACTACGTTGCATTCGCAGTGTATCTTAAAGTCTATCTCTAATATAGCTCTTATAACTATTTGTGTTTGAGTAGAATTCACATTCCCACATTTAAGAGTTCCACTTGCTTTTTGCTTCGCTAGGAAAAGTTTGTCTCCAATTACAATTGTTAATAGCTCACTCTTACTCAAATTGTATTATATTCAGATAACCATGGTCTAGCACATTTGGCTTATTTTCTCATTTTATTGCTTTATACTCTTATGTTTTTCACCCAAAAGAGTTTCTCTAACCCCATGTTGAACGGCGCATTTTGACTTTATCATGTATTTGTGTGTACACCATTTTCTAGTACTATATAGTTAGTTCGTTGGTGCCTAACACTTCAATGCTATGCACTATTTTTGTGTGTGCACTGACTTACTCCCACACATATTGCTTTGTTATCGATCACACTAGTTTGCGTTAACCTATCTTTGGTTGCCTTCCATGTCCAACTACTCTCGGTTGTGCTGACCAACTCTGACTTTTTTGCGTGCTATACCTATAGCACATTTAATCACTACTTAACCTAGGATTAAGGTATGATTCTAGCCTTAGGTATGCACCTCATATTTAAGGTTGTGACATCTTGTATAATAAAGACTGTTTAGTCATACGTTATTCATATGTTAAGAAAAATGATGGTGAAAATGAGATAGTTAACTTGAATTTATTAGACTAAGAGTACCAACTAACTCTATCTAGATTCGAGTAATTGGACAAATGTAGATAAATATCTTAAACAAAAATCTCTAATCATAATATATTTAATATCATATGAAAGAAAGTTTGTGATGACAGGACATATTAATTGATGATTCAAAAATAATATTGAGTTTAAGATTTTGAGATCCCATGAATTTGTGCTCAATTAAATTGAACAACCAAAAGACCTTACCTATATAGCATATACAATTCAAAAAAGATTCAATGAAGTATTTGTTCATCTTAGTTTAAGAACTATAGCATATTATTAGATATTTACTATATTCATTCGACCTAAGAATAAGTTTTTAAAAGAGTTCGAAATTGACTCACAACTAATCCATGATGGACCTATATGATCATACCAATAACCTTATATAATTAAAGAAGATAGAGGTAAGAGAAAATATTATTCATAGAAAGCTAGCACTTTTCAAGATAATATAAAAGCTATTCAATGTAAATTGTTATATGGACTGATTTATGACATTTAATTAAAGGTTAAAAATTTCAAGATAATAATTAAAAGAATTTAATTGTAGTATCTGAGTAGGTTAAAATGTTAGAGCTTGGAATAAAATAATAAGACTTAAAATATTAAAGGTGTTAAAAAAGCTTTTATACTTGCCTTTAAGGTAAATTACTGTAAATTATATTGCATGTAAGTAATTAAAATTATTAAAAGTGTAAAATTATTACTGTAAATTACTTTATGGCCTAAGCTATTTAAATAAAAATGAAAGAGAATATTAGTTTTCATTTTTGAAAAAGAAGCCCTCTCTCTCTCTCTCTCTCTCTCTCTCTCTCTCTTTTCAAAAAATAGTGTTAAAGTATAGAGCTCTCATATATTTATAGTTAGCTTCATCAAATTTAAACACTTGGAGAAGCTAAATTCCTAATTTAAAGTTTAAATAGTCACATTTGATGATTCTTTTTTTTTTATAACTATTCTTACACATATGTGATATATGTTTAATTACCTTTCCATATATATATATATATATATATATATATAGAAAGAGACACACACACACACATATTTCATTCATTCTAACACTGCTAACTTATGTGATATACTTTTATATGAAAAATATGCAACTTTAACATGTATGATTATGTTGTTTAATGATTACAAGTGTGGTTCAACACTTAAGAACATTGATGAGAAGAGATGGAAGTTAACCATGCTTCTTCACAACAAAGATGAGTAAAAATAATTTTTGTAGTGACTGAATGATCAAACCTTACAAATATCTATTTATAGAGGAACATAGGGTACTAAAAGAAAAATGATTATTTCAAAATGGGATATATTTTTCATGCACAATGATTTGATTGATTTTTTTTCGAACATGACAAATCTTTATTTGATTATTGCAATATCTTTTTACATTAATTCGGCTAATCTCATCATCCTCTCTCAAGTATGTGAAGGAACTTTTTGGAGACACTAAACTTAATTTGAGATGTCTTAATTTTAATAATAATTCCCCAATGAATCAATAATTTCTCCTTTTTGTTGTTTTTAATAGGTCTAACCCTTTTTTTTATTATTTTTTTTAATAGATATAAACTTAGCTAAGGACCCTTTAAGACCAATACTAGGAAAAAGTGCGAGCAAGCTTGATGTAACATTTTTTTTTAATTTTTGGACTAAAATGACAAAATAGTAAAAGATAAAATAATAAATATCTTTTAATTTAATAAAATAATAAACATCTTTTAATAATGGATCTAAATGTAATTAACCCTTACTCACATTTACAAGACATGGTAGTGGGCACAATTTAGGCTTGATTGAAGGTGTTTTACTCAGTGAGTGATGATGAAAAGATATGGGTTCTAAATTAAAAATCATTTATGATGTCATCTAGTAGTAGATATGTAGTGGATTGCCAGAAATGACGTGGATGTAAAATCTCATATTGCTTGAGGATAAGTTTGGGAATGCATTTATTAGTGTTATGTTTCCCTCAACTAGTATAAAACCTCTTGACCAAGGTTGAAATTCACACCAAGAATAAAACCTTGAGGTGCCAAATTATTAAGCTACCAAAGAGAACAATATCAATTGTTTTGTACTCTGATACCTGAATGAGACTTTTTAGGCATAAGGTTTAAAAATGAGTGCAAGGAATAAAACCATAAGGGGCTTAAATCAAGCTGATTATATCGCTTTGAGCTGTGCTAAAATAGACAATATCAAACTAGTAGAGAAAGTCATCACAAATTATATTAAAACTAACTTGTACAACAAAAAATGTGTTAGCGAAGATGTTGGACCCATTAAGGGGACAAATTATAAAATCTCACATTATTTAGAAATGTGCTAATAATTACTTTATCTCCTTCAACTCACCTGAGACCTTTTGGGTAGGCTTAAAATTCATACCAAAAATAAAACCTTAAGGCATTAAATTATGTGGCTCTAAAGGTAGACAATATTATCCACTATGTATTTTGAACCCAAGTGAGGCATTTTAAACCCAAGGCTTGAAATCTTATATGCTAGGAACAAAACCACAAGGGGCCAAAAGTGAGCTTGTTATGCCACCTCAACTTATGTCAAAGCAAACAATATCATGCTAATTGAGATGAGTTCTCGTAGCGACACTTCATGTGTGATTTAATATCATATCAAGTGACTTTTAAAGCTAGCAAAAGTTAGGTTCTAATCTCCGGGTATGGTGACTCGATTGATTACCTCAATTGATGGTGATTATGGTTAGAGTGGAAGTGGCTAAACTACTACTTAGGAGGAATATTATTGCTCTAATGTCATATGCTACAATATAAAAGTTATAGAAATAGATATTGAATTATCAAAAGTTAATCATTTTTTTAATAATTTATTTTCCTTTACTAATAGAGATTTGTAATATTAGATAATTTGATCAATAAACTAATGTTATCCCTATTTCTAAAACTTGTATATATGAATCTTTTTGCACATATCTAATATATCTATTAAAATTTGATTCTAAATAATATTAAAACAATATACACACACACATACACTCACACAAGCATGTGTTACGTGTAAAGAGAAAATTATTTGAAATATAGGATTAGAGGTTTGATAACTAGAGTCCAAACATTGTATCAAAGTTATTTTGATGATTTTATTAAAAAAAAATTGAAGAAAGAAAAGTGAAAAATGACAATAAATATTTATTAAAGAGTTTATTAAGAAGGAGACAATAAAAGTGAATTAAGGTTATTTTTATTTTTATAAAATATAAAATACTAAATTTGGGTTATCAAGAGTAGAAATTGAAATAACTATACAGTAAATTAAAATTGATAAACAAAATATGTTCTTTTATCATCAAAATTTTAGTTTAAGGGTAGAGTGCAAATAAAAAGTGATATAATAAAAGTTGAAACACAATTAAACATATAGGTAATTGGAACAAAGAAAATATGGATCGTAATCAAAAATATTTAAACTACGGAATTGTAATCATAATAAGACTGAATATCCTTTGATTGCACACATGCACACACAGAAAACATGAAAGGGAGGGCCCATTTATTTTACAATGTGGGATTTTGAAAAAGAATTACGGTGATTGAAGTCAAGTAATCACCACGCTTCCCTTGGGTTACACTGGTCTTAATCATGTTGGACGTGTACACCATTATCTCATTATAAATCCTAAAGTAAAATCTAGTGAGATTAAAATTAGACAAAGGAAAAAAGAGTGTACTAAATATTTGTACAAAAATTCTTATAATTATTCTTTTTTAACATAATATAGTTTCTTTAATAAAATTTTTATCTTTAAAATAATAAATATTAATTTATTAATTTATAGAATTGATGCATGTTAATGTCATATATTAACTTTTTAAAAGTTGATATAGATAAAGATTTGGTGAATAAGTGAAAAATCAAATCAAACTAATAAATTCATAGAGAAAATTATATATAATGTGATAAATTATATCAGATGTAATAAAAATCTTAATTATAATGAGATATAATACTTTCAGATCAATTATCACTTTATCATCTTCTTTATTTATATTGAAACATTTTAAAATTCTTTTAGTATAAGCATATAGATTAATAAATATTATGTTAGATTGTCATACGAATTGCAAGCGAAGACAATATTTAATTTCTCAAATCATCCATTTATATATGTTAATTGAAAAATGAATCCAATTATCTTATATATATTAATAAATATTCACACATTGAATTCCAAGTATTATTCAATAAATGTAATATAATAATAATAATATAGTATTACACAACTAATTTAATAAAGTAAAACATAAAATAAAATGTGAATCAGATTCGCAAAAATGAGTGAGGAAGTAGTGATGATTAGTGAGTGAGAATTAAGGAGGCAATACACACAATTAATAGAATTTAAATTCGTTTACTTAATTTATATTTATTTTTATTATCTTCAATTTCAATTGTTGTATGGTACACAGTATGCAACTTAAGAAATCAAATAGTTCAGTTAAATTAATTATATTTTAATTGAACTTAAAATTTATTCAAACAAAATATTTAAATTTTAAATTAACAAATGGATAAATGACTATCAAATTTTATAAACAAATAAAAAATTCTTATTATTATTTAGAGATGGTAAAAAAGTCTATTCGAAGTCGATTCAGTATATAAATAATAAAACTTATTTAAAAATAAATATTGTATGATTTATATAATATTTTGTTCATTTGACTTACTTATATATTGAATAAATTTGACTCTTTTATTTTAAATTAATTTAAATTTATAATATTAATTAAATTATTTTTTAAAACTTTAGAAAAATTTGTTTAAGATTGCAGGCCAGCCCAAGCTCAGCTTCACATGGACAAAACTTACACTCGTGTCAACCCTCCTATTTTGTGGGCCCAACCTACTATTTCGTATGATATACATTTTTACAAATCGAACCGATTCAACTTGTTTATCATCCCTATTATTATTAATGCTCGTTAATGAAATAGATGATAAATTTTTACATGATTAAAACTGACATCCATAGGGTGTGCTCGGTTTCATAAAACTTAATAGTACAAGGGGGTATTTATAATTTTTTTAACTTAAAAATATAATTTTTTTAGACGTTGGTCGCTTAACATTTACAATTTAGACTTCTTGTACTCTATATTTATAGACTTTTTTCTTTTTGACTTCTAGCCCCTGTAACTTTATAGTCTAACAATTTAACACCCTTAAACTTTTAAATCAAACTCCTCTCCAACAGCAAAATTTATGAGAACTCAGAGAAAATTAGAATATTAAAAGAAAATTGATTCCAATTAATCCCTTTGGTTTGATATCTAATCTCACCGTACACTGATTTTCAAGGTCGTTGCCATTCTGTCTATGTTAATACAGACCCATCAAATTAAATGTTTATAATTAAAGTTCAACTTCAAAAAGAACCGGGTTTATGCTGACAAGTTTACAGCATCATAGTGATGTGATGTCACATAAATCAATTATTATTTTTGTTTGCAATTTGCTAATTGAGTATGCTGGTGGGGATAACAACATTTATCCCAACTCAAACTATTTAATCAACATTTAATTATAATTGTTAAAAAATAATAATAATAATAAAAGAAATAGTTACACAGAATTATTATATTTATAGTATTTTTGGAAAAATGTTTAATAAAATAAAATGAAGTATTTTTAATTATTTAATAGTACTTTTATAACATCAAATAATATTTTAACATAATATTGATAATATCTTTAAACATAAAAGTAATATTATAATTATCAAAAGTTGTTTGAATTTTTTTGCCTAAAGAGATGTGCCATTCATAAATTAGATAGTAATTTTATATAAATTTTAAATTATTATATTATTTTATGATATAATTGATAAATATTGTTTAGGGTAAAAAATTAAAATAATATTTAAAATTTATGATATTACTTAAAAATAATGAAAAAAATAAAAAAAATTTACATTTTAATTGCTATGGCACTAAATAATTTAGACGTGCCGTGCAATTACTTATTTTTTATTTCAATACTAACATTATATCTTGTATATATATATATATATATATATATATATATTTATAGATAGATATTAAATTGTTGATATTTTTATTTATTTACCAAATAATTATAGTATGTATATTTCTATGGAATGAAATAAAAAATAAAAGGGTTTGAGATGTTACATCATGTCCACGAACGGTGGTGAATAGCTAATAATAAAAATAATTACAACCATTGAAGTAATGATGTGATATATAAGGAATATTGACATAAAAGTGACGTGGAAGAATGCCGTCTTGGCAAAAGCAAGATGGCGTAAATGGAATATGATTAAGCGTTTACGCCACTAGACCTACCGCTCCATGCAGAGATAAGACGATAAAATTATTTAATTAAAAAATTAAAAAATAATAAAAATAAATTTTATAAATATTTTTATTATATTAATTAAAATAAAATTTATTTTTAATTTTTTATTTATTATTAATAATTAAATATTTTTAATTAATTTAAATAATTTTATTGTATTATTTAAATTACAGTGTTACAATGGATTTATTTAAATTTATCTCTTTATATTTTTTAATTTTTTAATTTTTATTTTTTGGAAGCATTTAAGCTTGTGGTGGCTTGGCTTGGTTTGGCTTGGCTAGGCTAGAAGGTAGTAGGTGGCTCAATACAATAATATTTAGTAAGTTAGAAGGTAGTAGGTGGCTCAATGCAATAATATTTAGTGAGTGTCCCATCCCGCATCACCCTTTTTCCTTCTTTGCTGGCAGGTTAGACTTAGAACTAGTCTCTTTCTCTTCCCTTCCCATCCCCTCTTCTAGTTTCTTATTTTTACAATTTTTTTTCTTTAAGTTTATTATTATTCGTCACTATCACATCAATTCATTGAATATATTACGAAGGAAGTACAAATCCCGATTTGCTCATCTGCCATAATGACAGCAGCAACGAAGGGTGAAAATTATAATAATGGATAATTTAGTGCTGCTACGATTATTAAAATGGTGGTAGGTGGAGAGCAAAAGGCCAAGTGTTAGATAGCACGTGAGAGCTACAAATAAAATTGGTAAACGGTACAACGCCGTCAGCAGTTTATTGCATGCGTCGTCACCGTCAAATCTAACGGTGGCTTTTGGTGGCACTAAGCGGCAGACTTTTTTAAGTTTGCACTCTAATCGCAATTAGACCCGGCATATAATTGTAGAACAAGTCCAAGTCCAATGAGGTTGCCTTGTCCTCATCTCACCGTCACTTGAAAATAAATAAATAAAAATTTATGAATCGATGATTCGTGTAATCATTATTTTCTATTACTTTTTTTTTAGCAATGGATTAGTTGGAATGTTGTTGAATTCTTGTACTTATTATACGTATTGGAGGCCAACCCACAATTACTCTTTCTTCTTTAACTTTGATTAGTCTAATTTAAATCTATTGATAATATTTTTATTTTTTTTATTTATTTATCAAACATTTATTATTAATAAATAATTCTCTGCAAAGGAGATAGGCATTCTTAAAATGCACTAAATTACTCTCTCTCTCTCTCTCTCTCTCTCTCTCTCTCTTTATCTACACTCATCCATTAAACTTTTTAAGCGAATGTCCTAAATGTTTTTAAAAATTAATAAATTTAAAATATATATATATATATTTTACAAATTTTGCCAACTTTTAATTTGATTACAATTTTTATTTAACAATAATCAATGGTAAGAGTCTAATTCAAGTTATTCCAAACAATTTCAAAAATAATAAAAGTTATCAAATTCATCCCTATCGTTTATAAAGTTAACAAATTATATTACAAATTTCTAATTTAGCTTAATTAAATTAGTTTTTATTATCTAACTCTTCATGTAAAACTAAACATGTGTAAACGCTTTTATACTAGTACAATTTTGATTTGAAGTATAAAAGAATCAAACAAATATTTATGATTTTTTTACCATAAAAAATTAATCCCTCAAACTCTCTAATTATTTTAAGTTTATCAAATTAGATGGTAGAGATAAATTTGAAATAAATAATAATATGTGAAGTTATTTATTACCTTTTCGAACTATATTGACAAGAAACCAATTTAATATAATAATAATAAAATATAACAAAATCTTGTGTCAATATTAAAATAAGAGTAATTGGTATTACAAATCTAAATAATTATCTCAAATTCTATTTAATAAATATGTTTTAAACAAAAGACATTTGAAAGTGCTCTCTTAAAACTTATGTAATATGTCTTTTTACATATTCTTAGATATATTTATACAATAATAACCACAGTATTTAGGATCTTATTAATGATCCTAATACTAAAAAAATATGAAAATTATAAAAGGATAGATACAATTTATAATGTACAACATAATTTGTAATTTTGATTATAATATTTACAATCGACACAGTTATAATAAGAAAATATTAAAGTAGTAATATTTATAAATTTTTATTTTTAATATTACAAAGTTGATATTAAATACTTACTAATCAATTATAGCTTAAGGGTGTTGTAATTTTCTTAAAACTTTCAAAAAATTAATTATATTAATGTGATAGACATATTCAATAAAAATTTAAAAAATAAAAATAAAAAGATATTTATAATTTTATAGAAGCGATACATCTTTTCAATTGAGTAATAATAATAATGTTTTCTAATATCACTTTTGTTTGAAAAAACATGTTGGTTGATTTTGAAACTTTATTTAAATTCAAATTTAACCTGATAACTATAAATAAAGTGACATAGTAGAGAGACATGCCCCCAATCAAATAATGATACAAATGTATAAATGTCATGATTAGAAAAAAAAAAAAAAATTCCCACACCCACGTGGTTTTAGAGTTTTTATTTGAAATGTACCCTTATAGAACAATAGAGTTTTCATTTTAAGGACAATGCTATCTCACACGTCTTAACATAACATATCAAAGATATGTTGATTTAAACATCCATCATTATAAAATATATCCTACAAAGAGTATTGAAGTGTGGTGGTTTATAATTGTTATGAAATAAAGTTATTAAATAATAAAAATTGATAGTGTTTTTTTTAATTGGACATGTATCCTTATAGAACAAAATATAATATTAGAAGGATTAGATTACGAACCAAGACAAAATTTTAGAGGGGCGGAATTTTCATTTTAAGAACAATTGCTATCTAATATGTCTTAATATAACATATTGAAAATATGTGGATTTAAACATTCATCAGTATAAAAATATCCCACAAAAAGTATGTTTGTTATTGAAGTGTTGTGGTGTTAGAATTGTTATAAAATAGAAGTTAATTAAGTAATACTAAAAATTAATAGAAGGGTGAGTGTTACATATTAGTTGTAAAATAAAAGTAATTTATTACCATAACCATTCTACGTTTTAAGGCTAAAATGAATATTAATAGTGTCAAACATATTTTAGATCATGGATGGAACCCACTATTCACTATTTGATTAGCCAAATTGGACTTTTAATTCCCGCTTTTGTTGAAAGTCCATGTTCCTTAAGAGTCAGAAAGTCGATGTCGCCCTTCTTTTATTTGTAATTTCTAAATTTACCTCAAAATAATTATAGTTTAGCTTAAACTATTTTACAAAACAATTGTTAATTACACATATATGAAATTTCTAAAAATAATTATATTACATTTTATTAATTTTTTGAAATTCATCAATAAGCTTATTATACATTACGTGCACAATTAGAAATCTCAATATTAATCAAATTATGTATTAATTAAAAAATTATTTATTTTAATAATTAGTTTTATTGTTATATAAAATTAAATGCATCGTCTAACATTTTGTAGAAAAGAATTTTAAAAATGGCGATTGCTTTTGAGAGTATTTATTTTTAAAAATAATAATAAATATATTTATTAAAATTTATTATTGCCACGTCCCAACCCGTGAGTCCTATACGTAACAATTGTCACAAACTCCCAAAATCTACTTGATTACTCCATAATACACCTTGAGAGTTGTAAGACTTGTGAAAATCCTGTTTTCAAAACAAACATTTTAAATACTTCGGAAAATTCTTTTCAAACTACCCAAATTTCATAAAATTTCTCAAATCAATCTCAATCACTTTAAAATAAATAAACTGATTTATAATCCACAAAACAAATCATTGAAAATAAAAAAATATATATATAAACTCTGATAAAAATATTAATAATAAATTTTATCATTAATTACAAAGTATGTGTATGAAACTTGAAACATCAGTATGAAAATTTTAAAAGATAAACTAAATCTAGTGGACCTAGACTAAATCGGGTGTGAATCGAGTTAAAATTTTACCTAATTCTTCTTAAACTTTAAGATATCACTACTACACCGATACATTGTGATAGCTTGTTTACCCTAAAACTGGAAGGTGAAGGTATACTTAGTGAGTGAACTAAATATAACTAATTATACTTCTTAATATAAAAATTTACAAAATAAAACATTCTTTTAAAAATACAATACATAGATTTGAAAATCATTTCAAAAGCGATTTTATCTAAAATATTTGATTAAATTAGAAAATATGAACAAATATAAAATCATTGGGCTGGCCACCCTTTCCAGCGGTCACCCTGACCCTGAGCAACGCCAGGACCATCAATGGGTTTTGCATACAAGTGAAAATAATGATATTTTATAAAAGTTAAATTTTAGAATATAAAGAATACAACCATGTATGATTTAGTCAAAAAATCAACCCATCACTGACGTTGATCTCGAGTAGCCACACAGTAACATCTGTGATTAACTTCAACGAAATTCACAGTGGTCGAATTAAATCTCAAGATCTCATCAACATCACACCTTATACTAACCCTCACCACTCACCTAGGCAGCCTCTCCCTAAGTCGTCCTAAGCTACTACCCTGTAGTTATAGTAAACAATAATCCTAACCCTTGTGGTCATAATCACCAATATGAATACATATCTTTGTACAATCCACAAAAGTTACAATAATCATATAATCAATCATGATTTTATCACATCATAAAAAGTTATACAACAATAAAAACTCAATCACCATTGGCCTTCGACTATAAGTTATACAAATATATTTCATTTGAAATCATTTATATATGTATATATATATAAACAAGTATATAAAACAAAAGCAATAAACATATGAATTTAACTTTTATAAAATATTTACAAATATTTAAGAATATCTAAAGTTTGTTTTAAAGTGATAGAAAATATAAAATATTCACTCATAGTTTAAGGAGGGTATACACTCCCTAATTTCCTTCCTTCCTCAATATCTCGTATAGGTTCCTCACTCCCGTATCGTCGCCTAAACACATATATGCCAAAAACTATATCAATACTCATTTTTAAGACATGATTAGACTTGTATGCATGCAATGCATTTTAATTCGGGCTCTAAAGTCGACTTATACATGAAATCAAATAAAATTCTCGTTTCTCGATTGGTTATCCATTTTCTATCATTTCGAAATTATATTATAACTTAACTAACATGTTTCAACTTAATTTAACGATTTCAATGAATAGACCCCTATTTCTCGTCGGAACAATAACCCGAACACTGTTCTGATTCATTCTCATTTTTTGAATTCGAGCTTTTAGCTACTTAAACATTTAATTAACTTCTCTGCATCTTAATTAACGTATAACAACCTAAATTCTCGTAATAAAAACCTAATTTAAATTCACGGATGAATAGTGATATTTAAAATTTCAAAAATTAATAGAATGCGAAATGGAAATTTAGAAGGAGTTAGAAATGTTGCCATTTACCTCATAGTACCTTTGGATTGCTTTGATTTCACCTAGAACATGGAAAACCCCAAATTGGATCCTAAAACCCTAGCTTCCTCCGTGCGATTTTCACCCCTCTATTAATAATTTGAAGCTGTAAGAAGTTTAGAATGTAAAATGTGATGAAAAATTGAAGAGAAACTAGAGAAATTGCAAAGATGGTGTGGTGGGCTTGTGAGAGCAAAGAGTCGATTGTAGGAGGAGAAGGAAAAAGGAGAAAAATGGTGAGGGAAAGGGGTTTAACCCCTATTTATAAAAGATGGTGAAATTATCATTTTGCCTTTAAGAAAGGTAAAGAAGAAAATTTTAGATAAGAATAAAACAATCATTTTGCAGAAATTTTTACCCATTCAATCGAACGAACCACTTTTTTTTTGAATGAATATGGAACTAAAATTTTTCAGAGAGCATCTCAAAATTTCGCTCGAACGAATCGATCCATTCGTTCGAACGAATTACTAAAATTTCATATTTTTACTTGAATCCTCCCTTAAATTAAAAAATATCATTAAGATCCTTACGTTTACCACTTCAAAACTCAATCTTAACCTAATTAAATTCTGAATATAATTACGGAACCATTTTGACATATCAATTATTTACAAGATGGGCACAATTACATGCATAGAAAAAATAAGAAACTATCATATAACCTTGAAAGTTTAGTCACGAAACTCACAATTATAGTAACTATTTTTCTCCTAATATGATAGTACTTCGAATATGATTATTTTTAAAAAAAGTAAAATTAACAAAATTACATTAAAAATAAAAAATAATTAAAAAATATTTATTAATAAAAATAAATAAACTTATAAATATATAGCACTTTAATCTAATTAAAAAAATAATAGATTCCTTTTCATTGATAATTTAATATTTTAATTATGTAAAAAAAAAGAATTAATTTTTTCCTTCCATTCTATTCCCCTTCTTTTTTCTTTTTTTCTATTCTATTTTGTCCACTCTACATGTTTACATTATGCAAATCAAAAATTGTCTTAAGACATTATATAAAATTAAATTATTTTAACTTTAAAATTACAAACTCCCCTTAATAAAATTATGAAATGAAAAATATAATTTAAAAAGTGAGTGATGATCCCCGTGCATTGGTGGAGTTGTATCAGGACTTCAATAAATATAAACATGTGCGTGTGTGTGTTTACACACATGGATTGTTAATCTTATATACATATATGTATGTATGTATATGTATATATATGCGTGCACGCGCGTACACACATACATGTGTATATGTATACATAAATATACATACGTATGTGTATATAAGATTAACAATTCCTTAAAACTACACAAAACTTTATATTAATTTTCAATTTTTAGATTACAATATATTAAGAGTTAAGATTAAATAAAATAAATGCATTATTAATTACAATCATTAATATCTTCTATTTTTAAATATTCACTCTCATCTTTTTTAAAAAAAAAATTATTAACAATTAATTAAAATAATTTTCTTTTTATCTTTTAATGATTTATTTCTTTGTTCTTGTTACTCTACAAGAGATTTACCAAAATTATAAAACCTTAACATATATGTGTTATATTGTACTTGAAATTCTAAAAAAATATATATTTTAAAGTTTTTTAATAGTACATTATGTATATTATTTTATTTATTAAAAGATAATATTTCAATATTAAATTTTAAATTAATATATTATAATAATGACAAAAATATTTGTTGTAAAAATAAGAGATTTGCACAATTTAATATTAAAAAAATACTAAAAAACATATTTTGAAGTTCTTTAATATTATATTATGCATATTATTTAATTTTGTTAGAGGATATTAATTTAATATTAGAATTTAAATTAATAAATTTTAATATAAGCAAATTAAAAACTAAAAATAAAAAATAAAAAATTTGCATAATTTGATATTAAACAAAAAAGAGTAAAGATGATATCCAAAAATAGAAAGCAGTAATGACTCTAATTAATACATTTTAAACATTTATTTTATTTATTCTTATTCTTAACAGATGGTGAGAGAGTTATAGAGGACATTTTTATCATGTTAACATCAATAATGTAATAATATTATCTAATTTGATAGCAAAGAGATAACAATGAAGTAGTTAGAGATAAAAAAAAAATTTAATAGAAAGATAAATAATTGAGCTTAAAATAAATAAAGTAAGAAAAAATTTTTAAATTTTTTTTTTTGTTTCTAGCCAATCTGGGACTTTCTCTCTTCTTTAATTTGCATAATCTTATTTCTTAATTATGTTAACGTAATAATATTGTTCTACCTAAGATTCTCTCATAAATAGTTAATATAATAGTCAAAAATTAATGTAAAAACTTGTGTCAATTTTGTTTAAAGGAGCCCGCCATCCCATCTAAAGTAATTTAGTAATTTACTTCCATATAATAATAATTATTTGTATATTATAAAAATAAACTTAGATTAATTGAAAATTGCATGAGTTATGTTATAGAATGTACAATATTTATAAAGTCTATATTTATAGAATGCAATTCTTTAAACTTTTAATATTTCTTAATACTGCATAGATACGCATACTAATTTTTTAAAATTATGCCTATCTTTTTTTATTAATATCTATACATTAAATTTGACATACTTTATTTGTAATTATTAATATAATACATACTTTTTTCTCTATATGAGTTTAAGAATTATTAAGTCAAAATAATAATTTTTATAATTATATTTTTCTTAATTTATAATTTTATTGTAGTAATAAAATTAATTTAATCATAACATTGTGCCAGTTAAAAAGTTTTATTATACATATATGTTCGTATTTTTAAATATATTCTTTTCTCTTATTTTCTTATTACTCTGGTTAACTTTCAATTTGTTTTATAATTATATCATTGTTTAGATATTCAATTTACCATGGGTTTTTTTTTTATTTTTTTATTATTGCCCCCAATTTTAAATTCTTACTTTCGCTCTACTATGCATAATACTAATTAAAAAAAATTCTATAAAATTAGTGTGACAGGAAATTAATTTGTTAACCTATTGCCTTTACTATAAGCCATAAAATCCAACTAAATTATTCTCTATAAAAACCCAGCACTTTAACTAATATGTTTTCAAAATACAAGTACAAATGCTTAGGGGTTATTTTATTTTAACATTTTAATACTAAAACCTTTGATCGAATTGAATTTGTACTTTTACTTTTAAAGAGTTTAGTGGAGCCTTTTGTAACTCGTACCAAATTCCACTACTTTTTCTCGCCAACTCCCATTTCCTAACCAACTCCCTCCAAAGTTATCCTTATTTTCTATTTGCCGTTAAATTTAACGGCCATCCATATGAAGTCTATCCTCACCCACTCCCCTGAACAACACATGACCACACGCTTCACCTAACATGTTACGTCAATCTCCCCACCCAACTCCCCTTCCTTTCGCTTATAAATTTTCACCTGTTATTCTTTGTTAACCAGTTAAGCGACCACCGTTCTTCAATTCATTTCCATCAAAAACTCTGCAAACAAACAGCCATGGATCTCCTCCTTCTGGAAAAGACCCTCTTAGCTCTCTTTGTCGCTGTCGTTCTCGCCATTACTATCTCCAAACTTCGCGGCAAGCGTTTAAAGCTTCCGCCCGGTCCACTGCCGGTTCCTATTTTTGGCAACTGGCTTCAAGTCGGCGATGACTTGAACCACCGAAACTTAACTGATTTCGCTAAGAAATTCGGCGATATCTTGCTTCTTCGTATGGGACAGCGTAATCTTGTCGTCGTTTCATCGCCGGACCTCTCCAAAGAGGTTCTGCATACTCAGGGAGTTGAATTTGGATCAAGAACACGAAACGTAGTGTTCGATATATTCACTGGTAAGGGCCAGGATATGGTGTTTACGGTGTACGGTGAGCATTGGCGTAAGATGCGGAGGATAATGACCGTTCCTTTCTTCACAAACAAAGTTGTTCAGCAATACAGATACGGATGGGAAGACGAAGCGGCGAAAGTTGTCGAGGATGTGAGGAAAAATCCCGAGGCTGCAACCAATGGGATTGTCTTGAGAAAGCGATTGCAACTTATGATGTACAACAACATGTACAGGATTATGTTTGATAGAAGATTTGAAAGTGAAGATGATCCTTTGTTTAATAGATTAAAGGCTTTGAATGGAGAAAGAAGTAGGTTGGCCCAGAGCTTTGATTACAATTATGGTGATTTTATTCCAATTTTGAGGCCATTTTTGAGAGGTTACTTGAAGATCTGTAAGGAAGTCAAAGAAAGAAGGTTGCAGCTCTTCAAGGACTACTTTGTTGAGGAGAGAAAGTAAGTTTAGTCTCTTTAATTCATTTATTATTAAGTTGATTTGATTTAATTTATCTCGTACTTCCCTCAGTTTTCTATTATAACTCTTATATTTTGTTTAGCTTCCACTTCACGTGTTTGTTTTTTGTGTGTTAAATTTCTAATAAAAACAAAACCAGAGCAGTGTGTCGTGCCTTGGACCAATTTCTATGTCCGAGCAAAACAATTTTATTGGAATATTCAATTCATTAAAATTAATGTTGACAGGAAACTAGCCAGCACCAAGAGCATGAACAACGAAGGGTTGAAATGCGCCATCGATCATATCTTGGACGCTCAGCAAAAGGGAGAGATTAACGAGGATAACGTTCTTTACATCGTCGAGAACATCAACGTTGCGGGTTAGTTAATTAACTCTTTAATTACTTGCTCTAAAATTAATGTCATTAATCTGTTTTTACTCATTTATCCTTTATATATATACATGTATGGATTGTCATTAATCAGCCTAATGCGAGGACGGTTTCGTCTCTGAAATTAGATTGCGAATTTTATTACGTAGCTTTCTAAACTTTTAGTGGCCGCATTGCAAGTTGGTGGTCGATGTCAGTGGCATTTATAGTGTCAGGACGGTGTGCGTGAACAAGCGGCAAAAGTTTAACGCTCCACATATGCACAGTAACTAGAACCACCTTTTATTTTTTTTATTAAATTTTGTTGAGAATATTAATGGTTAGGAAACCACCGTAACTTGCATCGCTGGTGTTATATGGTGTCATGCAGAAGTTTATGATATTTTAGTATATACTTATAACTTGTAGTAACTATCGAAAGTGATCGAAAGTAAGACATATTTTTGAATCTGTTTTAATTACCGAAATTAATATTTGGTCAATTTAGTTATAACTTAGATGGTCATAATGGTTGAAATATCAAAACCGAGAGTCATACCTTGACATGTCTCTCGTAAAATTAGGTAAGTGGGTGAACTAAATCTGATATATTAGTACTTGAATATCCTCTTAATGCAGCTTTCTATTTCATTTTAGCAAGCAAAATTAAGTTTTTGGATGTAGCGGTTTCTCTAAATCTGCACTAGTGTCCTGTACTCCTGCACTTGTTATATCTCTAACAGTTAGAACAAATTTTACTGGCAGCCATTGAGACAACACTGTGGTCAATCGAGTGGGGAATTGCAGAGCTTGTGAACCATCCTGAAATCCAGCAGAAGCTCCGGGATGAGCTTGACACTATTCTTGGCCCTGGTGCTCCAATCACTGAGCCTGACACCCACAAGCTCCCCTATCTTCAGGCTGTAATTAAAGAAACTCTCAGGCTCAGAATGGCAATTCCTCTTCTTGTGCCTCACATGAACCTCCACGATGCCAGGCTTGGTGGCTATGACATTCCTGCTGAAAGCAAAATCCTTGTGAATGCATGGTGGCTCGCCAACAACCCTGCTCACTGGAAAAACCCTGAAGAATTCAGGCCTGAGAGGTTCTTAGAGGAAGAATCTACAGTTGAGGCCAACGGAAACGACTTCCGTTACCTTCCTTTTGGTGTTGGAAGAAGAAGCTGCCCAGGAATTATCCTTGCTTTGCCAATTCTTGGTATCACTATTGGACGTTTGGTACAGAATTTTGAGCTCTTGCCTCCGCCTGGACAATCTAAGCTTGATACCACTGAGAAAGGTGGGCAATTCAGTTTGCACATTTTGAAGCATTCTACCATTGTGGCCAAGCCAAGATCATTCTAGCTTCACATGGATGTAATGTTTACTTGGTGGCTGCGACTGTTAAAATGTGGTGAATGGTCTTGCACGTGGGATTCAGATGAAATTGTCTAATCAGTTGTTTTCTATGTGAAAATCTATGAACTTCAATATTTAAATCTGGATTTAAGATTTGCAGTAAATTAATATTATGTTTCGTAGTGTATTTTATTCGTCAATTTATTCCCTAAGCCTATTACCTACTTGTAAAGTCTTGAGGCCACAAGATAGTGAGCTAAATCACCTACTTGTAAAAGTCTTTGAGGCCACAAGATGGTGAGCTAAATTGCATGATTTAAGTGGACCACAAGTTCATAAAATCTATGAACATCCAAGTCATGAATGTCGGCTCAGCTTGCAGATCATGATATTAATTTCTCAAAAACGAGACCGTGTAACTAATGGAACGATGACTACTCTATGCAAAGTGGAACGATCGCAAATAACTCTAAAATCAATTTGACGTTGAAGAGTACAAGTGGATTAAACTTCTTCATTTGTAAAGGGCGTGGTCACTCCTGACAATTACATGAAAGTTGTTGAAAAAAGATAGATACCTCTTAAAAGGTGATGCCTCACATCCACGAAGGAAGTGATACGAATTGGCTAGATTTCGAGCATCTTTTTGTTTCTTCATCTTCGTGGTGTTGCTCCAATTAAACAATAAAAACCTTGGTCAGTGTATCTACGAAGGGGCCTGGGCTTAGAGGTGATGGTCGATAATTTGTGGTTTAGAAAGCTGAAGCAATGCCATGTAATTTGTGTTAGGTACCAATTTGATCTTGGTTCTCATTGGCTGACTTCTTGGCAAATGAAGAAAACGTAAACGGATATATTGTAATTTGTGGTAGTTTCGATGAGATTGAAGAGGAAATGAATGAGAGGGTGGCGAGATTGATTTGGAATCTAAGTCAAAGAAAGAAGTGTCAAAAAAATCAGATCCCGAAATTCGTCAAACTCGCCATAATATTCGGTTCAAAAGTTGGATTTTTATATTTCGCCCACGAATCTCATGGAAACGAGACGAAAATGCATATCCAACCTCGAGCAGATCTGTTCAAAAAGGAATTACTTTATAGGTTTGGTAATTTTCGCTTGCAAGATGTGTTGTAGCCAAAATGGGAATGATTTGTTTTCTTGAAAGTTATGTTTTCGATTGTTTTTAGTTGAGGAGTTTGCTTCAATGGAAATTGTGAAATGTAGAAAGACAATTACTTTCTTTTTCAGTACCATTGTCAGATTGTTGAGGGTGAGTTGTTATATTAGTTTTATTTATGATCTTTTGTTTGCATTAATCGAATTTAACTACTGGAGTTATTTATGTAATTTTAAAAAATGATTTCAGACATCATAAAGTAGGTAAGTTTGTATTTTTCTTAAAGTGAGTTTTCTATGAATTTCACAAAAGGCATGTGATAAATCTTTGTATTACAAAAATACGAGAGGTTTCATTGATTGTGAAACTATGATACTCACGAGACCTTATACCTGAAGTACCAGAGGACACTCATGAATAAGGGAGAAGAATAATCAAAATTCTGGCCACAAAAACAAAGAGTCCATTTTGTCAGACCCTTAAGAGCCGTTCAACATTTAAGAGGTTTTAGCTTCAATTTTCGGATAGTGAGTGCGCGAAAGAGCTCAGTGGCAAATATTCTTTCAACAAATTGAGAAGAGGATAGAAACACAAGCGCGACGTATTGAGATGAGGATATGAAGTATAAGTGGGACATACTGTGCATGGGCTTTGATGACACATTGGTGTCATGTGATTATAATATCAGTAGACGATCTTACCAACATACATCCAATTGGTCCATAATCTGGCATATAGTAGGAAAGGTACAGACAATAGAGATGTGACAATTGTGCTGTACAAAGGATGGTTATTGAAGAAGTTGTGGGTGATAACAATTGCAGGTTAAGAAAATGTTAAAAGATTTCATCTTCGTAATTTATTGCGTGTGCTTGAAAAAAAAAATTTTAAAATTTTATATTTATATGAAATAGAAAAGAAGAAAATTTTTATATTGTGAAAATAAGAAAATCTTTATATTTGCCTAGAATAGAAAAGAAAATGTTTGCATTTTCTTATAAAAAAAGAAGAAGCAAATCTTCGTGTGTTTGCAAAAAATTTGAGATTACTGTCGAAGTGTCTTAGCATACACACAAAGATGCCTAGTAAGCAAAAATCCCTTGACACCATCTACAATAAAGAAAGAGTAATGACTCCAGATCTACTTGATGTGATGCATGATCGTAGCAACAAATCATGGTTTAAAGAACCTATGAACGACACATGGCATGAGCTACTTAACACTGATAAAAAAATTTCATACATTTAATTAATTTTTACATAATCAAATTTAAATAAAGAAATCAAAATAAATAATCAAAATTGTGTATTAATTTAAGAAAAAAAAATTAGGGTTGATGGTAAGGGATATACATAACATTTTATTTATTAAATTAGAGATATTTTTGAAGTATTAAAAAAAATTATAAAAGAAAGAGTAAAGGCAGCTGGTCCCGATACTATTACCATTCCTTGGCCGTATAAAGGGGATAAATAACTTCTTAACAATGTCGAAATAGATAGCCTCCTCTTGTTGGATAGAAATACGATCTTGCTAGTAGATGTGATATTATCGGATCAAGCAGAGGGCGCTTTCATGGGAGATCTTATTCGTTCTAAATACCATTTGAACAGGTTGTTATAGAAGGAACCCAGAATAAATTGTTAGGACCAAAGAAATAGTTGTACACAAATTAAGAGCGAACAAGCGAATGTCTAAAACTTTTTTTTTTTTAATTTTAATCAAAAAGTTATACTGTTTACCAATTTAATCCAACGTGGCCTAATGGCATATTTGATGTGCCATTTAACTGAATAATGCAATTTGGACTTGGATACATCAGATTGCATCGAATTGTATATCATTAAATTTTAATGCCATATTATGGTTGATATAGTTATTGAATTGTTAAATTTACAGCTACACTTGTTTAGATTAGTGGCTTCCGCCACATCTTATTGTTGGTGGTCAAAGTTCACAATATTTTGTTTGTTGTTGACGGACTCCACCTCCTCAATTTGGCGAGTATTAGAGTTTTAACACCAGTGTTGTTGGTTATGTGCGGGGATACGTATCCTACTGTATAAAAGAAAAATCCGCTCCTTTACTCGTTTTGTTTTGGCTCATTGTTTCGCTTTTGTCCAATTAAGTCATTGCCGATAGCAAAATTCACTTTTGCCATCCATCCAATCATGCGAAGATTATGAACAACTGTTTGATTAAAAAAATGGAGAAAAAAAAAAAATCCAAAACCGAGTTGTCGTTTAGATTCTTCCACTAGTGGCGATGCACTGACATGTGTATCCATCACCGTTAAATTTATCTGATAGATAGAATGATGAGCTGCTGATGGATTATTACTCGAAAAATTTTTAAAATAATTTTATTTTTAAAATTTATTTATATAAATAATTAATTTTAAAATATTTTTATTAAAATAGTTAAATTTACAAATTTTGAATAATTTTATCTCCAACAACAAATCAATTTAAACAAGTGTTTCATTTTTTTATCTTCTTCCATTTTTTACTTTCACTTTCAAATCTATTTTTTTTTTCAATTTTTATCCTCAAATAAAAGTCAATACCAAAAAAAGATGAGTTATTTATTTATTAATGCTTACAAAATTTAAGTTTAATTGTCAATAGGACATTAAATATGTTATAAAAATTCTTTCGATTGAAAAAATTATTGTAAATATTGGGTGATGCACCAAGTATTGTCACCACTTTTTCGTAATGACAATATTCTCACGAGTGAAAATTTAGGTTATTATTAGTTATGTGATCATTGAGTTAAAAAATAGGAAAAGAGTTTCTTGCAGGAAAATTAAGTTTGAGAGAGGAAAAGTCAAGTTAATTATTAATTATTAAATATTTATTTATTAATATATTATATAACTAAATGACACAATATTAATTAAATTCTTAATTCTGATAATCTTTATCTAATTAATTAATACTAATATTTTAAAATAACATTTAATTAATAATTTGTTAATTATATATTGATATTCATATATTTTAATTAATATTAAACAACTACATTTGTATATATAATTATTAATTAATAAATTAGTTGTGATTATAGTCTTTTTTTATTAAATATTTTCCCTTAAATAATTAAATTATAGATTTAATAATAAAATAATATAATATTAAATAAATATTAATAGTAATATAATTAGTAATTAGTAATATTCTTAGAATTTATAATATTAATGAAAAATTTGTAATTATTAGTTATTACACTTATATTTTCCTTTAATAATATTTAATTAACGTGTAATTACTAATTTAGACAATTTATACAATTAATATTTAGTTAATAATTTTTAATCAATTATTTAAATTTTTATAAATAATTTATTTAAAATTATATACGTTA